>JANBXG010000014.1:0-318980 GCA_024271865.1 Nakazawaea ambrosiae
CACCACCGTATATAGCAAACATCGTCACACCACCGTATATAGCAAACATCGTCACACCACCGTATATAGCAAAACATCGTCACACCACCGTATATAGCAAACATCGTCACACCACCGTATAGCAAACATCGTCACACCACCGTATATAGCAAACATCGTCACACCACACTGCACTTTTCACAGAAAATAAGAGACTTGTTCAAGACGTTGGCAGATGACCTTCAAATACAACCTTTTGAGTCTTTTTCCACGACTTGGACAACCTTCAAATATTTGAAGCGTTTCCACGACTTTTGAGATCAAATTTTTTTGATTTCCACGACTTGGGCAACTTTGTGAATCATTCACACGACTTTGGAGATCCAACTTCTCTGATTTCCACGACTTGGACTTCTTTTAAATCTGTGAATCTTTTCCACGACTTTTGAGATTCAACGTTTTTGATTTCCACAACTTCTTTTGAATATGTGAATCAATTCCACGACTTTTGAGGTTTGAAGTTTTTGCTTCCCACGACTTTGTATTCTTCAGTCTACAACTTTCGCTTCCTTGTTTTTGTTCACGACTTTGGATAACTTTCATATCATTTTCGCGAATTCCAATAAATCGGCTTTCCACGGAATTTGAGTATTGGTAATTGCGTCATTAATAAATTACTATTTGATACCTCTGGTTTATGTTTTCCTTCGGAGTTCCATTCAACTTTATTCCTTCATCATTGATGTCCTCCCGAGCTTTCATAACGTCACGTCACCTTTGATACAAATTCTGCGTACAACCTTTATCTCTTTGCTAATATTATCAGACATCTAGGAGAAAAAACAGTTTCCTATTCTTCGACCAGTTAAAAGCTGCCCTTGACTATCTTTTCCACAAAAGCTGTCTTTTATTCAAGATCAAGTGAATTATAACGGAACGACCTATTTTTGCTTCTAATCTCTCCTCTTCATCTTACAACTTCTTTCCGTATGATCGAATTCAAAACTTTCCAGCATGTCCATAATATAGTTTTCCTGAACTTCTTTATATCCGATTCCATTGAAAAAAAACTGTTTGCCCGCAAAAAAATATGAAGGTCGTGTATTATGTCAAAAATACTCTAAGAAAAGTTTGATGGTAGATCTGTCTGAACTATTTGTAGACAGACTGGTTCATTATGCTCGTGGTTCGAAAAACCACAACCAGTAAGCTCAACAGTGGGTGTGGTCGTACTTTTATTATACTAATCAGGTTCAATAATAGATCGAATCCAATTAATAAACTGATAGCTTGGGTTTTTTTGACAATATGTTCTTTTTATAATCATTTTTATCTTTTATATCTTTTATATTCCAGATTCTTGTAATTGACTGTTTTTCCAGGAGCTTGTAAATCATTCAAAAAGAAACAAACATTGAAAGCATTGCCCTCTGCACAATGTGTCTCTACCAGATTCAAAAATGGATATGAGGGCCATTTATCCGGATGTGCGGTGGTCAGGCAAAAATGCACTTAGTAAGAGGGCAAAAAATTCCACACGCTGACTTTTTTTTTCAAAAAAAAACTCTTTAAACTTATTGTCTCACTCTAATAATTTGCTAGGATAAAAAATTTAGTACATGGAAAAAAATCCGGGCCGCCCATTTTTTCACTTTAGAAAAATACAACAAATTACGGTGTTTGATCTACAGCAAAAGATCTACTTTACGGTGTCTGATCTACAGCAAAAAATCTACTGATGTTAAAATACGAAATCTTTCAAAGGTACTGGCTTATCTTTTAGTAGACCAAATTTCTAGATTGTTTTCTTTAGCGTAAGTGTTTTCGGGCCGAGATAATTTATTTCTCTTATTTTTCAGAACGAAACTTGATCAGAGACTCTTACTCAAGTTTCAATTTCGAAAACGAACAGCTAGATTTAAAGTTCACTGTTACATTCTTGAGGTTTGAGCACATTATAGACTGTGCCCGTTAAAAAAGAGGGGGCATTAGTTGTTGAATTTATCTCTGGAAACCTCCTTTTACCTGCCACTAATTATGTTGGGTAGACTTTTGGAAGATATATGGACTTGGCATCTTAGTACAGCGATGATGAATATATATCACCCAGCCAACTTTGGCTTGTCCAAACGTTGAGCTCTGTTAACTCTTGATATGCGACAACAATAAGAGGTCGTAAAATATTCAATGTGAAGGGTATACTATACGCAAAATTTTAAAAACCAGGGAGACCGACCACCTTATACTTATCAAATTCCGACCACTGATACCGAGGACACTACACCGATAAACTTCCAGATTAATTTTATCAGGCATTGTGAGGGTTTTCCAGTTTCCAGTTTAAAGGGTCAGACTATTCGCATTAATTGAATCCGCTATTACTGAAACTAGGAATTCCATCTCTCTTTAAAAATACGCAATTTCTAAATTTCACCTATTCTTTAGTTGATCTACACTTATTCCTTATATTGCTTTAATTCAATTCATTTTAATCAACTTCTTGATTCAAACTTGTCTGATTTTCTCTTTGGCATACGGACAAATCTGCTCAATATTTTTATTCTTTCAGATTCAATGCACCCTTTTCATAGAAAGTGGTCATGTCCATTATTTCTTAAGCAAAAGAAAACAAAAAACAAACACAGCGTCAAACATTTTCTTTTTTTATTTGCCGATTGAGAACAATCGAATCACAATCGGCCTCTGCGTTAACCAGATAAAAAACATTGGGCTTGGAGGGCCGCATGAGAACCCGGCGCGCTGGTGTTCGAAAAAAATCAAGTCGTGAAATTAGTGACCTATTTTTTTCGGCCAACTGTAAATTTGTAAAAATTTTCAAATTCCCAACACTAGCCGGTTCAAAGGGATGTCGATATAAAATGGAGATATCTTGGCGTCTAAAAAAAAGGAACATTATCACTTGTCTCATTTACGAATTTCCTTTTTTTTTAAATGCTACTAGGGTTAGGAGTGCAGTAAAATTTTATGAATAAAGTTTGGTGATTATTACCTAGTGAATAAGTTGGACTGACACTGAAATATTACACAATTCCGTTACAAGATGTATCATGGTTTCCATGGTATATTTCTGAGTAGTAAGACATCAAAATAAAAAAACATTAGTAATAATTAGCAGCAAGGGCACTATTTACTATTCTCATTGAGTTTGATTGAGTAACACGTCACTATCTAGTACAGATTTCTTAATGCTTAGTTAACCATAATCTTTTCAGGTATGGAGCCTGAAATAGTTCGTCAGTTCCCAGTTTGACTCGAGCTTTGAATCAAGACTGAGCTCATGACTTGATCCATGGTAGTTGTCCATATTGTCTCTACCACTTCTAATGGACTTACCAAAAGACATCGAAATCCTACTAAGCACCAATCCAATCCATTCTAGCTTTATACGACAAATTGGTTTCACTCTATCGTGTGAGTAATGCAAAGAGTTCTGCGATCAATTCAATCAAAAAGTTACCTATTGAAGCCTTATGGATCTGTATATTACTTCTATTTGCTTTCAGCGTAGCAAAAATTCACTACAATAAAATAGCTCACTGATAATGGAAGAGAATTGTCTGCTGCCATTCCTTTTAAAGTAACAACTGAGATTTCAAGACTCCTTCATTTTGTATACCGGATCTTTTCGCGCTCCCTTCCTGAGTCTTATTGTAAGAAAATTTGGGAGCAATATTCTACCTATCTCGGTTAATTCTGAGAGAGGAAATTTTAATTAATCGATGTAGTAAGTTTGAATTCCATTGTTCAGAGGACGTTAAATAGAATACTCTATTTTGGAAAGGGAAAGTAAAGTTTCAATAATTCAAAATCGCAAGAGACAAGCTGCCTCTGCCCATTTTCTTACTGTGGAAATAGTAGGAGAAAAAAAAGATTTAAAACATGAGTACAATTACCATTTCCACCATAAGTTTTTCCTGTTCTACACATTGGAGGTATCAAAACTTGGCGTCCCCCATGTTTTAAGCTCCTCCATGTTTTAATTTGGAAAAGAAGGAGCTCAATTTTGGAATTCAATTGACCGCAAACGTTCCTTGCCCACCTATCTTGAATTTTGCCCATTTGTCTTTGTAGTTTGCCCCATTCTCTTTCTTTTTCAGTGAGATTCAGAAATTCACTTTCAGATTTTTGTTGTGACTGTTCTGAGATATTGTTTGAGTCCTAGACCTATTTGTTTTTTTTTGAGACAAGAGGTAAGTTCACAGTACATGGAATAGAGATCGACTCCCTTCTTGTAGCATTTCACTTCTCCCTAAACAGTTATTTTCGTCAACACGTTCACTCGTATTGAACCATCTAATATTTTCTCAGCCCAGATGGGAAACTGATCATTGGAGACGTAAAAAAAAAAGCAAACCAAATTGCTCTCCTTGGAACTCACAAAACCCAAACCGAGAATCATTTTTCGAGTTGTGAGGTAAGACCGAAAGCATCTATCTGCAATAAGATATTTTATGTAGATGAGCGATTTGAACTTGACTTGCCCTGTTGAGCTTAACAATGATACCATAGAATAAAAACGGCAATCTATAATCGATTGTTATGCTACGGATAAAAAGATCTGAGTATCTATTACCAAAGTCAGATGCCGCTTATTTAGCTTACTGTGGGTCACCCAAGATCAAATACGGAAGGCGGTAATCGATTCGATCGATCCGTTTGAAAGTCAGTAGATGAATCAAAAAAAGCATAAAATAAAATATAGTTTCTAGAGAAAATGTCAATAAAAATTCTCCCTTCTGGAGAAGGGTGGTAAACACTTGTGCTTTCGAACAATTTGATGTTTCCTCTTTCGTTGAGTTTCTGAACTCTTATTTTTTTGGAAACACCATGAGAGTGACAGAAGGGTGTTTGACATGCTATTGAAGGTCACAAAAATGATGGCCCGAGAGAGATTTTTTTCAGACAAACTCTTGAAGGTAGTTTCAAGTATAAGAAGGGACCATAATCTACTCAGGTTCATCAAAGTTTGAGAACTAACAGAACACACGAATATGAGAGAGTATTATAGGTTTCTATTTCTTTTAGTGCTTTTGAAGTTGACTGCCCATACCAGGGGTGCCAGTGCAACTTCATGTGATATAGATGGATCGCCAAGCGGTCCAGGATTTTATGTCACATTTTACGAATTTTTGCTCAGTGATATTCAATCATTGGCAGATACAACTTACATGTCTGTTGGATACTCTGAAAGAGCTGTTACCAACACAGCATCAGGTGTTACTAATATAAACTTCAATGGCGTTTTGGATTCTGACGACGTTTCAAAGGGTGACATGTATGGTCAGGATATTTATCTTTCCAATTTCACCATGGACTTAACTGGTTATTTCAAAGCACCTCAAACAGGAACATACACAGTTAAATTTGATCATAGTGATGATGCTGCACTTTTATTCATGGGTAATGGGTTTCCTTGCTGTGACCAATCGTCAAGAGGCGAGACCGATTATTTATTAGCCACATATTTTGATAATAACACGGCAACCGAGACAATTGATCTCGAAGAAGGTCAGTATTATCCAATGAGAATAGTATACGGAAATGTTCCTATTTATTATATAATGGACTTGAGTATTGTAACCCCTTCCGGATCAACGATTGAAGACGATTGGAGTGACTACATTTTCCAGTTTCCTAGTAGCGATGCATGTCTTACTACCACTCTCACGACAACTATCCCCTGGACTGGAAGTGGAACAACGACCACAACCATATACAGTGGCAGTACTGAAATTATTGAAATAGAGACTCCAATGTCAACTACTACAATCCCATGGACTGGAAGTGGTACCACCACTACCACTGTCCCAAATCCAAATGGGAGTGGATCATTGGTAGAAGTTGAAACTCCTCTTTCCACTACTACAATCCCATGGACAGGAAGTGGTACCACCACTACTACTATTCCAAATCCAAATGGGAGTGGATCATTGGTAGAAGTTGAAACTCCTCTCTCCACTACTACAATCCCATGGACAGGAAGTGGTACCACCACTACTACTATTCCAAATCCAAATGGGAGTGGATCATTGGTAGAAGTTGAAACTCCTCTTTCCACTACTACAATCCCATGGACTGGAAGCTTTACCTCAACTACTACTATTTCAAATCCAACTGGAAGTGGATCATTAGTTGAGATCGAAACACCAAGTTCTACACCAAGTTCTACACCAAGTTCTACACCAAGTTCTACACCAAGTTCTACACCAAGTTCTACACCAAGTTCTACACCAAGTACACCAAGTTCTACACCAAGTACACCAAGTTCTACACCAAGTTCTACACCAAGTTCTACACCAAGTTCTACACCAAGTTCTACACCAAGTTCTACACCAAGTTCTAGTCCAAGTGCTGCACCAAGTTCTACACCAAGCGCCAGTCCAAGTTCTAGTCCAAGCTTAAGTCCAAGCTTAAGTCCAAGCTTAAGTCCAAGCTTAAGTCCAAGTTCTACACCAAGTTCTACACCAAGTTCTAGTCCAAGTTCTTCAATTCCAACTATCACCACCATCAGTACGTGGTCCAAGCCATATACCACTGTAACGACTTTCACTTCCGATGGTACTGAATTCGATGAAACACTTGTGCCAAGTTCTACACCAAGTTCTAGTCCAAGTTCTAGTCCAAGTTCTAGTCCAAGTTCTAGTCCAAGTTCTTCAATTCCAACTATCACCACCATCAGTACATGGTCCAAGCCATACACCACCGTAACGACTTTCACTTCCGATGGTACTGAATTCGATGAAACACTTGTGCCAAGTTCTACACCAAGTTCTAGTCCAAGTTCTAGTCCAAGTTCTAGTCCAAGTTCTAGTCCAAGTTCTTCAATTCCAACTATCACCACCATCAGTACATGGTCCAAACCATACACCACTGTAACAACTTTCACATCCGATGGTACTGAATTCGATGAAACACTTGTTCCAGGCACTACCTCAAGCTCTTCAATTCCAACTGTCACCACCATCAGTACATGGACCAAGCCATACACCACCGTAACAACTTTCACATCCGATGGTACTGAATTCGATGAAACGCTTGTTCCAGGTACTACCTCAAGCTCTCCAATTCCAACTGTCACCACCATCAGTACATGGACCAAGCCATACACCACTGTAACAACTTTCACTTCCGATGGTACTGAATTCGATGAAACACTTGTTCCACCTTCAACTGTAACAACTACTGTTCCATGGACCGGTTCTACAACATCAGTTACAACTTTCACTACCAACAGTACTCCAGTGGTTGAGTACTTGACACCAGCTTCTGCATCAACGATCTCAACTACTGTGCCATGGACAGGTACCACCACTTCTGTGACAACTTTCACGAGTAATGGTATCCCATACATCAAGCATTTAACTCCTTACTCTACCATCACTACACCGTGGACTGGTACTAATACCATTACTACACTTATTTCAAACCCTACTGGTACCGGTTCAGTTGAAGAGGTCAAGACTCCATACTCAACCATTACCACTCCTTGGACTGGAACTAATATTGTTACTACACTTATTCCAAACCCAGATGGCACCGGTTCAGTTGATGAGGTGAAGACTCCTTACTCAAAAATCACAACTACTATCCCTTGGACCGGTACAACTACTTCGGTTACTACCTTTACTAGAAATGGCATTCCACATATCGAATATTTGACGCCTTACTCAACCGTTACTACACCATGGACTGGTACTAACACCGTCACTACTCGCATTCCAAACCCAACTGGAACCGGCTCAGTCTATGAGGTCAAGACCCCTTACTCTACCATTACCACTCCTTGGACTGGTACTAACACCGTTACCACTCTCATTTCTAATCCAACTGATACAGGTTCAGTCTATGAGGTCAAGACCCCTTACTCCACCATAACCACACCTTGGACTGGTACTAACACCGTTACCACTCTCATTTCTAATCCAACTGATACAGGTTCAGTATACGAGGTCAAGACCCCTTACTCTACCATAACCACACCTTGGACTGGTACTAACACCGTTACCACTCTCATTTCTAATCCAACTGATACAGGTTCAGTATACGAGGTCAAGACCCCTTACTCTACGATTCAAACTACTGTTCCATGGACTGGTACTACTACTTCAGTAACAACGTTCACCACAAGTGGTACTCCTGTCATTGAGTATTTAACACCAGCTTCCTCAACAACCGTTGTAACTACCGTTCCATGGACTGGCTCTACTGATTCCGTAACAACTTTCACCACCAATGGTATCCCATACATTGAGCATTTGACTCCTTACTCAACCATCACCATTCCTTGGACTGGAACTAACATCGTTACTACTCTCGTTTCCAATCCAACTGGTACTGGCTCAGTTTACGAGGTCAAGACTCCTTACCCAACCAGTACTATTCCTTGGACTGGTACAAACACTGTTACTACTCTCGTTTCCAATCCAACTGGTACTGGCTCAGTTTACGAGGTCAAGACTCCTTACCCAACCAGTACTATTCCTTGGACTGGTACAAACACTGTTACAACTCTCGTTTCCAATCCAACTGGTACTGGCTCAGTTTACGAGGTCAAGACTCCTTACCCAACCAGTACTATTCCTTGGACTGGTACAAACACTGTTACTACTCTCGTTTCCAATCCAACTGGTACTGGCTCAGTTTACGAGGTCAAGACTCCTTACCCAACCAGTACTATTCCTTGGACCGGTACCAATACTATCACCACTCTCGTTGCAAACCCAACTGGAACCGGCTCAGTCTATGAAGTTAAGACTCCTTACTCAACTATCACTACTCCTTGGACAGGTTCCAGCACTGTTACTACTCTCGTTGCAAACCCAACTGGAACCGGTTCAGTCTACAAAGTCTTGACTCCTACAAAAGCTCAGCCTACTGTCACTGTAACCGTCTATGAGCCATGTGACAAAGGTGCCGCCACTATTTACACTACAACATGTGGAGCTACAGTGTCTGTTGTTGTTCAAAATCCAACTATCACTGCTACTTCAACTGTTGGTTGTGAGACTGTCACTATTTACAAGCCTTGTCATAAGTGTGAAGAGGCCACTTACACCACTTCAGCTGGTGGATCTGTTGCTGTAGTCATTGAAAACTCAACTATTACTGCTGCCTCGACTGTTGCTGCTGGTTCAAACCCTAGCGGAAGTGAACCTTCGCTGAGTAAAGCAGGCACGTCACCTGCAAACACAACAGTCGCAGGTGTCTACGAAGGAGGAGCTAACTCCTTAGTTTACTGGTCATCATCTACCATCTGCTCAATTATGCTGTTACTTTTCTTGTTCTAGAAAGGAAATGATGAGGTATGGGATTATGTTATTATTATTATTATTATTATTCCAGTCTTCGAAGTTACAGTACTTGAGAATCAGAAGCAGTTAGTAGTGGCTCACGAGATCCATAACGTTGTTTACAATACTTTATTTTGTTGTCTTTACTTTTTTATTTTACTTTTTAATTTTACTTTTTTATTTTACTTTTTTATTTTACTTTTTTTATTTTACTTTTTTGTTTTACTTTTTTATTTTACTTTTTTTATTTTACTTTTTTGTTTTACTTTTTTATTTTACTTTTTTTACTTCACCTTTTTTTATTTTTTTTTTTTTTTTTATGTGAGCTTTTTTTTTCAGTTCTATTTTTTTTGATACTTTTTATTTACACTGGGAAATTTTTTTTTTTTTTTTTTTTGATTTTTCTTCATATTCAGTTCTTGTCCTTCCCAGAAATTTTGTAATATCACTTTTATTTCATTTCTAATAGAAGTCGTATTGACTTTCGACCGCGTAGTTTGAAACCATTCAAAATCTTAGCTATGAGGCGGTCAGTGCCTATCCTGATTTGATCGACCTCTTTATGAACTCAAGTCCTGTGTTGGTATCTTGTTACACGACTTTCAAAATGTAGTTTCTAGGGTCAGCAAAACAAGAAAAGGGGCTTTCGCAGAACGGTTCTTGGTTCTCAAGTTATATATCCAATTTATCAGTGATACTCTCTTTTGATTCAGGTTATTGATCGATAAAATGAAATAGCATCTACAAAACCCAAGTAATGAATCTTCTCAAATAGGATGCTTGCTACCAGATCTAAGTATAAATATGGAAGAATTAAACGCTCTCCATGATAAGGCACATTTTCCAGGTGATCTTCACTTCAATAGTAAAAGAACGGACACATATAGTCTTTCGATAGTGTAAAGAGTCTCCCGAAATAGCTGTAAATCTGGGAATAGTTTTCCCAACGCCACAGTATAAGAACCAATTCCGAGCTATAAAGATAAATGTTGTTTCCAAAGGTGTGGTCAAACTTAGTACTTGGATTGAGCAGTCAACACCCTCTACATTTGCTAGAAATCATGGAACAAGGCTCTAATAATTCAGCATCTCTAATTGGGGGTCAGGTATACTCTAGGTATCATGTCTAACTGCAATCTTTCCATCCGCACAGAATTCACGAATCTCCGCGAGTTTTAGTCGATCTTACAGCTAACATTGACGCTGGCTTGAGAGAGGATAGGAAGATAAAATTGATTCCATCAGATTCAAACCCTGCTTTGCGCTTATATGACGGAAATCTATCCGTTGAGATCCAGACAGCCTCAGTTTTGATGGTCATGTGATCAAAGAGGGTACAAACGATTATGGTTCAACCGTTCCGTTAGGCCAGGGTCAAAGAGACATTTATGTTCTTTCGAGAGTTTTTTTACTGAACGTATATACATATTGAAATCATTCGTGTGAGAAGTGAAGCTCCCTGGAAATTACTCTACGTTTGTTAAAGAACCAGAGTTGAATTGCATCTGGAAAAACATTGTTCGCATGGATTAACTAAATCGTAATAAGGTGTGATTAAAAACTCAAACGTCATACTCTTCTTCGGCATCTTCGATATGCTCAGACTTCTCAAGTTTCATATCGTTATTATAAGCTGCTTCACTCTTGAGTGACAGCTGACAAACATAATGCTTGAATTTTCTTGGAGGGACATTATTGTAGTACATTTCGTCGATCTCTTCATAAGATCTTCCACCAGTCTCTGGTAAATAGAAGAAAAAGAAGACAAGTGCGAATAAACTGCAACCTCCGAAAATGAAATTGATTTTAGAGCCCATATTTGCTTGATCTGGATTGAACATATATGGCAATACAAAACCCCACATGCATTGGAAAGCAAAGTTTACAATGATGGAGATCGAAATAGTCTTTGCTCTCAAAGTTGAGGTAGGATTTTCTGTTGCAATAACGTATGAAAGGGGTCCGATACCTGAGTTGTAAAAGAAGTTGTACATGCACATAAACAGAGATGCTCCTGTCAACATTGATTGATTAGAGGTGTCTGTACCCAATCCAGCGGTGATTATGTTTAAAATAAATAATGATCCCATAGCATACATCATCACTGCACGACGTCCATATCTGTCAGTGATGAACCAGGACGCAATAACACCAGAAATTGATAACAGTTGAGCCCCACAACTAATCTGGTAAGATTGTTTGGTGGAAAAACCCGACAATTGGTAGTAGTAAGTGGAGTAAGAGGAAATGAAGGAGACACCCGAGAACGGTTGCATGAAGAATCCCATCATGGCAACAAAAGTTCTCTTTATGTTTGCTTTTCTGAATAAGTCTAAGTAATTACCTTCCGTCTTGGCAGCAGCCTGTGCCTCCATATAAGTGATCTTTACTATAGCAAATTGTTGCTGTGGTTGAACTTCTCCACGATATAATCCTTTCAAGGATTTTAACGCCTTTTCATCTTGACCAGTCATGACTAACCAATATGGAGATTCCACTAAAAATGGTAAAAACATGAGAGATGTGATAGCAAAGATCCATTGTGGAATGAAGATAGATCTATAGGCCATTCTTGAGGTGTATGTACTGGTAGTGTTATTAATCAAAAAACAAATGAACGGACCAATACATTGGGCCAAGTTAACACACGAGGAAGCAACAGCTCTCAAAGCCAATGGGGTTACTTCGCCCACATAGGTGGTACCAACACTGACCATAACCCCCAAACAGAACGCACATAAGAATTTACCAGCAAAGAAAACCTCAATAGTTGTTGAAATATATTCAACAGCGACGAATGGAATAGTCAATAAGACTGACAGGAAGAGAATCCATTTTCTACCAAACTTATCACCCAAATAAGACCCAAGAAGTGTGCCGACAGCCATGGAAGCTGTTGGTCCACCAGAGATGGCTGACTGCCAATTACCTTCAAGGACATACTCATCCTCAAACCTATAACCGAAGTCTTGTCTAAACTGAGGAATATTCAATACCATACCACTAGCTTGACCATCGTACCCAACAAGAATCATTACCCAAAAAATGGACAACATCCAAGCACAGACCAAAGGATATTCTCTCACCAGCTCCCATTTAGTCAATTCATGCTCGACTTTTTGTTGGATTCTTGCGGTTTCCTCCAAACTTGAAAGGGGATGGTCGTTTGTGTTGGGTTGTTCCAAGACTTCTTCGGCGACCATTTTGTCGTCGATTCCATTAGTTTTTTGATTAGACATCAATGGTAACTTTGGAGTATGTTCAAATACTGGCGTATAGAATGATGTTAAATTCTTGAGAAAGAGCCGGAAACCAGGCAATTATATACAATTTCAAGAAGTGAAACAGCTTGAATTCATCATTTCTTCTCCGTGGTATTAATCTCCCCAGAATTTTCCCTTTCCAAGATGTTTTCTGGGGTGCATAACACATATAGTCAGCTTTTCCAGTCGGGGCTCCTATTGTTGCGAGAACCAGTTTTGATAATCGATGGTCTAATTGTTCTTCCTGCAGGAATCAATCAAGCTTTCCCGATGAGGTAAAAATCCCGTGGAGTCTCTCACTTTTGAATAAGCCTTTTTGAAACAAATAAGGTTTAGTCATCTTTAAGTCTGAGAGAATTGACGAAAAAAAATGATAGCTTGACTAAGAAAGACTGGGTCTATGGATGCGGCAAAGAAAAGAAGAGGGGCTGCCGTCAGTAAGATTAAGTTTAAAGTTCTTTTCCTAAACAAAAGGACTAATAAAAATTAACTTTCACTTGCAAGCCTTATTTTAAAAAAAAATTACCCCACAATTTCGGCTTATCATTTAGACGGATGAAATTTAATCAAGCTCAATTTTTTTCTCTATACTTTTTTTTTTACATTTTTGTTTTCATTTTCTTTCTCGAAAGCGCTCTTATTTTCAGTACACTTCCATCGTCAGGCTACAAAATTTCTTGGTTTTGTTTTCGGTCACTCATATAACCATGACCAACACTGACTTTCTTTCTCAGTAAGTCTTTTCTCACAGTCCTCAGCGACAAGCAAGTACTAACGCATACAACCAGTTGGACTAATGAGAGACTAAACTTTTTTTTGATCTTAAGAAACGTTGAGGCTCCAAAAAATCTTTCGCGCAGTGAATTGATTGAGTTTGTTGAATCAAAGGCTGACATTCCAATCACCTCAGTTGAAATTACCCCATATGTTCTACAGAACTTGACTCGTCCGCAGTCGGTCAGCTACTTGACCGAAAGAGGGTATGTCCCCTTGGGAAAGTCCAAAGCAACCCCTCTGTCGTCAGATCTTCTTGCCGCAGAGCTGGAAGTAAAAGTCTTGGAATTTGCAATCAAAGATTTTGAGGAGAACTTGGCAAATAATTACAAACATGACTACAATTACATCATCCCGAAAGTTTTACAAGGAGATGAGTCAATAGAGTTGCAAATTTACTCACGAGAAGTGCCTTTAACTTATGAGATGCTCGGAGTGCTGTATAGGGAAGATGATTTGAACTATATCTTGAAAAAATTTTGCTCTAGTCAAGATGGCATTTTCGCCAAAGGAGGACAAGACAAGGTGGAATTGGTTAACAAGAGTCTCCAGTTTTTGGCTGCTGGTTCTTTGTGAGTTACAAATAGAGATTCACAAAAGCTTGTAGGCTATTTTATATGCTTTGATATTTGTTTTCGACGGTAAAAGCTCAGTTGACGAAATAGACGTTGCAAATAGTAGAAAAAGCAGTATTGACAATCGATGACGGTCGTCTTCAGGTGTTATTGGTCAACAGTAAATAGTAACCTTCCGGTTAAATATACAAAAATTCTTTAAGAACTTAGATAAATTAGATATACTTTTATCAAATCCGTCCCTCATAATTGTTTCTTCCAGCACTCCACTTCACTAATAACATGACTCAACTGCTCGCCTGCAGCGAATTGTCTCTGAACTTTTCTCATTACCAGCACAGCTTATCCACGCAATATCAAATATAAGAAATATATTTTTTTTTTTCAACTTTAACCGGAAAGTATTGAGGCGAGATTCAACAGATTATGATTTGATGAAACAATCGATAAAGCAGAACAACGCAGCAGAAAAAGGCAGCAGAAAAAAGCTTAAAGGACCTAAACCGAACTTTGGAGCGGATTCAGCTTCTTGATCACCCGCTAATGTTCCATACTTCAAGAGTGCATAACCGAAGTTGAGCCTCGAATTCTGAGCTACCTACAATCTCGTCGTTGGAGAGAGATAGCGAAAGAAATAAGAGGTTGTGCAGAATCTACAATTTTAAAAATAACGTAAGCTGGCGGGTCGAAAAGGTCGTGCACCAGACTATTGTTCTACTGCAAATAGATAGCTATGCGATCATCGCTTGAAGTGAAACGGGCCCATCACAATAAGTGCACGAAAGAGATAAGATTTCCAAAGCCGAATCCTTCTGAGTCAGCTTTT
Source organism: Nakazawaea ambrosiae (assembly GCA_024271865.1). Classification (NCBI taxonomy): domain Eukaryota; kingdom Fungi; phylum Ascomycota; class Pichiomycetes; order Alaninales; family Pachysolenaceae; genus Nakazawaea; species Nakazawaea ambrosiae. Next base: position 14,729 of record JANBXG010000014.1, read on the forward strand.
GATTAAAGATCGTATGATGAAATGTTCGAGGTTGGTTCCCTTCGAGGGTCCTCTGATCTGTGTCGCTACTTCACCAATAATTTTTGTACGATAAATTGAGTCTCTGCAAGTAATGCCTTTTAAAACAGGGAAGTGGCATTTTTTTGAGGGTGCAAATTTTTTCTTCAGGTTAAATTTTTTCCATTGAGAGAAGGCATTAGAGAAAAGACAAAAAAGTGCCATGACTTTCTTTCAAGAGACAATTTACTTGGCAGATGAAAGGACTCGAACTGGCCTAGGAGTCCCAGTTGCAAATGGTATCCAATGGATATACCAAGTAGGACCGCTGAATTCATCTTGATGAGACGATGAGATGGACTGCATCTCCTCTGCCAACCGTAATTAGTACTGAGAACGAGAAGGACAAGATCCGCTATAAATTATAAAAAAAAGAAATTCCCAACATCCTCTCAAACTTTAGATTGTTTTTTTTTTTTTTTTTTTTGAACGAAGGGGCAGATCGCCCATTTTTCAAGGACAAATTTGAGATGGCAATTGAATGGGTGAAATGTTTGTAGTTCGAGTAGGTTGGATATGGATAGCGATAAGAAGATAAAGTTACAGCCGAAGCTACAAGATAAGAGCTCAAACATCACAAGCCAAAAGCTACAAGTTCAACGCTATAAGCTCCACTAATTTGCTCCCCAGACTTGTGCACTCAAGTTTTCCTATATCCGCCCATATCTGTCCCATCTGTCCCTTCATTTGCTAAAATTTTGTCTCGTTTTTTTTCCCTTCCCTCAACAGTAATGCCGTTCGAGAGGCTGCGCGCAGGGGCAAATGGGCTTCTCTAGCCAAACTATAATCTCCATTGGCAAGGCTTCAAGCTGCTCGTAGGCTCCTGTTAACGGAGACAAGGTTACTGCTGCTTGCATTTTCCCCATACCACTGCCCTTTGTAATCTTACATTCCCCCTTGTTTCGCTCTCCCTCTGTTATCTTTTATCTTTCGAGCCCTTTTCTTTATCAATTGTCACGCATCTTTTCTTTTTCTGCTCTTCTGATAAAGCAAAAAATTCGTGAAACGATAAATGCTTGCATGCCTTTCTTGGACTTACTTTAAACAATTGGGGGGAAGTACCAGAATACCGATAATAGCAGCAGATAAGAGCTGCTGGAAAAATATAAATAAGCAGCGCCCAGTCCCTCTACCCCTTTTTGAGTTTTTCTTCCTTTCCTACTTTCTCTGTAGATATTATTAACTGCTGTTCACCCCTTTAAAGCAATATGTCTTCAGTTAACTCGAGCGGTGACTCCAAAAAGCAAACCGCTGTCGACGACTACCAGGTCTTTGAGACTGGGGAAGTCGACCACCACCAACAAAGCCAACAAACAAGAGGCGGCTTCAAAGGTTTCTTGGACACCTTCAAACCTTTTGAGGTTGAAGAGTTGGATCCTAACTTAAGCCAAGAGGAGAAGGCTGCCATCGCCACGGCGGCTGCGCCATTGGCCAGATCCTTGAAGAACAGACACTTGCAGATGATCGCCATTGGCGGTTCCATCGGTACGGGTCTTTTCGTCGGTTCCGGTTCAGCCTTGCGTACCGGTGGTCCAGCCGCTATCTTGATCGCCTGGATTTTGATCGGTGCCATGTTGTACTGTGTCTGCCAATGTCTCGGAGAGTTGGCTGTCACATTCCCTATCTCCGGTTCCTTTGTCTCGTACAACACCAGATTCATCGACCCTTCGTTTGGTTTCGCCATGGCCTGGAACTACGCCTTGCAATGGCTTATCGTGTTGCCTTTGGAGTTGGTGGCTTGCTCCATCACCATCAACTACTGGGACACGACCATCAACCACGACCTGTGGGTCGCCATCTTTTGGGTCCTGATCTGTAGTATTAATCTCTTCGGTGTCAAAGGCTACGGAGAGCTGGAGTTTGTCTTTAGTTTCATCAAGGTGATTGCCATTCTCGGCTTTATCATCTTGGGTATCGTGATCATCTGCGGTGGTGCTCCACAAGGTGGTTACTTGGGTGGTAAGTACTGGCACGACCCTGGAGCTTTTGCTGCTGGCTTCAAAGGTGTATGTACCGTGTTTGTTACTGCTGCTTTCAGTTTTGCCGGTACTGAGTTGTGTGGTTTGGCTGCTGCCGAGACCGCAAACCCAAGAAAGTCTTTGCCAAAGGCCACCAAGCAAGTGTTCTGGAGAATCACCTTGTTCTACATCATCTCCTTGACCTTGATTGGTTTGATTGTCCCATACACCGATGACAGATTGATCGCCTCCAGTTCTGTCGATGCTGCCGCCTCTCCTTTCGTCATCGCCATCACCAAGGCTGGTATCTCTGGCTTGCCAAGTGTCATCAACGTGGTTATCATGGTTGCCGTCTTGTCCGTTGGTAACTCTGCTGTCTTTGCCTGCTCCAGAACCTTTGTTGCCTTGGCCAACATGGGCCAAGCTCCAAAGATCTTTGCCTACATCGACAGAAACGGTAGACCTTTGGTTGGTATCCTGGTGACCTGCTTGTTTGGCTTGTTGGCCTTCACTGCCGAAACTGATTTCGAAGGTGACATGTTCACCTGGTTGTTGGCCATCTCTGGTTTGTCCTCCATCTTCACCTGGACCGCCATCTGTCTTGTGCACATCAGGTTCAGATACGCTTTGCACAAGCAAGGCAGAGACACCTCCGAATTGGCCTTCACCTCGCAAGTTGGTGTCTACGGCTCCTACTTCGGTGCTGGTTTGAACATTTTGGTGTTGATTGCCCAATTCTGGACCGCCTTGTGGCCAATTGGAGCCTCTCCAGATGCTGAGGTGTTCTTCCAGTCGTACTTGGCTGCTCCTGTCGTGTTGGTCTTCTACATTGGCCACAAGCTTTGGACCAGAAACTGGAAATTCTACATCAAGCTGGAAGATATCGACTTGGACCACGGTAGAAGAGAGCTCGACATGGACTTGTTGAAGCAGGAGATTGCCGAGGAGAAGGCTTTCATTGCATCCAAGCCATGGTGGTACAGATGGTACAGTTTCTGGTGTTAAGCCTGCCCGGGCTTCGCCCCGTTTGTCATTTATTTGTTCGCTTTGTACTAATTACGTTTTGTCTCGACTATTTATTGAATGAAGATACTATATAATTACTCTATTGTAGTGATTCCTACTCGCCCAAGTTGACGTGGATCGCCTTGGTCTGCGTGTATGCGTCAAGCGCATACGAGCCCAACTCTCTGCCGATTCCAGACGCCTTGTAGCCTCCAAATGGAATACCAAAATGCGAATCTTGAGAAGAGTTGATCCATACCATGCCCGCTTGCAATTTCAGGGCAACCTTGTGGGCCTTTGTGATGTTGGTAGTGAACAAAGCGGCAGCTAACCCATACGCAGAGTCGTTCAGCTTCTTGACAGCCTCTTCCACGGTCTTGAACTTGGAAACGGCAACCACTGGACCAAAGATCTCTTCTTGCACAATTCTCATCTCCTGGGTACAGTCGGTGAAGATAGTTGGCTCGATGAAATAACCTTTGTCCTTGGCCTTCACACCTCCATAGGCCACTTTGGCACCTTCTTTCTTGCCGATCTCGATGTACTCCAAGATCTTTTCGTACTGCTGCTTGGAGACTTGAGACCCTTGTATGGTTTGTGGGTCGAATGGGTCGCCAATGACCAGCTTGCTCTTGGTATAAGCCACAAACAGCTCGATAAACTTGTCGTAGATCTCCTCTTGCACCAAGATACGAGACGTGGAGGTGCACACCTGCCCTTGGTTGTCAAAGATACCGACATGGGCCCAGGTAACCGCCTGCTCAAGGGTGGCATCGTTGAAAACGATCAAAGGGCTCTTTCCACCACACTCCAAGGTGACGTTCTTCAAGTTTGATGCAGCAGCCGCCTTCATGATCAGCTTACCGGTGACCGTGGATCCCGTGAAGGCCACTTTGTCCACGTCCATGTGCTCCAGCAATGGCAGGCCGGCATCTTTACCGTAGCCGGAGATAACGTTGATCACACCCAGTGGGAGCCCAGCTTCTTTGACCAAGTTACCAAAGTACAAGGCACTCAATGGCGTCTGTTCTGCGGACTTCAAGATCACAGTGTTCCCACACAGGATCAGAGGAGCGATTTTCCAGGCAAGCATCATGAATGGGTAGTTCCATGGAATGATCTGGCCACACACTCCCAAGGGCTCTTGCACAGTGTAGGCCAACTTCAGAGGCGAGGTCTCGATCGTTTTGCCAAAGATCTTGTCACTCCAACCTGCATAGTACTTGAAAACATTGTACGCCTCATCCATGTCGCCATTGAGACAATCTTCGTACGTCTTGCCGTTGTCCAAGGAGTCAATGGCTGCCAACAACTCACGGTCTCTATAGATCAAGTCCGCCAATTTGCGCAAGTAGTCCCCACGCTCCACAGCAGCAATGCCGCTCCAATCCTCCGACTCGAACAGCAGACGTGCTGCTTTCACAGCATCGTCCACATCTTCCTTGGAAGCACCATAGATCTGGGTGATCTCTTCCTCCGTGGCAGGGTTGATCACGGGAATCAACACCTCCTTCTTAGGCTGGACAAACTCGTTGTTGATGAACAACCCCAAAGGCTGTGTGTATTTGACACCGTTAGGTAAAGTAATCTCAGTGAATAATCCCATCTTGCTTCAGTACGCTTTCTAATATTGCAAATCTGTGCTATACTCTCCCACTTCAACAGGCCATTTGCTCCATTATATATCGTCAAACTCACCGCTTGGGCCTGTGGAAAATTGGTCGTTTCGATTACCCGATAAAGAAATTGCGCGGAATTTTTTCACTCTTTCCCTTTTGGGTATCGATAACGATTTTTTTCTTTCTTTTTTTTCACTGCCATTATCTCTTAGCGGTTTTGTGGGGAAGAGAGCCGCCTGGAGCAATTAAGAGGTGGAGCGGGACCCTGGGCTACAAAATGGTTAAATAGGTGAAAAATGTATTCTGCGATCTAGCCCACGGCGACTAGAAGGGGAACGCCCTACCGGCAATTGTGGAGAACTGCTCGTTCCAAGTCAAATTCATGAATGACAGTTCCCACGTCGCTTGTAAGAACAGCTGCAAAGCCCGCACACTGCCAAATCGCAAGTACGTGTACGAGTCCCCCACGGAGCGCATCACGATCGCCTGTTGCTCGGGGACGACACAGTGCGCACCAATGACCATTAACGGGAACAACAAGCAGTGCTGGAGCTTGTTGTTCTGCAACCTGTCCACCACACTGATAGCCTCGCCCACCACCTCTTGCACTAGTAAATTGTCCTTCCCATGCCCGCATATCGCTCTGTAGGTGTAAAGCAAGCCTGTCATGCTAAACACCAGGCAGAAACAGGACCACGGATCGCCCGTGTCGTACTCGCACCTCGCCTTGAAAAAATTCTGGATCTCTGCCAATTTCGAAATGCTGATCTTGTCTTCGCCAACCAAGTGACAGGTCATGGCCAAAGTGCTCAAGATAGCCAAGAAGGGGTCGAGAAAATCGAGGATCCCCCACCACAGCCTCTTAGAGCCAAAGGCCAACCAGAAACTGGCGTCGAAGTGCGGCTTCAACCCGGTTAGTATGCAGTAGTTGAGATCCATCGTGCCGAAATAGGACAACATCATCATGGAGATCGGGTCCCGCAAGTGCCGCAACTGGGACTCACAGTCGCCGAGCTGTCGCAAGATCAGTCGCCCGCCCTTCAAGTGCATTAGTGCCGCGTTGTTCGACTTGGGATAGATCACACCGTCCAAGAGACACAAGAACACACTGCCGGTGAACAATACAGTCGAGTTGCGGCTGCTCAAGTCCAGGATCTGGTTCTTGAACCGGTCAATGGCCATCGTGCGCGCGGTCTGGGCCACTTCAATGGACATCTCGTCCCGTTGCGAGAGCAGCTGGTGGGCACTGGACACCACCTGCACGAAAAAATCGAGCAACGGGTCTTTCAGCATGTCATTGATCTGGAGAGACTTGCCGTACATGGTCAATTTCGGGGCAAGCACGGTGTCGAAATACTGGTATTCCGACTCAATGCTCCGCACACAGGCCACTGTCATGCAGTTCAGTGCCAGCGAGCTTCTCCTCCTCTGCACTTTGCCTTTCTTCGCAATGCTCTCTGCAGCAACGATCTGGAACCGGAACGGCTTGTCGTAGTTGCACTCGTAACTCCCACTGACACACTTCGTGCAGGGGTTTTTTAGGTCACACTTGACGCGGCGCTCCTTGCATTTCAAGCAGGACCCTGCAACGGTCCTTATTCTCTTCGGTGCCATGCTCGTGGCTCCAACACTGGCTTACTTCCTTCTATCACCCACGGTCAACGAAATCGGCTACTGAAAAAAAAAAAAAAAAAAAAAATTTCCTTATCAGAAATTTTTCAAGCCGATAAGAAAAAAAAAGAAATGTCATAAAAGAAAAAAGAATCTCGGCAACTTTCTGGAGAAGCGCCAACGATAAAAGGGGCAACGATGTCATTCGAGCTGATCAGTGAACTGCAATTGAAACAATTTGACGAGGAAGGGTGTTTGGCGATCCCAGGGTTTTTGTCTCTGGAAGAGGCCGATGCCTTGGTGAAGGAATCGAAAAAGTTGCTCGAAAACTTTGATTTGAACAATCATCCCATGACCAAGTTCGTCACCACGGAAGACAGCAAGAACCATGTGGGGGACAAGTATTTCATCGAGTCCTCGGACAAGGTGCACTTCTTCTTCGAGGTGGACGCATTTGACGAGCAGGGCAACTTGGTCAAGCCAAAGGAGAAGGCCATCAACAAGATCGGGCACAACTTGCACTCGTTGAACGAGCCTTTGTACAAGTTGTCCTTCGACAAGAGGATCCAAGATATCGCCCGCAAGTTGAATTTCAAAGACCCTAGAATCCTCCAGAGCATGTTGATCTTCAAGCAGCCGGAAATTGGAGGCAAAGTGCCTTCGCATCAGGACTCCACCTTCCTATACACCGAGCCCTTATCCGCTGTAGGGTTCTGGTTTGCCTTGGAAGACTGCACTTTGCAGAACGGATGCCTCAGTTACTTGCCAGGCTCCCACAAGAGCTTCCCCGTGGCAAAGAGATTGGTGAAGGACTTCGAGAACGGCGGCACCAAGTTCGTGAACACACCTGAAGGTGACCTGTTGTACACCAGTGCAGAGGCAGAACGGGCTGAGGAGACCAAGAGAGACGACTCTAAGGGTTTCAAAGCGGTGGAGATCCCCAAAGGGACCCTTGTGCTCATCCACGGCTCGGTATTGCACAAGAGTGAACGGAACTTGAGTGACAAGAGCAGGTTCGCCTACACTTTCCACATCATCGAGGGCCAAAACAAGTTCGACAAGTACAATTGGTTACAAATGCCACCATGCGACGAAGGCAGCACCGAGTTCAGCGAGTTGTATAAAGGTAACAAGGTGGGTGTCCATTGAAGCAGGGGCGGTATATAGGTTTTTTGTATATTCTATTATAATATTTATTTACGCCAGTAATTCAAGACATGAATCTATACAATCTCCTATGTTATAATTTTTCATCACTATGATATCCTTCAATATGTCGTCGTCGATGTTGGGGAAGATGGACTTCAAATTGTCAAACACCTCGGCCTGTTTCTTGTTCGAGTTCATTTGCTCCTCGTGCTCTTTCATAGACAACTTCTTCACCTTGGAGACGAGATCCTGCTCCTGTTCCACTGGATCTTCTTCGTCTGGAGCGAAAATCTGGTTCAATTTCTGCGAAAGGGCATTGGCAGAGGTGGCCAAGATCTGAGAAGGCGACAAGTCCTGGTACCGGTCGACTTGCAACTTGCCAGCCAACAGAGGCACTGGCGAGACGATCGATTTCTTGGCGTCCCGAGCATCTTTTTTCAGCTTCAACTCCAGCTCTACTCTGGCTACATTGTCGTTGAACTCGCCTTCTTCGATGGTCAACAACTTGTGGTCCACTTTCAAGATAAAATTCGACAGCAATTGCAACGACGACAAGTAGTACATTGCCTCGCCGTTCAAAAACGCATCGTTTCTGAACCTTTCGATGTAGTTTATGTTGCAAATCAAGTGTTTGGGTCTGGACTTCAAGATGATCATGATCAACAACGGGACAAAGGTGTCTGCGTTCTCTTGCAAGTTGGTGTTCACGGGCTGGCCCTTCTTATTCTGCTTCCTGATAAGCCCGTATATCACTTTACAGCAGTTCAATATACAGATGATCTTGTCCCGTGGCGACTTGTAGTTGTTCAACTTGTTCAACTCGTTGGAGCTCAAGTCGATGAACGACTGGGAGTTCGACATCATCGACTCGGGCAAGTCCAAGTGTCGGGCCTCGATCCATTGGAACCGGAGCAAGTTCTCCAGCAACTTCAAGTCCTGCAACAACTCCTCTTTGTGTGATTTGGTCAACTTGGGCGAGTTCACGAGCAGTGGTGGGAACACCTGCGTGTACAACCGCGACATGATCAACTTCTCGAAGCCCTCTTTGATATTGGTCAATTCTGCCGGGGTCACATCCACGGTCTCGGTGAACTTGACCAAGATGAACGACTGGAAGTCCTTGATCAACTTGGCCTGCTCTTCTACGGTCCAGTTTCTCAGTGAAAATTGTTTTAGGAAGGATTTGATGTACTTGATGATGGGGGCACAGCTTGGCGACTTCAATTGCTTGAGAAAGGTTTGGAAATCGAACGGCATGCTCAGTTCTTGGTCGTGGTCGTGCTCGTGCTGTGTTTGGTCTTGGTCTTGTGGCTCGTGGGCTTCAATTTCAAGCTTTTCCGGTGTTTCTTGTGGTTCTCCTGTCTTTTTCTGTGTCTCTGGTTCGGTCTCTGTCGTCTTTTGAGTCTCTTGTCCTGCCTCTGTCTCCACTTGCTGATCAATATCAATTAAATTGCCCGTCTCAACTGAATTGCCAACCTCTGAATTCTCTTTTGTCTCTTCTAAATTCTCTTTTGTCTCAGTCAGTAAAACTACCAAGTTTGAACTCGACTCCAGTGGTGCAATCTCTACCAGTTTTCCATCGTCTAAAGCCGCTTTCTCGTTCAAATCTGCGGAATCGCCCTCGCCATCCGATGACGACGAAGACTCGGCACCATTGGACTCCTTCATAAGCTTGTCGATCTGCTTCTCATCGAGGGTGGAGATCTTGTCAGTCGCCTCGTTAGAGCTGTGGCCGATGTTTTCCAACAAATTGATGAGGTTGTCGTTCGATAGCACTGTAGTAGAGCTGGACCCTCCATTGACATCGACCTCATTGTTATTCAGCACCTTGCCATCGCCATTGACGTGTTCAGGTTCTTGCCGAAGATGGTCGGAATTTATCACTAGAGCGTTGTCGTTGTTCAACCCGACAGTTGGACCGCTAGTGGAAGGCAGCGCCTTGAAATTGGTTGGGCCTAGTATGAACTTGCTCTTGCTGTTGAAAGCCCGATTGAATGACATCCTCTGCTCCTGTTTCGTCTGCCGACAGTGGTCAACCTTGGGCTCTTGATGTAAGTAAAATTGTTAAATGTGACAGACAATCTTCAGCCTCTGCGCGATAATTTCATTTGCAGTCCGAAGGTCGTGTGACCGGGGTTAATAGGGAGGGGGAGCATTGGGGGAGGGGAGGAAAGTGTGGGAGGAACCAGAGGGAGGAACTAGAGGGAGGAACTAGAGGGAGGAACTAGAGGGGTGATGGAAATGGATGGAAATGGATGGAAATGAAGACTAAAGTGGTTGGAAATGAGGATGGGAGTTGAGAAATTATTATGGGCGGTGATCAAGAATTTTGATAGAAAGTTTAATAAAAGTTTGAGTTAACGGCAGGAGGTGCAAATTATGAGGGAGGATCGAAGGACATGCTTGGCAGATGATGACAGAAGCTAATAATGGCAAGTGATCGGGGAGAAGACCCGGATCCCGTCGATGTGGAGGATTAGTTTCAGGGTTATGAAGGGGTCAGGGTGGAGGCGGCAAAGAAGGGAAAGAGAAGTGGATAAGGAAAGTCGAAAAGGGAAAGTCGAAAAGGGAAAGAGAAAGGGAAAGCGAGTAGGAAAAGCGAGTAGGAAAAGCGAGTAGGAAAAGTGAGTAGGAAATTGGATAAAGGGGCTAGGAAGTTGGAGAAACAAGAAGGGGTGATAGTGAGAATGAAGTGAGAGTGGAGATGATTGGAGAGTAACTGAGAATAGGAAAGTTATAGGCAAATAATAGGAAAATCATATAGAAGTGATGGGGATATGATGGGGGATTATAAGCCAGTTGATTGAGTCTGGTAAAGATAATATATGATCTCTATTGGTTGAGTTAGTTGAGTTAGTTAAGTTTTGTTGTGTTGATTGTTTATGCTAATTCGTGTCAATAACCGCGACAATATGTCAATATACAGATTAGATGTCGGTAGACATGTATTGCATGTCTATCATGTGATTTATCACGAGATTTGATCAGTTTCTTCACTACAATCAGTTTCATCACTACATTCACTAAATCACTAAATCACTAAATAACTAAATCACTACATCACTAAATCACTACATCACTAAATCACTACATCACTAAATCACTACCTCACTAAATCACTACATCACTAAATCACTACATCACTAAATCACTACCTCACTACTTCACCACTTCACTACTTTACTAAATCACCACTTCACTAAGCCACATTAATCCCATCCTCACGATTCACACTCTAAACAACTCACTCCACTATCCCGCCTGCACCGCAGATCCTCCCATGCAACTTGTCCTTGCTTCAACTACTTTTTTGCAACGATTTTTCACCGATAAACAGCCAGTCCACCACTCCCAGATCCACCACGGTGCAGTCCGTGCAAGCTGGCAAACAGTCCATCTTGGCCCCATTACCAATCTACAATTATTCAACTCCAGATCACTCTACTGCCTTCTCTCCTTCAACAGCTCGACAGCCTTTCATCGCTACACTTCTATACATCCGAGGCTCAATAACTGGGAAAATTTCGCCGTTCCTCTCTTTGCAAAGTGTGGGACTACCGAGGATTTATAAACAGGGCAGATTTTTTTTTTTCTTGTCTTCAAATCAGACAAGATAACACTAAATACATTATTAGTAGATACATTATTGGGTATATAATAGGAGTGGTCTGCACGAAACAAAATTCGCAAAACCCTTACAGTATCCACGAGCAGCACATTCTGGTAACAACACCACCATCTTTCACACATAATGTCGTCTTCTTTCCACGGCAGGGTCGAGGATCTGGAGAAGATCAATAGTGAAATTTTTGGAACCCCCAATTTGCAAGAGATCTCGTCGTCGTTGTCGCACAGCGAGACCCGCACGACGATAAACACCACCGACTACGATACTCCGCTGGAGTCCTTCGACGAGGCCAGCGACGTGGACGATGTTGCCAGCGACCAGCTCTACGACGGCACAAACGATGTCTCCACCATCAAGGGCCTGGGCAGACTCGAAGACACCGCATCCGTGTCGCAAAACGGCTCCACCGACTTCAAAAGCAAGCCAGAAGCTCGGCAAACGGTGCATGCCTCGTCGGGGCTGTCCCTCCACTCGCACTCGCACTCGCTGGGCTCCAATATAGAGCGGACACAGACGCTGACCGAGTTGTTGGACCTGGACTTGGCAAGAACCATCTCCCAGTACTCTCACCACCAAAACGACCTCGACCAACACCCTGACGGTGTCTTCATTCATCAGTTGGACTGGGACTCCCCAGACGACCCGGGAAACCCGCAAAACTGGTCCAATCTGAAGAAATGGTTCGTCACCATGACCGCTGCGGGCATCTGTCTCGTGGTCACCTTCGGCTCTTCCTTGTACGTCTCTGGAGCATTTGACATCGAGGCCAAATTCGGGCTGTCGCAGGAGTTGGTGCTCGCCGGTTTAACTTTTTACCTTATCGGGTTGGCCTTGGGCCCGCTGATCGCGGCCCCAATCTCAGAGACTTTTGGGAGGAAAATCGTGTACGTGTCGTCGCTTCCGATCTCGATGCTCTTCATTATGGGTGTGGGTTTGGCTGAAAACATCGAGACCATCTTGGTGTTGCGGTTTTTCTCTGGCTTCTTCGCCTCACCTGCCATGCTGATCGCGGGAGGCACCATTGCGGACGTCTGGACCCCGGACATGATGGGCTTGGCCATGTCCACGTTCTGCTTGGCTCCCTTCTTGGGCCCCGTGATCGGGCCTGTCATTGGTGGGTTTGTCGCAGAGAACAAAGGCTGGAAATGGTGCTTGTGGGTTAATTTGATGGCCGCAGGGGCCATCTTGCCGCTGGTGTTGTTGGCAGAAGAGACTTACAAGAAGACCATCTTGAAGCGGAGAGCCAAGAAGCGGGGCATCAAGATCAGATCGCTGTTGACGACCAAGGAGATGATCAAGCTCTTGATCATGGTCAACTTGGCCAGACCTCTCACCATGTTGGTCTCGGAGCCCATTGTCATGGCGTTCTCCATTTACGTAGCCTTTGTGTTTGCTGTCTTGTTCGGGTTTTTCGAGCTGTTCCCAGTGATTTTCCGTGGCACCTACGGCATGAGCTTGGGTATCTCGGGGCTCCCATTCTTGGGCATCGGCATCGGCTTATTTATAGGCACCCTGTTCTTCATCCTGGTGGACCGATTGTATTGGTTCAAGAAAAATCCAGACGGCTCCTTGGGTAGAAAGGGAAAGAACGGCGAGCCTTTCAAGCACACTCCGGAATCCAGATTATTTATTTGTAAAGTAGCAGCAGTGTCCTTCCCAGTGTCGTTGTTTTGGATGGGATGGTGTGCTAGAACCTCGGTGCATTACATGGCCGTGGTAGCTGCAGGTGTGCCTTTTGGCTTTTCGTTGATCTTGATCTTCTTTGCCGTGATGCTCTACTTCACCATGAGTTACCCACCTTTGAGTGTGGCCTCCGCCTTGCTGGCCAACAACTTGCTGAGATACATCTTGGCCTCGGTGTTCCCGTTGTTCACTGTGCAGATGTACGACAGGTTGGGCAACGGCTGGGCCTCGTCCATCTTTGGCTTCATTGCCTTGCTGATGGTTCCTGTTCCTTGGGTTTTCGAGAAATGGGGGCCTCTGTTCCGTGCTAGATCCAAGTTTGGAATCGACGCTGCCAATGCAGCTGCCAAAGTGGAAGACGAAGAGTCTCGCAGTGCAGTTGATACTCCAGATGTCGAGAAAGTGGAGTCCTCTTCCACCTCGAGAACATAATTTAAGATTTTGCTAATTGAACATTCGGCTAAGTAAAGATTTTGGCTACATATATAGAGAGGGAAGACGGCAGATGCTGATGAAATGAATGGTCTCGAAGTGGACTTGTTGAAGTTATTTTCAAAAAGGAGATTGAGAGAGGGTGGAAGGTGTTCCATCCGTGATGATACAAGTTGATACCTTATATACACGACTATTAATACAGAATACATAATATACCTAATAAATATATTGAATATATTGAAACGCAATTGACTTGTAGTGAATTCTGAAATGACAAAAGATTAAAGCAAATGAGAATATCTTGAATGTTAGTGATGGTGATATGAAGGTAATAAATTTTATGATTGTAGAAGTTTAATCTAGGCCATATAATCATGTAATTTATATGGAAATATTGGATATATTGAATCATAATTGAATTGGATTGAAATATGTTAATTATGTTAGTTAAATTGGGTCATATAAGTCACATAAAACATAAATCATATATATCATATAAACCATATAAATCATATAAATCATATAAATTATATAAATCATATAAATCATATAAATCGTGTTAATTATATTGAATCATTTAAAGTCCTATAAGATTCTATATAATTATACTAAATCATATTGAATCATATTAGATCATGCTGAATTATACAAATTGAGGTTGCATAGTATTAAATAGTTTTAACTTCCATTGAATCATCATATCATCTTTATCTGATTTCTGAAAATTTTATACCCACTGCAATTTGAAGTTTAGATTCAACTGTAAGCATGTCCTACTTATATAAGAGTAAATGTGTGAAATTTTTGTGATAATTCACTACATCTTGTTCTCTCTTTATGGAATCTACACTATATCACCATTATGTCACCATTATGTGGTTCTGAAAAACTAATCCCATTCCATCAACTTTGCCTTGCCTTACTATCCTCTCAGAAAAAGTTCCATAAAAAGAGTCTCAAGTATGATCATAACGTCACCAATTACAAACTGATTATTCAACTAATAGAGCACGCATTAAGTACGCAAGCCCCAGTGCCCATTAGGTACCTACTACGTACTGGTGCCCCATGGATGCGCAATCACTGCTCGCTAATGCCCAGCCTATTCTGCACTCCCTGGCATTGCCCCACGGTCTAGTCTTCCAACGACCCTGCATCTTCAAGCACTACTCTGTCAAATCTACTCCCTCACCAGTGGCCTGCCTACCTTGCCTAATGTCTTCACTGACTAGTTCGTGCCCCAGGGGTCCACCTTCCTAGCAGATTAGAAAAAATGCCATTTTGACCATTTTTTCGTGCCCTCTTTTACTGCCAGCCTCATTGAAAAGTTAGACTGAGTCGGGTGAGTTGGAAGTTAAGCGAGACCAACTCAAGGAGATATAAATTGGCTGAATCAAGCGCAATCAAGCCCAATTAAACTAAACCAACTCATTCAAACCACATTTAAGCACGTTCAAGCTCATCCAAGCTCGTTTAAACACAAAACTCACATCAATCCAAGCCCAATGTCTGCCCCAATCAAAATCGGTATCGTAGGAACAGGTATCTTTGCCACGGACTCCCACTTGCCAACGTTACAACGCTTGGACAAGGACTTCAAAGTGGTCGCCTGCTACAACAGAACCAAGGCCAAGGCCCTTGAGTTCGCGAAGAAGGCCTCTATTCCCGAATCCAAGGTGCTCGACTCATTGGAACTGATCTTCCTGGACGAAGAAGTCGAGGCGATCGATGCCTTGTTGCCAGTTCAATTCAATTTGGACGCCATCAAGTTGGCCATCAAGTACAACAAGCCACTCTGCTTCGAGAAGCCAATTGCCGCTACTTTGGACCAGGCCAAGGAGATCGTCAAGTTGTCGAAGACCACCACTTTACCCATCTTTGTCTTGGAGCAATGGTCCTACTACAAGGCTTTGGACATTGTCAAGTCCAAATTGCCGGAAATCGGCAACGTTTTGTCCTTCACGTACAAGTCCACGGGTCCTTTCAACACCTCCAACAAGTACTTGGCCACTAGCTGGAGATTGAAGCCAGAACACATTGGAGGCTTCTTGAGTGACGGAGGTGTCCACCAGTTGGCCTTGTTGACCGGTGTCTTGGGCCCTGTGAGCAAGATCTCCAGCTTCACCAAGCAGGTCAGAGAGTTGAGCGGCACCGACGACATCATGTACTCCACTTGCAAGTTGGAGTCCGGTGTTATCGGCACCTTCACCTACGGCTCCGCCTTTGGAGCCACAGAGAAATCGTCAACTTTCGAGATCTTGGGGGACAACGGGTCCATCCGCTTGGACTTCTCGCCAAGTGTCACCAGAAACGTCACGGTCTTGGTCGGTCCGGACAACAGTGCCCCTGCCAAGAAGGAGTACATCGAGATCAAGGACGAGAACTTGTCTTTGGACACCGAGTTCAGTATCTTTGCCGAGCTGGTCAAGTCCAAGGATCTCTCCAAGGTGAGAACCACTCCTGAGGTGTGCTTCCACCACTTGGCTATCATCGATGCTGCACTCAAGAGTTCTGCCAGCGATGGTGACAGTGTCGCCGTCGAGAAGGTATAATGAAATAGCTTCGCTTGTGGAATACAGTTTCATGTTCGATCTAGGTTTCCTGAAGGTGTAGTATCTGGTTCTCTTATTGTGATCTTACAGTTGCTCTCAATCCTTGTCTCTCAATCGTATAATTACCATCTCATGGTCTTATACTTTCAACCTTGCAGTCTTAATCTTGAAATTTCAGTCTTCTACTTACAACCTTTATCCTTACAACCTGTATTCTTACAACCTTACAGTCTTTTACTATCCTTACAATCTTAACACCTTACAATTACAGTCTTGAAATATTCTTACATTATTATAGTCTTACACTAAAACCTCACATCCTGACAATCTTACCATCTTGCAATCTTATATTCTGAAAGTCTTCAGACTTAGAGTCTTAAAACCATACATTCTTGTACTCTTACAGTCCACTAGCCTCACTCAATTCTTACCATCTTCTATTTGAACAACCTTATATTCTTACCGTCTTATATTCTTACCGTCTTATATTCTTACCGTCTTGTATTCTTACAGTCTTACAAGCTTAGCTTCTTCCATATCACTCTCGTCTTCATGCAGTTGATCATATTCCCGAACTCTCCTCTGCCTTTGACCTGCTATGCATTTTCACGTGACCTGTCACGTGGCCAGTCTTCGCCCACATTTTTCAAAGCGGCTCCCATTTTTCCACTCGTTTGGCCATTACCAAGAGGCATCACCATTGACCATGACAGACAACGAGGACGGCCCTAGAAGGCTGCGGTCGCACTCGAGAACCCCCTCGATCAACTCGTCGGACTTCACCGTGAACCCGTTCTACTACAACGTGAACGTCTCGGACACGTCGTTGATGACCACCACTTCTTCGTCATTGCTGGACAGTGACGATGAGGACAACCAGGCCAGTGACAACAGGTCGGGCAACAAGTTCGACGCCATCGAGTACCTTCTCAAGATTGTGAACTCCTCGTTGAGCAGCTTAGAATTGGACAGGTCCATCGTGGTGCAGTCCAGACTCTCGGGTCTACTCAACAACAAGTCCAAAGAGTTGGTTTCCAAGATTGAAGAGCTCCAAGAGTTTTTGAAAGAGTGCCACGTGAAGATCCTGCAGTACGAGAAGACCACGATACCGAGCTTGGTGAAGGAATTAAACAAGAGTGAGAAGAAAGTGGCCAAGTTGACCAGCCTGATGAAGAGAAACCATCCGATTGAGTATCAAAAGAGCAAAGAGAAGATCGTCAATAGGTTGAGTGACGAAGATGCCGATTTGTATGTATAGTAGAGGTGGGTGTAGAGAGAGTAGTTATGACGTAGTTGGTTCAATTGAGATAATAATTATGTGAGTAGGTCATTAGTAGGTAATTAGTAGGTAGTTAGTAGGTAATTAGTATATAAGTATGAAGTTGGTATAACTAGTGGGTAATTAGTAGGTAATTACTAGATAAATAGTATTGTTAGTAGATAATTAGTGTGTAATTAGTATACAATTAGTATGTAATCAATATATAATTAGTAGGTAATTGGTATATTAGTAGGTTAGCATAACTAGTATGTACTTGGTATAATTAGGATGAAGTTATCAGGTGATTAGTATAATTAGTGTGTAATTGGTATAATTACTCTGTAACCAGTAGTTAATTAGTGTAATTAGTATAATCAACTTGTAACTGATATAATTAGTATGTGATTAGTATGTAATTACTATGTAATTAGTAGGTTATTGGTGTAATTAGTATAATCATTATAATCAGTATAATCATTATAATCAGTATAATCAATATAATCAATATAATTAGTATGATCAGTATGATTAGTATGATTAGTATGTACCCAGTATGTGACTAGTATGATATGATTATAATAAATTAATAATTAAGCTATATGATTTAAAAAGCTACTCTGCCCGCCTCATTGTCCAACAGCCTGCATCTCAGCTTCCGCCTCCAATTCCTGTCTTCTCTGGAACTTCTCAGTGCCATAGTCCTCCACAAGGTAGCACACACCGGCACTGATGATACTGACACCCAACATCACAATCAACATCATGTTCGAGTACTGATATCTTCTCAGCACATCGGCAGGCCAGCCACTATACAACGCATATGTAGCGGTGACACTGCCCAAGTTGCCCAACCCACTGACTACGGCAGCACTGACGGCACAACCAACGTCACCGTGGGACTTGCCAAAGATCTCGGCAGTCCAGGCCATACAGATTGGCACTGTTGGACCCAAGCCGAAGCCGGCAATCAACAAACCTCCGTAACTGTTCCATCCGTCGGTGTAAGTGGTCACCAACAAGCCGACAATGATGATCAAAGTGGCCAGACTGAAGAGCACGGGACGGAGCTTCTTGAAACGGTCGGCGATTGGAGTCACGATCAAGATGGCAGCCAAGTCAAACAACCAGATAGGAGCATACAACAACGAGACGTCGATGCCCGTCAAGTTTGGGTTGTTGGCCTTGATGATGGTGGTGCCGAAGACGGCCAACCCGAACCCGGTGCCTACAACTCCAAAGTACATCAACACCAAGGGCCAGATCCGGATGTCGTAGAAGATCCGGGCAACGTCGAGCCAGCCGTAGGAAAGCTTCTTGTATCTCTTTTCCATGTCAATCCTGTGCAACTCTGTCTCCAGCTCGTTCAAAGGCTGAGTGGACTTTGGCAAGTATCTGGTGAGGGACCATTTGGACTTGAACATCTCAGGTTGCACCAAATGCAGAGGTCTGTCGGGCAACCACCAGAGCAACGAGATCCCCACGGCAACGGTGATGGAGCCGTACACGATGTACAACCATTTCCAGCCTTGCAAGCCATGGGTCATGTCCATTTTCTGGAACCCGGCCGCGACCAACCCGGCTGCAGAGGCACTCAACTGTGCAGCTGTGAAGTAGTAGCCGATTCTCTTGGCAGACCTTTCGTTTGGATACCACAACGAGACATAGTAACTCAAGCCTGGCCAGGTTCCTGCTCCACAGACACCACTGAAGAATCTGATTGCAATGATGCCCTGATGGTTGTGCAATGCAGCATAGCAAGTATAAACCAAGCCAACGGTCATCACAATTCTGCTCAACCACACTTGAGGCGACAACCTGGTCATCATAATGTTCATTGGAACATCAAAGATGATATAACCAACATAGTACAACGCCGAAGCAGTGGAGAGATTTTTCGAAGACAAGTTCAAAGTCAACGACAACGAGTGGCCAGCGCTCAGGTTCATGGTCAAGGTGTTACCGTACGCCGAGGAGCCGAACGAGGTCAAGAAATACATGCACCACAACGCTGGAATGATACGGTAATCCAAGTGTCTATATACAGTGTCGAGTTGTTTCTCCGTGTGCTTCACCTCTTCAAAAGAGTGGGTGTCGATGACCTCTTCCTCGTCTTTCAAACTGGAAATGTCCTGGTTGGTGACTTCTTCTCTTGATTCCCTCGATGCCATTATGTTTAGTTCTTAAGGAGACCACTTTCAAACCGGCAATTGCGTACAATCCCAACTCTATTTATACCGTTTGATCTTGGTAACAAGGCACATCTCAATTTTTCAAATTTTTTCTTCTTCATCGATTTTTTTCGACTTTTCATGCGGTGACTCGTCCCAAAAGGGAATTTTTCACTCAATCATCTGCCAATTCTGCCACCAAAAATGAGATGCCTTGCATAAATTGAACCCGTTTGGCAGAGGATGAGAGCTCTGTTGGGAGAGGCAATGAGCAGGTTGTTGGGGAGAGGAAATGCGTGACGGAGTTGTTGGTGCAGGAGGAGGCCAGGTGCGGTTGGCTGTTGTGCGACTTCTTGGCATCGGCCTTCGCCGCTGGTGTCTTTTTTTTTTTTTTTTGGGTCGATGACTCTTTGAGATGGACTCATATTTCGGCAATAGGATTTGGATTTGAATATTAGGGTATTTGGTGTTTCCTGGAAGTATCTTGTGACAGATGAGGAGATGGAGGTAGTTATACAAGAGATACACAAATAGGTTATCGTATTTATAAGCATAAATATAAGCATATCAATAGCTTGTGATTATATATTTATATAATATAAAGTGTGTATATATAATATATAGTGTGTATATAAATAATATATAGTGTGTATATAAATATATAGTGTGTGTAGAGCTAATATATAGTGTGTGTAGAGCTAATATATATACTATCTATATATGGTACATGTATTATACACTATAAAACAGAGTATATGAAATAGTTATGAAACGTTATTCCAGCACTACTTTCCCACGACAACATCACAACCAAGTCACAGTCACTACACAACTCAGTCACCACACAACTCAGTCACCCAACTTCCATTCCCACCCACCTTTTCCACTTTCGTAAATTGCTCAGAGCCGCACAGTTTTTAACTCCACCAACGTTTTCCCCTACACTCACATTTTTCAGTCCAGCAGACACGGTTTGGCCTTTTTGTGAACTACCTTGGTCGATATCGGTGCACCGTATCTCACATTCGCACCCACGCTTATCAGAGCCGTTACGGTCATGTGACCCCCCAAACGGTCTCCAGGCTCGCTCGCTCCCCGTTCCCAAGCGATCATAAGCCCTTTTTTAAATGAGCTCGGCTTAGCCAGCGCAGACTCCGGTGGGAAAAAGTATATTAAGGCGGGAAGGGCCGTCGCAATAAGTACCGCACGGCCACTGACTGCCACAGACACGAATTCGAACCACCAAGGGGCCCTGCCATGTTCTCATACGCCCCTCTCTCCGATGACGGTGCCAGGCACCCGGCTTGGGACCTGAAAAACTTGTTCATAGCTGGAGTTTGCTTGAACCTGCTTCTTTCCATCTGTCTCCTAGCGAATCCGGCCAAGTTCTGGCACAAGCTGCCCCCCTCCTTCGACAAATACACACAGCTATCGTTGCACAACTACGACACCTACTTGAAGAGCAGCAACCTTGACCTCGTCAACGCCTCTGCCGTCTTCAACGAGGTGCAGAATGCCGTCAAACAGAAAAACGCAGACCTCAACCCAATTGGAGTCAGTTACTTCCCTGCCTACATCCCAGAGGGCACCTTGTTGTACCATTCCAACAGAAATGGCAAGGTGCCTGCAGGGCCCGAGTGGGTCGCCATGGACTACGAGTTCAGTTACAACTTTGCCCATTTTACCAGACCCAACAGAAGCCCTGGGCCTCCTCCGGGCAAAGGCCCAGGCAAAGGCCACGGCCATCCGCATTGGAAGGGCCCCAAGGGACCACCAAAGTGGGACAACGGCCCGTCCACGTTGCTCACCTTCGAGGTGGTACTGCCCTTGGACAAGCTCCTTTACCTTGGAGGTGCCTCTGCTGCCAAGAGCGACACTGGCGAGATGGACACGCAGGTGCTCTTGTCGCAGATCGACAACGACGAGTTCGACGAGTACTCGGGTGCTAATGCGATGTGCAAATGGGGGAACTCCGACGGGCGCAGCTTGGACGGGGTTATCAGGTTGGAGATCGGCTTCGAGATCATCATTTGCGACTTCAACGACAAGTTGAGAGTGCTCAAGAACATCACATTGACGGATAAGATGACAGAGCTTGTGAACTTTCCAGAGGAAAAGCCACTTAAAGAGGGTGAAGAAGAAGAAGAAGCAGGGCAAGAGACGGATAGAGAAACGGGCATTGTGAAAACTGCAAAATTGCTGAAAAGAGACGACTCCGAGGAGGACAAATTGGACAAAGAACGCTCCAAAATCCTCGACAAGTACTCCTCCATGGCTGGCTACGACCACTACGCCTCCGGAGCCAGGGTCTACAACGGAGACCCCCGCATCCGCTTGGACTTCTCCAAGTTCTTCACCTTCATCAACAGGACCCACCTCTCGCCAGACCCGTATGTGCGTCGGGTATACAACATCAATGCCGAGCTCAACAGCACCTTCTTGCACGAGATGGACGCCTTGCTCTCGGGCCCAGCCTTCGACCCGTACCACTCCACAGACTGGAGCATGGTCACGGACCGCATTGTGCAGAAATTCGCACCGATCTTGATGACATTGAACGTCACGCTTGGCAACTATTTGGAAAACCCGCAAGAAGGCTCGCAAAGACTGGACAATTTGGGGCAGTTGGGTCAGAACTTGACTGAGTGGACTTACAACTTGGTGAGAAGATACTCTGACTTCCACTACGACTTGCTATCTGCAGCACAGCTCCGCGATCTCGTGCGGAGCTGGGTGTGGGACTACTCGCACCCGATGCAGAGCCTCAAGTCAGAGAGCGATTTCCTCATCTGGGCGTCGATCACCCATGTGCAGACGGCCCTCGTGGCCCAGATCTACGGCATCTTCGACTTCGCCAGGTACTTGGCGCATTACAAGTACGTCGAGCTGGACGACAAGGCCTTGTTGGATCCAGAAGTGCAGCAGGATGTCGAGACTTTGTACCGGGACTTGAACAGTCTCTTAGCCACGTTGAACTGGGCCTTCTTCTACAGATGCACCAGCGTTTGCGGTTACAATGAGATCTGTTTGGTTCCAACATGGGGCCCAGCTCCTGCTGACCTCTCGCGGGGTGACCTTGGCACTCACTATGAGGGAGCCGATGGAATCACTAGGATCAGCAAGGACCTCATCTGTTTGAGTCCAGATCTTTTGTTGTCTTTAGGTGGTCGTTGGTGATGAGATGAGAGTAGAGAGTGTGGAGATGACTGCTAATATGATATAGCTGGTAAAATGAGATAATTGTTTATAGTGAGATACTTTATTCAATGTTAGTGATGATGTAGAGATAGTGTTGAGTGGGGAGATTGTTTGAATGTGGAGATTGTTCAAATGTAGAGATTGTTCAAATGTAGAGATAATGTTGAATGTAGAAAAGGCTCTTAAAGTCCCAGATTATTGTCTCTAAATGTTGAGATGATGGTTTCATTGATGAGATAATTTGAAGGCATATTGCCAAGAAGTGAGATAACTGTGTAAATGGAAATATAAGTGTGTTTCAATGCTTAGAATATTGTCTGAAGTATTGAATAGCTTGGAAAACTGAGGTATCTGTTCAAAGTCGGAATAATTACTTAAAGTCTTAAAATTAGATATTGAACCGTTTATATGTTGAACTGTTTAGATGTTGAAATAACTGTTTGAATGTTGGATAAACAGTTTAAACATTGAGATACCTCTTCAAATGTTGAGTTTATTGTGCAAATAATAAAGTGAGTGTTTGGATGTTGAAATAACTGTTCAAATATTGAAAAAACGCACCCTGGAAATTATCTAACCATGATTAATGCCATTCATTTCTATCAATTGCCCATAAACCTCTTCCATGACACTCAACCGATTAAAGTTAGCTCGGAGGACCTGGTCCAACCACACAGTGGCACTCTCTCTCTTCTCTAAAACACTTATAACCCAATACAGGCCCTGATAATATGTGGAATAACCTCATTCCAAACATTTAACAGTGCCCAGCACCTCGCAAACCCTGCAAATGGTCAACCTACCATCCCAGATAATCCTGCCTGCCTCTGAATACCATGCCTAGCCCTCATTTACCTTTCAACAATTTGGTTGTATAGTGTAGTGGTTATCACTTTCGGTTTTGATCCGGACAACCCCGGTTCGAATCCGGGTACGACCTGTTTTATTATTTATTTTTCTAATTTTTATTTTTTTCCAAAGCCCCTAAATACCCAATACAGACACTATCCTGGGGGGTTAGTTACAAGGCTCAAGCCCCACTACATCACCAAGTCAATATAAAACCAGGAATATTATTGTGAGCCCTGCAGGACAACGTTCAATGAAGAGAGAACCAAAATAAAGATAAGCAGACATATAAACTAACGAAGAAGAATTAAAACATCAATATCGAAACTAAACTTTTTCTTTCTCGCTGCTCTCGTCGGAGTACAGGCGTTGTTCGATGCCCTCGTAGACCTGTTCGCCCGTCTGGGAGTTGATGGCGATGATCTCCTCGTCCTCGCTCAAGACCTGGCCCTCGGTGTACACCTGCACGTCCTCGATGTTCTTGGCTGGGCCGTGGAAATGGTGCTTGGCATAGAAAATGTAGTAGATGGAGGCCAAGATCATCACACCTGGGGTGATGACACAGGTGTAGTTCATGGTGTCCTTGTCCACGACACTCGAGGATGGGAACTGCACCATCACGATGATGAAGATCATGAACAGAATTGCAGTCCAGTGGACAAAAGGCGAGAACACTCCAAGGTTGAAAGGGCCCTTGACCACTTTGGACTTACCCGTGGTGCTGGCGAGGAGAATTGGAGCACACCACAGGAAGTAGTTGCCCGCAATGTACAAGGAGAACAACAGGTTGGCCAGCGCATCGGAGATAAGACAGAGCAAGCCCAAGATAATGGCAAAGATACCTCCAAAAACGACGGCCCTCAACGGCGTGGACAACTTCTTGTTCACCACCTTGATGTAGCCCGAGAACGGCAACCCATTGTCTCTTGAAAAAGCCCAGATCTGTCTGGAGATGGCCGTCAAGATGGACAGCCCCATGAGGAATTGGCAGAAAGCGATCAACGACATGAACGCAACGGCCCATTTCTTGCCCATGGAGTCGTAGATCAACTGGGCCATAGGCTGGCCGGACTCGGTGCTGATGAGCGAGGCAACGTCGGTGGTCATGCAGGCGGCACACACGATGAAGATGAAGAAACCAACAACAAAACACACACTGATGGAGCCAATGATCCCGATAGGCACACTCCTGACGGCGTTTTTCAGCTCCTCACTCATGTGCACACAACTGTCAAAGGCCCCAATGGTCCAGACACTAGGCATCAAGCCGTTCATCATGAAGTTCCAGCCATCGCTGGACCATCCAGAAAAGTTCTCGTAGTCGCCGAACATGAACGAGCCGTCGTTGAAGTGGCCTCTGTTGACTTTCGTGGCAATTGGCAACGCTATGAAGAACAAAACCACCAAACCAGAGTTGCAAACGATGGAGATGGTCTGCAACTTGGAGCAGATGTGCGACGAGGCACACGTGATGGCGATGTGGGCCACGATACAGGCGACATAGACACCGTAGAGCTTGCCACGGGTGATTTCAAAGTCGCCGTCGTAGCCAATGTACACGGCAGCAAGCAACTCCTTGGCGAAACCATAGTCCACAGAACACAAGGCCCCGACCAAGGCCACAGAGTTGGTGTTACCGACGATATACGAGATTGGCACCTTGTACTTCTCTGGAGCATAGTACCAGGACCAGTAGTACAAGCCACCACTCGTAGGCATGGCACTGGCCAACTCGGCCATACTCAACCCGATCAAGAGCACAAAGATAGACGCCGTGAACCAGCCCCAGATCATCCCTGCGGAGCCTCCAGTCAAGGCCTGTGAAAGCACAGAGGCTTGCGAGGGTAACAAGCCCATGATGGAGAAGGCCACACCAAACACCTGAAGTGTGGAAAACTGTCTCTTCAACTCGGCTTTGTAACCGATGGCAGCCAACAACTCGTTATCGCCCTGTGCATGCTTTGGGTCGATTTCCTCGTGTCCCAAGTCACGGTACTTTGACACCGTTACTCTTATCGAGAGGTCTTTAGTTTCAGAAGGTGCAATGTTAGGCATGATGTGATTGAGGTATTTGCAAAGGAATTTGCAAAGGTATTTCCAATTTACTCAAGGTATTACTCTAGATATATATACCAATATATATACCAATATATATGCCAATATATATATCGGTTATTATATCGATATATCCACTACTCGATTCCCGTCAACACCGATTCTCCTTTATCAGAAATGCATTCTGCCTTTATCTTTCTTATCTGAAAACTTTTCTTTCTTTTCTTTTTTTGGTATCGCTATCTGTGCAACTGAAGGTCAGCACAATAGGCAACACTGGGTAGTGTGTGTGTGGAATAGTACCAGGCGATTTAAGGCACATCATGCACCCGGAAAGGTTAGTCAATTTACAGCTCACGAAAAAGGTAAGATAACGTGTGTTTTTTTTTTACCGCCTGCGCCCTACCTCAGCTCTGTTGTGTAATGTTGGTTCATTGCAATATCCGCCAAAGCAAGCCAGCTTGCGATACACTGCCCCCAGCAGCGACTATGGAGCACTGAACTGCCATCATGGGACACCAAATGCACACATTCCAACTGCCAATGCCGTCACAATTGGGCACTCCTTCGAATTAGAGGCACCACTCACTTCAAAGGCAAGGTCAGGTGAAGGTAGTCTTTCTAGCTCCAAACTTTCTACAAGAGTACAAAGTTGCTGCTGAAAGAGCTTGCCCGAATGGGAAAGTTGAATATTTGCAAGCTCAGCTGGGGTTTAAACTTCACCTTTTGCTGTGTCTGGGCTCCTATTGGCCAGACCAGACAAGTCCATTTGATTGATAACGCACTGGCGCAAAAGTGAAAAAAAAAAAGATTAGATTAAGAATTGTGGTGCCCCTGAAGAGGTGTGTTGAGTTGCTGCATTGGGCAAGTCAGAGCTAAAGGAAGAATTCCATGGCAAAAATACAGGGTGAGCAACAGGTGCTGCTGCTAGAGCCAGGGACGATCGTGCGTAGAGCAGGAAGTTATCAAACAGGCATAGCAAGAGGTGGAGACTTATAGCGGATCAAGCAGATAGAATGGTGGCAGAAAATAGCAGAAAATAGCAGAAAATAGCAGAAAATAGCAGAAAATAGCAGGAAAGTAGCAGAAAAATTGCAGAAAAATTTCCAAGACACAGACACAATCCCAGTGTTTTCTTGTGCGGCATTGAATAACTAAATTTGATGTGCATAAAACAGCAAAGATAGCGATGGGATAAATCGCGATGGAATTGAGCTGCAGATCTGTATATATAATTATATATAATCGGTGATATCTAGGTTTGATCTAGATGTGTGATCTGTGTGATCTAGATGAGTGTATTTAATCTCATCGGGTGGCCCAGATGCTGTCTTCCTTTTATCACTCTTCCCTTCTTTCCCTCTCTTGTCCTCTCACTCTTCCCAACTCTCACCCACTTCACTACCGAGCCAGCCCCAAATTTCCCCAGCCAAAGCCTCGATTTGTCTCTTATCTAAAAACAAAGACAAAAAAATAAATTTAAATTTAAATTAATTAAACCTCTCTATTAAACGCCACAACCACCTACTAACCCGCCAACAACTATCCAATCCTCCATACTCGCCAACTACAATCCAACAATGAACCTCCCGGACCAAGAGACCGGCATAATCCGTCAACATTACGAGGATCTCTTGAAAAACACCTCATCGCCTGTCATCAGGGCCAAAGAGATCAACGATGACTCCTCCAGAAACCTGTTTATGATCGGAAGAGCATCGGGCGCCTTGAACGCGCCAACCAGAGTCGCCCAACTGGACTCTTTCTACTTCGCAGGCACCACCTTGTCAAGGTCCCATGCCAAAATCTTCACAGATCACCTCCCAAACTTCATAGAGCTCTACGACCAGGACTCTTCTTCGGGCACTTTGATCTTGGGCAGCTCAGGGTCCATCACCGTGTGCCAGCCATTCCGCAAGTCGCGTGTATTTCAAGGCGACATCATCTGCCTATCCATACGCAAGACCGTTTGGAACAATTTGAAAAGGGAATCCGACCCTCATTTTACTTGCAACACTTGGTCTAGTTACCATCCCGATGCCAAAGTGTTCTTGAAGATCCTTTGGACCTCTTCCCATTTGTTCCTTGTGGAGTTGGAAAACGCAAAAGTCGAGCAACTCCTCAAGTCGTCGTTTTACAGTTTATTCAAAGAAGAAAACGAACCACAGTTGCGTGATTTGTTCCCTGTCTCCTCCACCGAGGGCGAAGAACACGAATTCGACGAGTTTGACGAAGACTACGACAACGAGGATGCGAACGATCTCTCCAATGATGCTGGCCATCACGAAGAGGACGACGAGGACGAGGACGACTCTGCACCTGAAATTGACCTGTTAGAGAAGGCCAGCTCCACGGAACCGCCAGCAGAGGAAGAGCTGTACGAAGACGAGGAGCACGACTATGCTCTGTGGGCAGAGATCAAGTCAGAAAAGGTGGCTGTTCATCATTTCTTCGAGTCCGAGAAGGGGCTGGGGTCTCTGAAGGACGACGACGACGAGAATATTGCGTTATCCGAAGAGATGAGCTCGTCCTCCGAAAGTTTCGACGGTATCTCTCCACAAATGAGCTCGACAAAGTCCTCGATATCAGAGGTTTCGGTCATCGATGAGGGTTTCGAAGATAAAGAGATTCTGATTTTTGTTGAGAAGGTCGAAGAGGATGAAGAGGAGGAGGAAGAAGAAGAGAATGGAGATGAAGATAAAGAGGAAGAAGAGGATGAGGATGAGGATGAAGAAGACGAGTCTACCTTGTTTCTGGAACTAAACGAAGAAGACGACGATGACAGCGATGATGACAGCGACGATGACAGCGACGATGATGAAGACGGCGACAGCGACGACAGCGACGACATTGATGGTAAGATCCAATTGCTGGATGACGAATTATACGTCTGCTCATGCGAAGAGTGTGAGAAACTCAATAAGTCCTCAGAGGAAGACGAGGATCTCGAGTTTTCAAGTAGAAAACGTAAATTTGACTACTTCGACATCGACTCGTACGACTCTGAAGATGACGAAGATTACTTATTTGGATTGTCAGATTCAGAGTCAGATTCAGAGTCCGATGTCTATCACAGATCAAGAAAAATCGATACCCAACCTCCTACAAAGAGCAGAAAGATCGAGCCAAGCACAGCTAAGAGAGACTTGAAATTGATCCTTGGAGGTCTGACATTAGGCTCGGTCTTGACGTTTTTGGGATTGGCCAAATTGGGTGCCTCCTCCTGATCATCTGCGTTCATTCCATCTTCACAATTCCATTTTGATCTTGTTTTATTTTTGTTTAACTCTTTAGTTTACTTCAATTCTCTTTCTTTTTATTAGGTGGTAATACTTTTTTTTTTGGGAATTTGGTTCGTGGTTTGGTTGATTTATGTGAACCTTGCTTTTATATACATCTCTTTTTTGAATTTCATTATGGATACCGTTTATTACGATAAGTTTTACCTATATTTATATATACTAATATCATCTTTATCTTGTTTTCTTTTTAATTGCCTTCATTTCTTGTAGGCCTCATAGTTCGCAGTGATATGGTTCTTTTGTACAAGCTTATCAATTATATCCAAGATTTTGGAATTCTCATGGTTGAAGAAGTCATGTTCAACGACCAAATTATGCAAGGATTTACCGAGATTCAAAGACTTGGAGTATCTTTCTGGGATATTGATCGGTACATCGTGATGATATACTAACTTATGGTTAGGTAAAGGTCTCACTGGCATTTCATGCAAGTTAGCACAGTTCTCGTTACGACAATTACCTCTTATGAAGAATTTACAATACCTCTTTTGTCTCTTATTACTGTTACTGTTGTTGGTGGAATCCAAATCGTCTCCATTGCTCAAATCACCAAATTTCCGCTTCTGTTGGGCTCCCAATCGTTGCTTCTCTTCCATTCTCTTTTTAGAAGGCCAATTTTTCTTACGCTCTTCAATCCACTTCAGAATATCTTCATCCGTATTGAGTATAATACTTGTCCCAGGAATTGGAATAGGCACTTTCTCGTCCAAGAGCTCTTCCTCATCTTCCTCGTCCTCGTCAATATTGGTAGATTTTGGAGCTTCAGTGGCAGCGGAATTGACAGGAGTCTCGACTTTCACTTCATTCTGTACTTTATTGACATTTCGCTTGCCTCCTTTGATGTTCTTGGTTCTGGGTACTGGAGGTAATGATGATACTGGCGGTTTGGATGGCAACGAAGACGGCACAACGTCCATCAGCAGCGGTGGTTTTTCATTTGGCAAATGTGTAGGTAGCTTGAAATTCAGGAAGAAGTCGCTGTTCACACCAGACTTGTTGCTCTTCAGTTTATCCATCTCGATCACTGATATGATCTTGTAATTTCTTGATGATCTGTTTGGAATTTTAAGAGATGAGATTAAATTTTAGTGTTCTGGAATTTTTTTTTTTTTTTTCTTTCATTTAAATTTTTGTCTTTTACTCTGGAGGGGTTTAAATTGGGGATACACCAGACATTATACCGACGTTAAACTAAGAAGTATACAGATCTAAACACTTTTTTGAGCAGGGATCGTTTCATCTCCATCTCCTTCTTGAGACTGAGCAACTGGCCTTTTTTCAGGTCCCAAGAATAATACCAAGACCAAATATGCAAGGACCGATCCCACCAAGATCGACATGACTCTACCGTAATCAAACACAGTAGCTCCAGATTTCGATACAATCGGGAACCTTTCGCTGATTGTGGTCTCTATAGTGGAGCTCGCACTACTTGCCATGTTCCCCAATTGATAGGACAAACCTACGTAAAATGCATGTGTACTGGCATCTGGTGCCAAGCCATTCAAGTGAGATGGAACTAAACCCCATGCACCTTGGACGAAAAACTGTAGGAAGAAGACAGAAGCGTTGATGGTGCTATTGTGGACAAATCCCCAAGGATAAATGAGACACCCAACACAGCAGCAACTCACGATCATTATAAACCTTCTGCTCGTCAAATTGGCCAAATGTGGAATGGTCAAACCCCCCACGATGGCTCCAATATTGGCAAGACAATTAGTCACAGTGGACAGGTCATCGCTGAACTCCAATTGGTTGGTGAGCATCGTTGGGAACAAGTCTTGGGTACCATGGGAGAGAAAATTGAATCCAACCATCATAAGCACCATGTATATTATCATATACCAGTAGTGCTTGAATGAAAGCCAAAGGTTTCTTCCTATGGAGTTGATTTTGATTCCCCTTTCAGCTGCAATTCTGTTCAGTTCTCTTCTCGCTAAAAATGCATCTGTGTCCGGCAACAAAGCACGGAAGATTATCAACAAGAATGATATCCCCGCAGCAAACCAATAAACAGCTCTCCACGATTTTGCCGTGGTATCAGCGATTGCCCTGGTGAAGATGACTGCCAATAAGTAGCCAAATGTATAACCTTGCTGAAAGAAACCTCCGATAAAATCCTTGGCAATTGCAGGACAATCATCAAAAGTCTGGGCAGCTGCTGAGCCAAAGACACCACCAAGAGCTAACCCAAATAGAGCACGGACCAGCAAAAATTGTCTAAAAGTCTTGATGAAACCAGTTCCTATTTCCAAGACGCACATTATCGAAAGGTTCACTAAAAAGGCTGCCTTTCTACCGTATTTATCACCCAATATTCCAAAGATAACCGCACCTGCTGAACGGGTCAACAACAGAAGCATTATACCAAAGGTGACTTGCTTGACCTCCACATCAAAGTCGGCCAGGATTTTCTTAGTGTTCAACGATACTGTGAAAAAGTCGAACAGTTCCCAGGTAAATGACAAGAAGGCACTTACGATGAACAACCACTGCTTGGTCGATATAGCACGCAAAGGCACTGCAGGGTTCAAAAGCTTGACATTCTCACGCATCGTTTGTCCTGGAGGTATCAAGTCTGTGACTCTTGTCACGAGGTAGTGTTTAACTGTGGAAAGTGTGAGTTCAGGTTTATACACCAGCTCTGGTTGTTGTTGTTGAATACTCTCATTCCCACTTGTGCTCTCGGAGACGGAAAACTCCTCTGGAACGAGTTTTTCAATATTAGATGGGCTCATTTTCTGTTGCATTTACTTCAAGAGATCACTGTGTAAAAGAGGGTGATTGCATCTTAAATAGAAAAAACGATGATACAACATTGGGCACGGCGACTCATATCTTTCTTAGTCATAGGGGGGTTAGTGTGAAAAATTTTCCATTCCCCTGACACACACAATCCACAATATTTCAAACTACGTTTCTGCTCAACAACTTTGACGGTCATGCACTTCCCAAGTGAGTTTGACAAATTCAATGCAAGGGTTTTTTATCGGCGAGTGCAAAAACTTTTCTCGCCGTCGGAAAACTAGTCATTTAACTGAGCAAATTACAGATTCGGCTGGCTTGACTCATTTGATAACCAAAGGCAGGAAGAGACGATGGCACGACGGCTTGTTTTGGGACTTTATCGTCTCTTCGGGCCTTTGGTCTGGGCAACGGTGGTGGAATGGTGCTTTGATTGGCTATGTTGCTGCGGAGATGTCGCAAATAAAATCTTGCCGCTATCGGTGAGGGACAACTGGTGCTTTGCCCTGCAGCATTTGTTTGGTCATCAATAGGAGGGACACAAAACAAGCTTTGCTTGCAGGAGTTAGGCTATTGATAGGTGTTTATCCGCGAATGAGTCCAACTGAAAGAGTACCACCGTATGAGTACCACTGAGTGATCTCCAACTGCAAAAACCAGTCCAAGTCACCAGTTTGTAGAAACAGATACTGTAAAGCTCGGAATTTACCGCCTCGCATATGAGTCCGCACTCTACTCACATTGTAAAGAAAAGCTTCACTATATTCACACTATACAGATACAAGATGCACAGTCAAGAGATCCGTATCACCTTGTTTCAATGAAGCCAGTACGAAAAGTCCATAAATTCGTTTTTCTTTATATGAAAAAAAGCACAACGACACCCATTTCAGTGCAAGTATGATAAATAAATTATATATATATAAAAGTTAATCGCTAAATACGTGAAAATTATTTAGTTTGAACTCCCAAGTCTTTTTTTCCTCCAAGATAGTTGTACAGGATGTATCTGTAACCTTGGCCCAATTGGGCGATTTCATTTACGAAATGGCATCCGAACAACAAGTAGTTGACTGGTGTGACGGCCATGGAATATCTCATGAAAACAGCACTGTAAATGACCAAAGATCCGGTCATTGGACCACTAATCACTTCTGGTGATTTGTTCTTCAAGTCTAAGATGGCTGCGATTGGGATACCGAAATTGGAGACTGGGCCCCAGAAATGTGTCGTGAAGACATATTTCAATGTTTCCTTGGAGAAAATACCATCCAAGTTGATGAATTTGCTGACTTTGTTCGACATATTGGCTCTCCTAGTGTACTTGACAATCTATTCCAATCCTTAATAACACTCTCAAATATTTATGAAATCTGCTTTTTTTTACGCTTCTTAGAGTTTTTGTCTAATTTTTTTTTTTCGGTTCAAGTTTTTTACCGTCTTTAAAGAGGGGAGATGTGGTGGGGGAAGAGGTTCAGTAGAGCCAATTGGGATCTAAAGTCAGCAAAACTGGTGTATACAACACTACAACCTACTTCAATGCAACGGATGCTTCCTATCTTGACTACATCAGATCAATTCTACAGATAAATACACCACTTTATTAGCCAATTTCCCATATTCTACATCGGAACCCAAATGGCCGGCTCCAACAGGATTTGGATCAGCACCCACGACCTTTTCAATCAAATAAACCTTTCACCTTGTAGATACCTTGGGTCAAGCCTAGCAGCTCTTCTTCAAGGTCTGGGTCTTCTTGCTCGTGCTCAATTGCACGCTCCGAACCCGTTCTCCGTCTTTTACTACTATACTCATCGTTTTCGTTATTTACTCTTCTATATTCCTCAGTAAGATTACGCAAGTAAGCGGCATCCACCTCATTGGCTCTTGGGGACTCGTTCCAGAGAACAGACTGAGGGTTCTCGCTGGAACTCGTACGATGGTCCTGTGAAGTGGACTCTTTACTCCCGACAGGGTCTGGTCTCTTTAGTAGCTGCTGAAGATGGAATTTCCTACGACTATAACTCGTTGTGCTCGACAGAGCTGTTCGGGCAACATGCACATCTGCCTCGTCATTATCCTCTCTCAAAAATAATGGCTCCTCTGTGCTGGCACGGCCCAGAGCAACCTCTACATCTGATCCGCTCCTCAACAACTGGATCTTCGGTATCACGAGATCCTGGTCCGGGATCTGGATATTGTCACCTTCAAAATCAGAGATGAGAATCAAATCGATCTTGAACAACTCGTACTCTTCATCTACGGAATCTATGGTGTTTGTTACTTGGTTCCCACTCAGATAGGGGTTTGGCAACTCGAATCTTTTGGATAGGAGCACAGGAAAGCCAGGACGGTTGAAAAGTATTTCTACGAAGTTTTGAATATTAGCACGTGGAGGGTCGAAATGGGAACTGGTGGACGTTGGTGCCGTTGAAGACAGCAGCAAGTCGTCCTTGAGGATCTGTGAGAAGTTTATGGAGTTCACGAGGCTGATGAAATTCTTGAAATCTCTCAATCGGTAGACAATATTCAATTTATCGTTGCTGTGACCGGCGGAATCCTCACCTTCTTCCGGGAAATTGTCTCCCAAGAGATCATTCAAGCTGATGCCTATCGACAAGGACATCGGCTGGCGAAGAGCTTGCGACTCTTTACTGATTTTCGAGTTGGTCAAGATCTGCTGCTTGTTGAACCCGATGAGATTCAATCGTCTCAACAGCAGGATGACCTCGATCTTGAAATCTTCAATGCTCGAGGGGAACATGTCCAAGAAGTTCTTCAAGACGGCAGTCTCCATCATCAAGTAATGCACTCGTTCTTCATCATTTACACCGGTGTCTTGCTGGTTCAACACCAGTTCTTTGTACTTCTTGTCTATTTTCAAGTCAGAGGACTCCTTGCATCGCACGAAATTCAACGAGTAATTCTTCTTTAGGTTACTCTTGGTCACGATCTCAATGAAGAGCTTGTTTCTGGACCGGTTTATCCTCTTGTTTTGCGAAGACTCGTTGATGGTGAATCTGAAGAACTCCACGTCTTCTGCACCCAAACGGTAGTTTTTGAAAATGAGGGCCAACAGCTTCGAACTGACGAGGATGCTGAATTCGGTGTCAGGCTTTAGTGTAAGACTCTTGAAGAACCGCTGCGAGTTGAAACTGACCCGAAATAAGGACGTCTTGGTGGTATTGATCGACGACACAAGGACGTGTTTCGTGTTGAACTGGAGCTTGACTGTGTCTGAAATGGTGGATAGACAGTAGATCACTTTGGTCCAGAGGACTTGGTACTCATTGGTCAATATGGACGCTTGGAAGCTCATCGAGACGGCAGGTGGAGCACGGGAAGGGGAAGTGGCCAACGTGGAGCGATTCGAGATGTGAAGTGGTTTAAAGAGGGTAGAGAGGTGAGTAGAGAGAAGCAGGGCAGAAATATGAGTAGGGGCAAGAGAGAAGGGCAAGAAGTGACAAGACAGGAGTTTTAGGAATTAAAGAAGATTAAAAGAAGATTAGAAGGGGTTTAAAGGAAGGTCGAAAGAAAATTAGAAGAAGAGCCCTGGCACTATATTGAAGAGACCATTGGACTCGACCCAGACGCTCGTTTACCAATCCCAATTCCTCATTAATCCCCACCCAATCAACTCCACAGCCAAAGCCAAAGCCAAAGCCAAAGCCGAAGCCAAAGCCAATCCAGGGGCACAAAAAAAGGCAAAATCGAGCTCGAAATCAAATTGACAAAAAAAAAGTATGTGACTAAATGTGCGATAAAAAGGAGGAAGCCATTGGAGAAACCATTGAATTTTACGGAGATCGAGTGCAGGACTATACGCGATGGCCATAGTAGACGTCACCACGGACGAGTTCAAGTCCAGGCTTAGACCCTTTGGAATAAGTTTCGAGAAATCGCTCTCCGATTTGATCAAAGGCATTAGAGCCAACAATGGAGATAAACAAAAGCTCAGCGCCTTCTTCAACAGCTCCATCCAAGAGTGCCGCAATGAATTGAAGTCCAACGACTTGGAATTGAAATCAATGGCGATCTTGAAGTTGACCTACCTCGAAATGTACGGCTTTGATCTTCCCTTCATGAATTTCCAGATCTTGGAAGTGATGTCCTCGATGAATTTCCAACACAAGAGAATTGGATATTTAGCAGCGATCCAGATCTTGGCCAGAGAGAACAACGATGATGTGTTGATGTTGATGACAAACTTGTTGAAAAAGGATTTGAACTCTTCGAACCATGTAGAGGTTGGACTTGCCATCAGCTGTCTCTCTTCCATCGTCACCAAGGACTTGGCCCAAGATGTCATCGATGACTTGATGAAAATGTTCTCACATTCCAAACCATATATACGAAAGAAAGCAGTGTTGGCCTCCTATAAGGTGTTCTTGAAATACCCGGAGTCCTTGAAGTTGAATTTCTCAAGATTGATAGACAAACTAGACGACTCGGAGTCGTTGTCCGTGAAAAGTGCCACGGTGAACGTCATCTGTGAGTTGGCAAAGAAGAACCCTCGCAATTACATCGAGCTCATACCAACATTGTTCGGGCTCTTGACCACCACAAACAACAACTGGATGATAATCAAGTTGTTGAAGCTCTTTTCCTCACTTTCGCTTGTTGAGCCCCGTGTAAAGAAGAAGTTGCTCCCAGCTGTGGTCAATCTTTTGACCACCACAGGTGCCACCTCGTTGATCTACGAGTGTATCAACTGTATCTTGCTGGGGAACATGTTGTCCCCAGAGGACAAGACCGTCTCGGAGCTCATGGTGAACAGACTAGAAGTGTTTGTGTCAAATGCCGACAAAAACTTGAAGTACGTTTCCATCTTGGCATTCATAAAGATCATCCACATCCAGCCAGAGCTCGTGAAACCACACAACGAGCTCATTTTCAAGTGGTTGAAAGACGAGGACATCACCATCCGTGCCAAGTCCTTGGAATTGGTGGACGGGCTCATCGACAGCTCCAATATCGTAGACTTGGTCTCCAGATTGCTCTTGCAATTGGCAAACGACGACTCTGCCCCATGGAGTTATAAATTGCAAGTGACTCAAAAGATCTTGACCTTGTGTTCCAGCAAGAAGTTTTCGTTGGTTCCCAATTTCGAGTGGTATTTGGCCACTTTAAGAGACCTTTTGCACTTGATGAAATCCGAATCCAGTAGTGCCATCATGTTGGATATCAGTAAACAGTTCCCCGAGTTGGGTCTTAGAGTGCCTTCCATCAGAGCTAGCCTTGTAGAGACATGTGCCGAGTTGATAATGGACGAAACTCTTCCAAGTGGAGGTGAATGGTGGAACAATTGTATTTGGTGTATTTCCGAGTATTTGAATGACCTAATTGAAGAAGAGGAAGATGAAGAAGATGAAGAAAATACAAACAAGATAGCGGAATTTGTGCTCTCGGAATCGACTTACTCAAGATTGGTATCGATA
The DNA here is from genome assembly GCA_024271865.1 of Nakazawaea ambrosiae. Taxonomy (NCBI): domain Eukaryota; kingdom Fungi; phylum Ascomycota; class Pichiomycetes; order Alaninales; family Pachysolenaceae; genus Nakazawaea; species Nakazawaea ambrosiae. Next base: position 51,445 of record JANBXG010000014.1, read on the forward strand.
GACAAGTCAAATCCGGTTTTGCCAGTGTACATTTCAGCCATTTTCAAGATTTTCGTGAAATTTGTCAACAGAGACAACGAAGACTTCTCTCATTGGACCAAGAAATTTTATCTCAAGTGCATAGATGACATTGGCAGTATATTGAGATGGTTGGATCAATTACAATACTCGTTCAATTTCGAAATCCAGGAGAGAGCGATCTCTGTTTCAGAACTTTTCAAAATTTTGAAAGAGGCATTGCAAAATAACTGTAATCAACTTGTCGATGATCAAGAAGACCAATTTATCGCTCCTCCTCTATTCTTAACTCAAGGTCTAACCCAGTTCTTCTCTCTGTACGAGTTGAAGCCAATTGCCAACGGACTTCAACAAAGACTCGGGGTTCCTGAGGCTTTGCAAATTGACGAAGTAATTAACCAAGACGCATTCGATAAGTTGTTGAAAGTGTCAATGATAGATGACGAGGAGGAGGATTCGTTTGACGAGTTCAACGAGGGTGGTGAGAGTGACGATTACTACGAGTCGGGAGATGCGGACAACGAGAAGGTGACAGATCCGTTGATCGAATTGAAGGATGACAAGGAGCTGGAAGAGACTATTCTCCGTCGTAAGAAGGAAAGATTAGAGGAGCTCAAAGATGACCCATTCTACATTTCAACGGACAAAAAAGCGGACGAGCTCGACGAAAAGGACTTGCAACTGGAGACAGAGGAGTCCCTAGTGAAAACCAAGAGATCGTTACGGAAGAAATCGAAGAAAAAGGCACATAAAGATCAGGTGATGATTTTGGACGAGGAAGATGTCGAAGGCAGTTCTGAGAGAGCCCCAACTCCGTCGTTGGCGACGATCAACAGTGGCTCGACAAATGTAAATAACACCAACAACAACAAGTTGAAGTTCAAGATCGACGACTCCCAGTTGATAGGGTTCGACTTGAAAGCGGATCTCGATCCTTCAGATACCGCAGACTTCCCAGGTGAGTATGAAGTTGAAAAAATCCGTAAAGAGTTGCTGGAGACGAACTTGGTTGAAGAGAAGCCGAAGAAAAAGAAGAAGGCCCATAAGAGTTCAGACAAGAAGAGTGGAACCAAGACGAAAAAAACGGGCTCAACCTCTGAGGCAGACCTGCCAAAGGAAAAGACAAAGAAACCTAAAAAGAGAAAAGCTGTAATAGGATGATCAAGCTTAGATAACTTGCTATATAACGAAAGTAGTTCAATACAAAGTGAGTGAAAAATCAATTTGAGTGCCCCAGCGGGGTAGAAAAATTGGCCTGCGGGCGTAAACATATAGAGTAATATTAGGAAAACGAGTCCGAGGCCATCGGCTTTAACACCTGCGCACCCTGAAAAGTCTCGTTTAGCCAGAATCTTGACCCTTCACAAGAGTGAGTTGAGTGTAATTGTAATTGAAAGTGTGGAAGATTGACCTGAATAGTGTCTGGCTTGACTTCTGTAAAGCCCGTCAGACATGGAATCGAAGCAATCCATCAACAAGGAGAAGCGTGCCCCAATACGCAGGGCAAGACTGGCCGCGTCTTGCATCCCCTGCCGTATGAGAAAAATCAAATGTGATAAACTTAAACCTTGCTCGCAATGTGTGAAAGCCGGGAGAGGCAGGACATGTGAATACGAGGTGTTCCGATGGAACAACACCAGTATCAAGACCGAGGACACTGTGCAGAACTCAATTGACTTGGTTTCCACTGATTTGAAGTCAGTTGTCAACGTAGTGGAGGCCCCTCCACTGTCTGGCCTTGATATTGAATCAGAGCCTTCAGAGACAGAACCTGTCGAGCCTGTCAAGCCTGTCGAGCCTGTCAAGCCTGTCGAGCCTGTCAAGCCTGTCGAGCCTGTAGATTCCAACTCATTATACTGTGATTTGCTTGAAAGGGAGATCTCCCAGTTGAAGAGAAAGCTTAAAAATATGGAACAATTGTCTCAATCGGTCACCAGAACGTCGCAGAACCCTTTCATCAGTGATTCTGATACGATTTGCCTCTACGATGGAATAAACCAAGTGCCAATGGCACAAGGACAGGTGTCCAATCTGAATCCGTACAGCTGGAGAACTATACTACTGAAGGATAAGTTCATTGGAATGAACTGGCATGCTCTTATGAAAAGCCAAGAGAAGAGGGAAGAACAGAAGGCGAAGGACATGGTTGATAATTTTATCTATAATGGTTCAGAATTAATGCATTCTCCAAAAATCGAGGGTGGTGTTAATATTAGCAAGAACTTGAAAGCACAATATACCTATCCGCATGGTCACTCTGATCTGAATGAGCTCTCGATGGAGTCAACTATAGAATATTATCATAAGAAACAAGATCTTTTGCAAAATTCTAAACTTATAAGTGATCCGTATCTATTGCAAGAACAGCTCAAAAACTATGTATTGAGTGTTTTGCCCATAAGTAAGGTGCTGTGGTTGTCGATTGAACGGTTCTTCAGATATTGCTACTTGATAATGCCCTATCTTGACGAGGAGTCCTTTCTTAAAGAAGTAAATAGAATCATCGGACCCATGGATTTGTCTGAAGATGCCAAAATATCCTCCTTGACCATCAGCAGAGAGGAAGACTTTGCTGTCGTGACCACGCTGTTGCTTGTAATTGCATTGGGGAATTTGAGTTTGGCAGGAATAGGTGAGTCCATCCTGGATGCAGATGAAAAATATTTGATCCAGAGATCCGTCGGTCACGAAGTGGCCGATGCTGCTCATCTGTGCTTATTGGACATGCAGGTGTTTTCCCGCAGTTCCATTCCGTTATTTCAATGCACTTTGTTTTTGAGACTATACGAACGGTCCTCGTACGAGAATGGAGATTTTATCGAACCGGGATCGCAGGTCTTGAATGGGATGTTGGTACAGATGGCCTTATCCTTAGGTTTAAACAGAGACCCTTCGACTCTTGTGCTTGATTACGAAGGGGTACCTAGCAATTTAAGGCGAAAGTTGTTTTACGGTGTGAAATTGGTTGACGGTTACCAGAATTTCATCCAGGGGAGCTCTTCCTCGGGTTTGATTGATTTTTATAATACTAAAAAGCCAGATATCCCAACACAGAGAGAGAAGAACCATCATAGTTTGAAAGTGGACAAACTTGCCTGGGGTCATCTCATGGATGTGATTGAGTTCGAAGAGTTGATTAGCAATCTCTTGGGGAATACTCTCAGTATCAACAAGAAATATAAACTGGTGACACTCAACGAAGCCGTAAATAAAATCTTTGAAAGAGCTGAACGAGATTTCAAGTCTATTTCTGATATATGTTCTGTGGAGTCAGTGGGGAAGTTGTCCAATAGATGGATAGATCATTTCAAGCGACTGTCTAGGTTGGAATGTTATCTTAAACTGAAATCTGTTTGCCATGTGATCTGGTTTCATTTGTTTTTGCACTATGAGACTCTTGGGAATCATGATGCATGTTTCCATTATTTTGAGAAACTGACCCATTTCAGCTCCGAGTTGTTGGACAGTTTTCCCCACCTCATTGAACATTCCAATGAACTGATGGGGAAGGGGTTTCAATTCTCATTGGTGCCGTTGTGTGAGTTTGTAGTGCATAAATGTTCCATGACGCTTTCTGCTTTTGCAATGCGAATTCTCCATCTCCATGCCAATGCATCATTACATGACAGGCTAACTCCTACACTCCTGTCCACTTTGAGCGATTCCTTCTCAATTGTTTTTTCCCGACTCACTCGTCATTTGAATCCTCTCAACACACTTGCCCAGAAATTTTTTTACGCCTGGAGAGTTGGTAAGATACATCTTATGATTTTAGCTGCGACTTCCAGTGACTTCAATACAGGTGAGCTCTGTCTTGTACCTCATTATGATAAGACCACTGGTAAAAGATCTGTGAGACTTCGTACCGATTTCGGAGTCTTCTCTGCGCCAGACAGCTCTTTCATATCAGATTACGACGACGGCAGAGCTCAGATGTTATATAAGGTGATAAAGAAGGTGTTTGAAACATCCAGAACAAAGCTGTTCATTGAAAAATATCAGACAGTTCCTAATTGGGGATCGGGAGAATCTAAAGAGACTCCATCGATAAGAGATATTTCTCCTAATTGCGTCTGGCTGTTGACATCTACTGAAATCGATAGGAGATGGAGCTACCGTTTACTGGGGAGAAATCTAAATCTTGACCATATAGCATTCAAGATTGCCACTGGTACGAAAAATAAAACAACAGGGAGAGGAGGCGAAGTAGATGCGGTGTCAGCAGTTGATGCTGATTATTTGTTGTCAAGTGAGTTGAAGAACCAGTTGTCCCAAACTCAAGAAGGGTTCGGGGATAATATTTGGAGTAACATTCTTCCAGAAGTTGATGAGTTTGCCTTTCGTTGGGATTCGGATTCGTTTTTTGAATGGGGGGAAACAATGAAAGAGGGAGAAAATTAGGAAGATATGGTATGCGGGATAGGAGTACATTTGGGAGAGACACACTCGAAGAAAGGGGAAACCAGTATGGCTGAATTGTATCGGATGTCAAAATATGGGTGGGAAATTGTATTTTTGATTTTAAGAATTATGTGCCTGAAAAATATTCCCAATGACAATAAAAGACTTTTGGTTATTCCGAGGCGAATACGTAATGAATAAATAGTTCAAAGTAATAGAAGTTGACGAGATGGAACGGGCCGGTTCCAAAATTGAAAAACCAAGTTTTTTTCGGAACCTGTAACGCCACAGAACCAAGACAATTCAAGACAATTGACAAGGGTTCAAAAAGTCACAACCTGTGATCCTGTACAACACCGATACCTTGACTTGTGGTTGAAACACCTGTGCCGGGATTTCTCAGACAACATATGCGCGGTTTTTTTCTCCACCTACCGAGTGCAAGAGAGAAGCCAAAATGATTCGAGAAGCCTTGGCCAAGATGGTTAAAGTCGTCAATGTCCGAGTGGTATATATGAGGCTAAGGCAAAAAAAAAAAATTTCAACTAAAATTCTGTGGAGTGCTTTGCAATTGAAAGCTAATTAGTGCACAGTACACATTTTAGTTCGCTCTACATGATAGATAGAGCGTATGCATATTAATAATGAAGAACGGATCTGGACTGGATCCTTGCCGAACCTTCACATACCTCAAAACTCTAGACTCGTTTAAGACGGTGCATCTTGAAAGATCACAATACCAATTCCCAATACAAAGTAAGGTAGGCCTGCACCTCAACTACTATTGCAAACAGAACAATTTCAGATCTCTTCAAGAAACCTTGACGTTTTTTTTTTTTGTGCTCCTTGTGATTTTTGTTTTTTTTTGCTTCGAGCGATAAATCTAAAAACCCCAAAAAAAAAAGGATTACTTTTCAATTTGTGTAAGGGTGAACAGGTCCGATCGTATGAATAAGATGAACACGCCGTGGTCGAAAAACGTGCCCAGTAGCAGCGGGAGGATGGGCAACAACAATGGTAAGAGACCACTGCATGATGACGAGTCCGCTCCCGTGAAGAAGAGGCACCGGGTGGCTGTGGTGTGCATCAATTGTAAAAAGAGAAAGATCAAGTGTGATAAGAAGAAACCGCAGTGTGAGAATTGTATCAAGTCGAAGAGCAAATGCCAGTACCAGGATCTTGTGTGGGCGTCCTCGACAACGGTGGACGAAGAGGGCAAGATTTCCTCTTTCAGCGAGTACGGTGGGGAAAAAATTCTTGTCATGAGTTCTGATGGTTTGGTTCCATTCAAGGGCAAAGATCCCAATGCATCGATAGAATACCTTTCCAAGACACATAGTCACACCGATACAAACTCCAACTTTACAAACCTTGGCCTCGCCGATAACCACCCTCTCATGGACTCCACAGAGAGAATGGATTTCTTTCAAGGAACCATTCCTACCGATGATATCCTAAGATCTGGTCCATTCTCATGGTTAATTTTCGCCTTGAAGGACAAATTCATCAAATTCATGTGGCTGAAGGCATCGCAGTCGAAACAGCGACAATTCTTGTACCTAGGCAACAATTTGAAAGAGGAGAACAGCCTTAAAACGACCGACGAACAAAATAATCCAAGAATGAAGCATCTAAAGATGAAAGCTGTCATTCCTTCCTATCTGCCACTTCCTTCTGCAGAAATCGAAGCTCTCATTCTCTCGTCATTGCCACCAAAGAGAAGTTTATGGGTACTTCTAGACAGGTTCTATAACTATTTGTATCCATATTTGTCCTTTGTTACATGGAGCGAGCTCATAAATACCGTAAAGCAGTGCCTAGTCACCCAGGAAAACGACTTGCGAGACGCTCCGTTCACGCACGTGGTGTTGAGAGACAAGACGTCCTTATGCCATTTCTCCATTTTGTTTATTGTGCTCAGATTGGGCTACTTGTCCCTCACAGAGGAAGTATTGGACACCAGTGAGATCCGCCAGTATGTCTTGAACCATCCTATAGGCATAGATGCAGCCTTCACGTCGCAAACATTGTTGAACCAGTTCAACTACTTCGACAAGCCTCCGTTGGAGTTGCTCGAAGGTTACATTTTCCTCAGATGGTACCACCATTACTCGCCTGAACAAGGTGACAACACCGGTATCTTGGACTCCACCGTCTTCAACGGCATCGTAATGGCTCTTTCCATCTCATTGGGGTTGAATAGGGACCCGGGAAAGATGGAGGAGTTTAAAAACAACGTAGAGATGTGTAATTTGAGACGTCGGTTGTGGCATTTTGTAGTGTCCTTTGATATCTATCAAACGGCATCCTTAGGTAGACCAATTGGTCACCACATACCCAGTGGAGCAGTGAAATATCCGATGAAAATCGGCAACGATCCTTATCATCACGAGAATAAACTCACCAAGATGATGGAAGACTTTGCAGAGGGTACGGACTTGTTCAATTCGGTGGCATCTTTGCTGGTAGACCCTCATAACGTGAGTGTCTACGAGATTGCCAAAGGTGTAAAGAGGATTGAGGAATTGAAAAGTCTGAAATATCGATCGTTGGCAGACATACTCAATTACCGTACCGATCTGCAGGCGACCCCCTTCGACAGGTTGCAGAAAGTGATCCGCTTGATCAAGTACGTTTTCTTCAACTCGTTTTGTTTCACGTTGGAGTACAACATCTTTCTTCATTTCGAAAACAAGCTGCCGGCAAACAATTCTTTGGCGAGATACTATTTGTCTCGAATAATCCGTCGTAGTAACGAGACATTGAAGTATATGCCGCAGTTGATCACACAGAACTTCAATTACTTCGGGTACGGTTTGGATTCGATTCAGTTCCCAGCGATCTTGATATCCATTCACAAACTGTTGCAAGTGCAAACATCGATGAGCCTAAGATGTCAGCATCTTTTGAACTTGCTCCGACTTGAAGGGCAGAGTATCAAGGACCCAGTGAGGGCTCAAGAAAACAGAAACATCGTAAGCTATTTGAAAGTGATCATGAAGTCGATCTCGTTGCAATTACAAGACTATTTACAAAATTTAGACCATGCCTGTGAAAAATATCAATACGCATGGAGATTGAAGAGACCACATACTTTATTTTGGTCGATCAGTAGTCAAGAATGCTTTGATATTAAGGACAATAAAATTGTAGCGGTTGATATGGAAGACCCAGAGGCAGCAGATGCTATTGGAGACAATGTCTTGGAAGGCATGACACTCGCAGAATTGAAAGAGTTGTATCCGTTGACGGATGAAGATATTCTTAGGTTTAAAAACAAACAAGAGCCCGACAAAAACATGGCCAAGAGTTCACCTGCTGCCGTTTCACCTTCGATCAGAGACGAAAGATCTCCTAGTCTCTCCAATTTACTAAATCACAGAGATCAGGAGAATTCTTCGTCTTCATCTTCGACATTTATGAAGTCGCCGAACATGGTGCAACTCAAAGATGTTATCGATCCGCTGGTTGATAGGAATTGGATAAGACTCTTGTACTCTGAGGAACAAAACAGTATGACAGATCAACTAAGAATGTCGGCTTTTATAGATCAACAGCAGCAATTACAAGCACAGCAGTTACAAGCACAGCAGAATCAGGCTTTCAAACAACAACAACAGCCTATTCAATTCCCACCACCAGCTGCCAATGTAAACCCACTTGCTCAGCAAAGTGCAACTGCTCAAATGAATATTAATCCGCATGCACATCCAGTACCACATGTACATTCTCTTCCAGTTGCACAGATGAATGAGCAGTGTATGCCACAACTAGTACCATCACAAACATCACAGGCACTGCAGACTCCACCTCAAGCACCACCGCCAGCACAACATGCACAACAACCACAACAAGCACAACCATTTGTCAATCCAGCAAATCATCCAGACGGGTTTGTCAGACAACCCTCGAACCAAGTGTTCAACAATAATCAGGTTTTCCACAACAGCAACACTCATTTGTACCAAAATCTTCAGCCAGCTTACGGACCAGGGTTCCATACCTCGGAATCAGATCACAATTTGAACGAGTTCTTCAGTCTTATAGGTGCTGGTGGATTTGGTAGTGCATTGGACGAGATGTTTGGTCCTGTTGGGTTCTACGATGCTCGAAAATAAACGCTTCCAATTATTGGGGAGAGAAAACTCATGCGATGATAATTATACAATCAATCAACCAATATATAAGTTGGCAGTTACAAAGATACTCTCAATTTAATTCGATAAATGTATTTCTACAAATGAGATCTTGCTTGCTGTTAGTTTTGCAGATTCCACTTTAATATTTTTTTTTACTTGATAATGTAGAAGTGATAGTGAGTAATACTGGGAAGTAGTTTGAAGAGGTATCATCGCGAATACTCAAGAGAGATACTATGGAGAGATACTGAAAAGAGATACTAAAAAGAGATACTATGAAGAGAAACAGCCTCTTTTCTAATATCATCGTAACTCGTTCTAATGCCAATCTGACTCAATGCCACAGCCTCAATTACTTCCTCAATTCTATTTTCAATTCCATTCTCTATTCCACCCAGCCTCAATCGCACCCTCCTTCGTTTAGCCTGAGCGAATAAAGAAAAAATCAATCCTTCCTCACCGCTTTGAGACAATGAGCAATAGTCAGGATGGAGAAGAAAAATACCGCGCAAGTAACGGAAGCGAGATCAAGGCCAGCATCCCAAGCATCGCAGGCACCGTAAAGACTCGCGAGCTGTGCAGGTATTGTGAAAATTTTCAATGATTCGACTGATCAGATCCCAAAGAAGCTGCACTTTAGTTCCCCTCAACTTGACATCCAATCTAAACTAGTCCCACTAACTCACTCCCACCAACCGACTCACACTAAAACACAGACCCCTCCCCGGACCCTATCTTCCTGCACGGTGAGGCTCAAACTTTTCTCGCTCAAACCACCACAAAAGTCAAAAGGCTAAAATAAGGAGAAGAAAATTTGAAAATAAATAAAGAGAAAAAAACTTAAAACAAGCTTTCAATCATCTAAAGAGAGGCGCTACACCGGTCAGCAGATATAGAACACCACACTTAAGGCGCCAGCAACGATGTCGGAGCCAGTGCCAGTGAAACCGCAGAGGAAGCGGATGAGAGTACCCATTTCCTGCGAGTCCTGCAGAAGAAGGAAGATCAAATGTGATAAAGTAAGACCCCGCTGCACGAGTTGCTTGAAGTTCAACGCCGAATGTAAATACGAAGAAGTGAGGGCCTCCAAATCAAAACAGAACTATAAACATATCTTGAATTTCGGCAACATGACCAGCACCATCAATCCTTCAAAGAAACAAGTGGTGGGCTCGCAAATGGACAATTTCAGAGTCACCACTCCGCAAATGCGCTCGATGCCAACCTTGAAATCTACACTTGTCACCCTGCCCGCACCACTGCCCGTCGTACGAGACCCTCAAGCTGCGCTGTGTAATAACACAAGTGGCAAGTCGGTGAACTTGCCCTGCCACCCGGACGACGTGATCAATTTCTACCGTGGTTACAGCTCGTTACAAGTCAGTGACTCCAGAGTCTTGAGCCATGGACCTTTGTCGTGGATCACCTTGGTCAAGAGAGACCCATTTCTGAAGATGGTGTGGTTGAAAGTGCTCAGCTCCAAGATGAGTGACTCCTTGATAATACGGCCGGCAAAGCCCGTCGAAGATAACGCCAGAGACGCCGACGACGACGCCCCTGATGAGCTGGGTGAAGGTCCAGGAAAGAGCTCCGCTTTTAGAAACCGTAGTGTAGGCTTCTCTGCAGCTTACAAACCAGATAGCGAGTTGGGTACCATAAAGTACATTTTGCATTTGCTCCCAGAAAAGAGATACATTTGGATTCTCATAGACAGATTCTTCGAATTTGTCTATCCAATGGTTCCATATTTGGATCACGAGAACTTTATGAAACAGATAGTCAAAGTGGTAGGGCCCCGTAGTTCAGAATTGGTCAAACTTCAACATTTGGGTATCAATAAACGTCTAGATTTCGCCTCTGCTGGGATAATTCTATTGATGTTGAGATTGGCCCATCTATCGATCATGAACAACTCTGAAAAATACTCTCCAGACTTACTTCCTGAGCTTAAGCAGGTGTTGGAAGTGGTGGACACCAAGGATTTCCCAACTGCCGCTCAATATTGCTTAAACCAGTTCAGATTGTTGAGAAGCTCCAGTCTAGAGATTTTGCAGTGTGCCTTGTATATGAGAATCTATCAAAGATTTTCACCTGAAGATGGAGACGGAGCAGACTCAGACTCAAGAATTTATAACGGAATGCTCCTACAAATGGCAATTTCCATCGGCTTAAACAGAGACCCAGAAACTTTATTGGTGAATAGAAACCCAAAACGTTGTCAACTCCGCAGAAAGATTTGGTTTGCCCTTTTACAACTCGAAACTTTCCATAGTTTTGTGTTGGGGAATCCCTCATATTGCAGAATCATCTCTTATGATTGTAAGAAGCCTGAATTTAATATGAAATCATTCAACAGTCCAAGTGTAGAAACAGAAAGATTTGTGTTGCACTGGATTTCGGAATTTGATAAAAAAATTCCATTATTGTCACAAATGAATGATTTGGTTTTGAATCTCAAAGGTGATACTAAAGTGGTTCAAATATTGGAAGTTATTAAAAAAATAGAGATCATGACAGCTCAAACCCATCTCACCTTCCAAGATGTGTTGAAACTCCCCTTCACCACTCATGATGAAAAACTTTACAAAGTGAAGTCGATTCAAATATACGTGGAGTCGAATCTGTCCATCTTTTGCATTTACTACCACTTGTTTGTCAAATATGATGAGGAAGGTAATGAAAATCTGCTGTTACACTACTTCTGTAAAATCTTGAAATTGAGTAATGAATTCATGTTGAAGTTGCCGCCGCTATTGAATAAACTACATAAATATGTTGGTCATGGTTTTGATTATTTCTTGACCCATTCCATCTTACTAAGTTTGCACAGACTTATCCAAGGATATTTCACCTCGTTTTCCCGTCTATCACACTACAGTGTTTTGTTACTGTCGTCTAGCAATTCAGACTCCACAGACGCTGCCCAACTTCTCAAAGTTGTCGATGAAATGAAGGAGTCAATTTTAAAACATTTTGAGATTTATTTGAAAGAGTTGAAAAAACTTACCCCAAAATATTATTATGCTTGGAAAATGTTCAAAGCACAACATCTGATTTTCAAAGTTATGTCAATGGGTCCTTTATTTGTCTTGAGAGATGGTATACTGGTATTCAACCAGGATAAAGTTGAAGTAAAATTCCCACAAAGATCATTTCTCGCAAATTTGTCTGCTGCTCAGTTGAAAAATTTACTACCAAGTAAAGAAAGCAGTAAAAAACATGCTCGCACGGAGGATGATGATATATTGGACAGAAGCAACTTACTCTTCCCGAACGACTCGTCATCAAAGCGATCATCACAACGAGTCACAAGTCCCGCTGCACTCTCGAACATCTTGAATGATACTTCAACAAATTCTACGATCTCAATTTCACCTACTTCTAATTCTAATGAAATCAACAATGCTTCTGTGACTGAGGCTGATATCATTTGGATTGAGTTCTTGAACAAGAAGAAGGCCAATGATCTCGATGAAGATATTTGGTATGAGGACGAGCAAAAAATCTTGGAAGAAGCGGAACAACATCGTCAATTACAACAGCCTGACTTTTCGTCTTTACTTGTAATGCAGCCGTCGTTGTCACAAGCTAGTTCTCGTACCAGTGTTGACAAATTTCTGAGATCGGGAACTTCAGATCCTGCATTATCAGCAGGTTTCCCAGAAGTGACTTCGACATTTGCCAATCCAAGTCAGGGTCAACTGATGCCATCTAACAAAACCTCAACTCAACAGCAAGTTCTGCAAAATGCAGAAAACCAAAGTGTTAATTTGAACGGATTGCTTGAATTCCCATTGAATTTCGGCCAAGTGTTTGGTGGTTCCGAGTATCCATTTAACGATTTTTTGTGAACGTTCAAAAATTAGACTTTTATAGTGTGCTATGTACAAAAGCTTGATAATATTCTTTGACTGTGATTGTAGATTTTGGTAGGCTTTCTTGCTGTGTGGCGAGCGATATTTGCAAAGTGGTATTACAAATTGTTAGTTTGAAGCATTCTGCCTTACTACGATAATCTGTTGTAATTTACTATAAAGGAACTCACATGAAAATAGAACTGCAATCAGAAGGTACAATGGCAATGATATCACAAAAACCTATATCGTAAAAGACATCAAAAGAGCTGAATGGTAGGGCATTCTTAGAAATGGGATACGTTATCAACGTAATACATTATATTGGCCATACGATTATTAATTAGATATATAAAATATTTCTAATAGATCTTTTATAACTTATATCTTCTATAACTTATATCTTATATAACTTATATCGTATATAACTTATATTTTCTATATTGTATAGTTAATTTGTGTAGGTATATGATTCTAATCTTGAATCATAGATACTACTTCTTCAACGTTCCAAACCACCCATTTAGATTTACACATTCAGCTCTTCCCAACCACTCCCCACAACTGCCCAACCACCACCACAGCTCTAACCCCCAACACTCGATCGGCTTTTGAAAAAATCACCCCCAATGTCGGAAGTTTTCATGCGTTGGATTTTTTTTTTTCAGCCGACTTGCAAAAGATGAAAAGAGACAAGTGTTGATGAATTGAACCATCGAGAGTCACTGGACAATGGCATTGAAATACAGAAGCAGGACCATGACACTGGAAACGGAACAAGAGTCCTTATTGGCACATAATGATAACGGCACCACTGTAGTGACCTCTTCTCCAAAAACTAAACCTACGTTGTGCCATTGGGATGAGATCCCAGACTGGCAGAAGGACAACAAATATATACACACTGGATACGTGAGAGAGACTCTTTCGTTAAAAGGATGTTTCGACTCTTTGTTCTACCTCCACAATGAGACTGTCAACATATATTCGCATCTACTCCCAGGAATGACCTTCCTCTCGATGCTCTTGCTGTCATTGGTGTTCTATTTCTTCCCAATACAAGTGTATCCAACAACGGGTCCAATGGACTATATGGTGTTGGCAACGTTTGTGTTTGGTCTGAGTGCATGCTTGTCGTTGTCGGCCCTGTTCCATTGCCTCAAGTCCCACTCTTTAACGGTATCAGTGCTTGGAAACAAGTTGGACTACCTTGGAATCGTCATCTTGATCGTCACTTCGGCCGTTGGTATCATATACTATTCCTTTATAGACCGTATATACACCGCGCTCTTCTTCATCTCTGTCACCTTGGTGTTGGGGCTCGTCTGTGCCGTTGTAAGCTTGAGTGACGAGTTCCGCAAACCGTCGTTGATCGGCTTCAGAGCCTCCATGTTTGTGGCATTTGGGCTCAGTAATGTGTTCCCGGTACTGTACGGATTGTACTGCTACGGCTTGGAAGACACCTCGCAGAGATGTGGACTCAAATACGTATTGTTGGAGCTGTTTTTCTACATTGGTGGGGCCGCCATCTACGCTACAAGGGTCCCCGAGAGGTTTCTTCCAGGAAAGTTGGACTATTTTGGACATTCGCATCAGATATTTCATTTCTTCGTAGTCATTGCAGCATGTTGTCACGGAACGGCACTTGTCAAAAGTTATACACATGCACATGAACATATATTAAGTAGTTCTATTTAGAAAACGGCACCTCCACATACAAACAACCTCTCCTGGTTCTTGATGCACCACTTGACGATGGTCTTGATGCTCTTCATCAAGATGCGTTTGTTGATGAGCCCATCGTTGGTGATGAGGTACAACTCGTAGGTCTTTGTGATGAGCACCACACCTAGCACATACTTGGGTGCTGTGGTGGTGTCTTCGGGCAGAGATAGCTCGAATTTTGTATAGGAAATGAAATTGGATCGTGAGTTGGCATTGCTGTAATGGTTCAAGACCGAGTTCTGTAGTTTCTTGTAGATGAACATGATCTTGTCTCTGTTGTGGTGGATTTCTGGGAACACATACTGGATGTGGCTCTTGGATTTGTAGGCAAAGTGCTTCACCAAGGGTGTTGGGAAGTCCACGTTGATAGACACTCTTGAGCGCCAGCTCAACGACCGCAGAAGGTCGTTGTAGAGGTTGTTTTGCCTTTGCAAGTCGCCGATGATCTTGTTGGCCAGGTCTCTCATTTCAAAAAAGGCAGATTTGTCGGCGGAGATGAGGATTACGGAGATTTTGGAACACGTTGGGAGAGAAGATAGTTCCACAAACTTGACAAATGCGTACAAGAACCCGTTCAAGTTGAATTTCGGGAGACACACAGGCACCCAAAACTCTTCCTCGCTGTAACTGTCGTCCACCTCGGTGTTGGACTTGAACGTGTTGGTGTTGAAGATCATTTCAAAGAGCAATTGCAAGTCCGAGATGTGCAAAGTGTGCCTGCGGGGCCGCAACACCGTCAAGAGCCTGCCCTTTGGTGCCACAATCAACCCGTAGAGCAAGTTTGCAGTCCTGTTGCGGAGCAAGATCTCGTCCAATGCCCGCCTTATAGGGAGCCTGAGCTTGATCGCCTCAAGACCACCGATGATCAAGCCAGGGTTCGTATTATTACACAAGTCGTTACAAATGGAGTCCAAGCACGCGATATCCGAGCGGCCTAGCAATTTCCGCAAGTCAAAGTTCTCCCTGCGGGCAAAGACCCTGTCGATGTGCGGTTTCGAGAGCGTGAGGAGCAAGAAGTTGTACAAGAACTGCAACTGGTGGAGCAATTGCAAGTCGCTTTGGTCCTGAGAGGAGATGGCCAACAAGATGATCGGGTCTTGGTTGTAGAACACGAATTTGGTGCCCTTCGAAGTGACAAGCGACTTCAAATTGTCCGCCTCGGTCTCCTTGAAGTAGCTCATGATGGTCTGGATGATCCCCATGTACCCGGAGATGATCTCGTCGGAGCCGTGCATCGAGTAGATGGGTTTCCCAGCGGAGGACAAGATGAAGAAGTGCTTCTTGAACTGGAGGAACAGGTCCAAGCTGTCGTCGCAGTCTGCCACTTCGTGCTGCAAAAACACTTGCAAATCGTCCAACGGGTCGTGGTCGACACTGTGCACGGACTCCCGGAGCATACTTTTATCGTCGCGGATCAATTGGTCCAATGTGTTGCCCATGTCTTGCTCCAATTGCTCTTCTTCCAAGTCCGAGTCGCTGTGCACGTTCAAAGTGGGCACCACGCTGCTGGATTGCGCCGTGAAAATGCTGGCAAGCTCCTCTGCACCGTCGCCGTCCATCGCCAAGCTGCTGACACCGTCTTCCAACGACACCGACGTGGTCAGCTTGGTGTTGATCAACTCTGGGATCACCAACGAGTGGTTCGACAAGGACACCACCGACTTCCGTTTGGACAATTGGGGGATTTTCGGTGGCGGTCCTGCATCGTTTAGCGGGCTCGCAATGTAGTTCTCCTCTAGATCTAAGGAACTCTCTGTGTTGGTGCTCATCGCTTGTGTTGGTGCTCCTCGTCACTTGCTCGTACAAGTCAGCTCGTATACTTGAGAACGGGCACTAGGGCTGCCCAGCGCGCTGGACCTGGCCAGAGGAGTGGAATTTGAGGGCTGGCCAGAGGTCTGGCCAGAGGTCTGCTCTCCTGCTGGCCTGCCCTACTTGAGGGCTGTCCAAGGCTGCCTCACTTTATCTCCAAATTTCACACCAGTTCAATCACCAGCAAGTGACGGCATCGACACCAGCAATGGCCCAGACACCGCTAAACACGTCCACGCCGCATTTCCTGCTGGCCAGAGAGCGCAAAGGCTCGCTCTCGGCGAACTCCATCCGGTTCAACCACACCAGGTCCTCCAGCATCACGTCCTCCATCGACGAAGACATCCTTCCGAGACCTGCCAAGATCTCCGAGAACGGCGGCACGTACCAACGGGGCTCGTTCGAGTCCCTCGCGAGCTCGCGGACCTCGTTGCTCGACGAAATCGACAGCCCGCAGCGGTCGTTGGCACAATTGCAACCCAGATCGCCTTTTTTCAAGAACCACAACTCCTCCTCCAGCACCTTGTTGCCCTTGACCAGGACGGTTTCCTTCAACAGTGTGCAGAACAACGACCACCCTGGTGCCGCGGACAAGGCCAAGCACTCAGACGGCCCGCAGGGCGGCAAGCTGAACAAATTGGCCCGCTTGTTCTCCTCCAGACTGCGGTCCAGAAACTCGGAAGCCGCTGCTGGGCATGCCAACACCACTTCGACGGGTGCAACAGCGTCCTCCATGAGCAACACACTATCCTCCACATCTTCCCTGTCGCTCTCGAACGGCAATTCGAGCGGCAATTCCACCTTAGCCACCCTGCATCGTAACAGTTTCTCGCCGCAAAACTCCCGCAACTCGGCCACTTTCCCCAGTGTGGGCTCTGATGCCGGCAGCATCAACGGGCTCAAGACCAACTTGCTCCAGCGGCAGATGAGCATCACCCGGTCCATCAAGGAGAAGCGCAATCTCAAGAAACCGGCTGACTTGTCCATCCAGACATCCAATTTGACAGGCTCGTCCCGCTTGGAGCGGCCCTCGCCTTTGAAAAACAGGTCCACCACGGACCTAGGCGACGTGGAGCCGCTCTCGAACATCCCCAATTTGACGGGGGCCTTGGTGTCGTCCTCCACGATGTCCCCGCAGATGGCCACCTCTTCCTCGTTGACCAGCAACTCGAAACCACACAAACACCACCACCATTTGCAGTTCAACCACCACAACATTCTCCGACCAAGGACGCGGGACACCCCGTTGTCGTCCTCGTCGTCGAACTCCAAGTTGATCTCCAACACGGGCGAAACTTTCTACTCCTTCTCGATGACCGGTGGGAATTTCTCGTCCTCGGACTTGCAGAGGACCTTCCAGCAGTTGGAGGCCTTGAACTTCAAGGATTTGGACTACTACGGGGACAAGGACGTGATGGGGGACGAGTGCTACTCGTTGCTCAGCTTCTTGCTCTTGCCCCTCTTCAAAGGCGAGCCTTTGAAAGTGCCCTTGGAGGATCTAAATAGACTTGTACAGCTCTTTCTCTACCTCCGTATCCAGGAATTCCACTCTGCTGGCACCCCAACGAACGCCAGCCACTCGCGGATCTCCATCTTTGACGAGTTGCAACTGTTGCTCCACCAAGGGTTCCAGAAATTCGTCCTGGCCTACGTGAAACCGGCCAAGACCACCTCCACCGAGGCAAAAGTGGTCAAGGCTTGGAACGTGTTCATGGCGCAGGTGTTCTTCTACTTGGAGGGGGTCTTGTTGCCCTTGCAATTGGAGCTCGAGGGCGTGGGCTCGTTGATCAAGCCCGAGAGTTACGAGCAGTTATGGCGCGACCTGGCCCTGGAGCAGGACTTGTCGGTGTTGTACGTGCGCCGGATGATCTTGTTGAGCTTCAGAGACACTGTGATCATTCCTATCTACGAGAACGACGAGGAGGAGAACTGGTTCCACGAGGAAACCAACTCGTCGCGGGCCAAGGAGGTGGGCAATGCCAGACACGACGAGAAATCGGTAGAGAACAAGCGCATTTTGCTGCAGTGCTTCCGCATGTTGAAGTCGGTGGACACCAAGGACAGCAGCCAGAGCTTGATCGAGCGGTTGTTGGAGGATTTGATCGAGTCGTGGGAGGAGCAGGTTGATGCGTTAATTCACTGAATGCATTTCATTGCCGGAGAACAGCATTAATCTGCGTGCTTCTACTTGCTTCTGCTACATCATTAGTCTATATAGGTGTAAGACAAGTGTTAGGTACCGCACTACTCTTACATTACTATTACTATAATCTGTACATATCATTATATATTGGGAGTCGGGTTTTTGATCATCGTGTCTAGCACAGTTTGTAGTATAAACCTCCGTAGCAGTGTCGAGTCCACCGACATAACCTTTGCATTCAAATTGAAGTCCAATCGCCAGCTTTTAGAATCCTCGAGCCGGCTGCCTATCAACTCGCTCACTATAAAGCACGTCAAGCATATCACAAAGATGCCGCAATCGAAGTCGTTCAGTTGCTGAGGTGTTGGAAGATTTCTCTTGACCAACCTGAACTCGGGCTTGCCCAATAACTTGGCAATGATCTTGTTGAAATTCAGGCATATCTGCCCACTCTCGACATTGTTCAAGTCCACTATACTGTCATAGGCATAGAAACACTTGTCCAAGATGGAGATCACCGACAACGACCAATGCGAACCTCCATCGTTGAGAGGAAGAATGAGAAACTTGCATTTGGAGAAATTCACAGGGAACATCGAAACCAACTCAGTTGGGTCCTTGGCAATCAAAACAAGGTAACACAACGACGGCGGGAGCAAGAGAATCGAGTTCTCGTTCAAATTGAACCTCTTGTAGAAAGGTTTCAACTGATATTGCTCCAATATATTATAGGCATACGTGATGATATTGTCGTTCAACCACTCCTGGTCCTTCAACGTCATCAAGTCCTCCTTGTAAAGTGTGGTGTTGTGCAATACGAACGACTCTGGAATGGAAAGTGACAACTCCACCAACGAGATCAAATCTTTTAGGCCTTGGGACCCTGAGGAACTGCCCGACCTTAGGGTCATGCGATGGTGTCCCTTTGGGAGTTTGCGAGCTTCTCTTTTCAGTTTCCTCAACTCCTTGCGTTCGTCTTTGTTCAATTTCCGCTTGTCTTTTACTTTTGCCTCGGCACCGGACCCTCCATCGCCATCTTCATCTTCATTTTGCGATCGTAAGTTGGTGGGTAACAACTTGTTGAACTCGTTATTCCACTGAAATTGCTCGAACCCGATGGTCGACTCGGCAGTCTCCCTGTTGCAGTCATAGTCCAAGTCCTCGTCGTGTATATGGTACCCTTTTCTCGAGGAGAAGCACGTCTTCAACATCACAGCGGCGCTAAGGCTTCAAACGGATGGGTACTATTTATCTCTTCAGTCAAGGAGAGAAATATTCACCTTGACGCAGGGGCAGGGGCAGGGGCAGGACTTCTAGAGGCCAGTTCATTGACCTGGTTAGTCAATGGCCTCTAGCAATTGACTTTAATAGGGAGGAGGGTGGAAGGTGAACGGAGGACCGTGTATGTTGTGGGTGGAGATCAGGTGGGACTTAGGAGGGCAGGTTTGAGGTAAATTTTTGATGTAGGGTAGTGCATTTTTGCGTTCAAGTGAATTGAGTCGTAGTTGGGATCTCGAAGCTACAGTCAGCTTATTCATTAAGTACTGAATAGTTAAGGGCATAAGAAGTTGAAAAAAGACAAAAAAGACAAAAAAAGACAAAAAGACAAATGACAAAAAATCAAAATAAAAATGTCAAATTTAGTCAAATGTTTGTCTAAACAACCTACAAAACATAGCGCTTTTACCCCCTGGGAACTAAACAACATGACCAGATCATTCATCACGTCTGACAACGTCCCCTTGGGCTACGCAAGACCCGACTTCCCCTCCATATATTGGCCCTTGGGAGCCACCCTGGAGCAGTACCACTCAGCGTACCTCTATTACACCAGAGACATTTGGGCATTCACCGTGATATGGACCTTGATTTTCTTTGTAGGGTTCTATTTTGCTGCGGGAGTGATCCTGTGTTTGAATAACTCCAGAAGAAACGTCTACATTGGGGTTGGATATATCATTTTCTACACATTGATTGGAAGTTTACAAGGTTTCATCAGTGGTAGTGTATGTGGAGTGATGTAAGTGATATCTATTCTTTGCCTTTGTGGATCTCAACTGAACGAGCAAATTTTAATGAGCAAAATGAAGTATTCCAATGAGCAAATTTCAATGAGCAAATTCCAATAAAAACAGTTCTTTACTAACCATTCCAGCATCGCTGAAATATATAAAAGTGGGAAATTCTCAATGTCCACTTGGATTCCCTTTGTATGGGGGATCATCCAGATTCTTTTCAGCATCATCACTTCCTATTCGATGAGTGCTGCTGCATTATAACAAATGGGCCATGGTGCGTGCATTTGATATTACATTTGATTTTATTTCTTGGAGTTTACCCCTTGGTGTTTTGCTTTTATCTGCTTTATAATTAAATCCATTCCATTGCATCTTTTCGAGACCGCCCTAATTGAACCACCTTGTCTAACACAACTAGCCAATGGTTAATTTTGCAATTGAAAACATGCTGAAAAAAAACATGCTGAAAATTTGAACTACGGGATCTACAACAAATTAAGCCCAATAGAATGATAAATATTTGGATAATATACAGAACTGAAAATATTATATACAAAGTGGTAATAAGCATGTATAAATAATATGGATGGCATTATCTTCTTTCTTTGCAATAAGGTCAGCAGCGGGTGAAGAACATTAGATGCCGTGAGTTGTCCATGATGGCAATGTGTGAATATGTTTTGAGATGGGTACTTAAATAGTTTATATGTACGGATACTTGTATACTTGATATTGTTGATACGTGATTTTATGCGAATATGATGAATGAATAGTGGGGTATGGTCACGGGTAGTGGAAAATGGTTATGGATATTGGAACTATGGCAAACGGTGATAATATCTCAATCAATAACCTCATTTTTGAACCTCCTTCTCTTGTTTCTTCGATGGTGCGGTGAGTTGTTGTGGAGTCTCGTTACTCATGGAATGATCCACTGGACAAGGCACCACTTGGTTCAGCAGCACCAACCCAAAGGCAACCACAAATGTAGTTGAAAACAACGACTGGGTCATTCTATTCCTCGATGCAGCTCTAGCAAACATGATTACTCTTCTCAATCCTCTATCACACGGTCTATAATCGCAACTCTTGTCACTGCTCTTGCTTCTAAAACAACAAGTTAAAAATCAAGTGACAAAAAAAATTTCACTGCACTTTTTCTTTTTCGTTTTTTCTCTGCTTCGGCCAATGAAAATTGCGGAATTGGAAAACCAAAGTCCACTGCGGGATATGGGGCTGGCTGCACTTATAGGGGCTGGCTGCGCTGGCTGCGCTGGAGAGACACGAGCACTTCATTGTTGATCATGTCGTATTTGTGATTATAGTTCTTGTAGTTGTCGGTGGATGGCACTATGGCTCTCAGATCGTATGCGAGCTGAGCTTTGTACACTTCAGGTGACGCTTTCCGGTCATATTTCTGCATAAATTGCTTGATGGAGTTGTCGTTCTTGATATTTCTCAAGATGTCCAATTGGGCATCTGTCAAATGACCAAGTCGGTCCAAGTGGCTCACCACGAGCAATTTTGTGAGATTATAATTGTCCACACCGTTGCCGAAGAGTGAGTTGCGTAGAAGATAGAGATAATCTTTGGAAGTGAGTGAAATGTCCGGGTTTTTGTGTAAAAATTGGAAAAAATTGAAGGTGAAGAGTTTTGCACTGGTGGATCTGGAGATGGAGTGGAGGATGGTCTTGTAATTCTTGTATACTTGGTCGACAAGCCCACTCTGGGCCAATTCGTGGATCAAGATGCAAATCCCCGTGAGGTTTGTGTCGTCGTGGATCTTTTTGAATAGAGTATGTACTACAATATCTTTGCATTTCGAGTCCAATTCTAAATAATTTAACTCTTGTACGATTTTACTGATGGCTTTGTTCGACTTCAACGTTGGATAGTGTCTTGTCAACTTGTTGAAATGGAATTTATCCTCTTGGTCCAACTTTTCAACACTCTCGATGCTGTTTTGTAGCATTTTCCAGGCATAGACATGCCCTCTTTCTTTACAATACGCCTCTATAATGGTGCCAAACAAGGGCAGATCGATCTTCAAACGGTGGTAGTACTTCAAATGCTCCAACACCTCGGTCAACCGACTTGTATCGCCGTTCAAGGCAAACACATCCACCATCTTCAAGCACAACGACTCGGTGAACTTGTCCAAGTTCGAAGGCTTGAGGTAGTGCTCGTAGCAGTACACCACCAGAACATAGTTCCAGTCTTGCAAGGCATCGTTGACGATCTTCAACCAGAGATGCGGCTCGATGATCATCGAGGGCGAGGCTCTGAGGATGTCCAAGAACTTCAACACCTGCTTGTAATCCAGTCTGCTCAAGCTCATGAGCACCAATTTATAGATCCGCAAGTCTTTCAACGACTGGTCTGTCTGCGTTTGGGCCCACACCTCATTGAACATATCGATGCACCGTTCGTATTGGCCACTGGCGATCAAGTACGACACACTGAAGTATTCATGTTCCTCCAAGACCTGCTGATATTGCAATTGGATTTGGAGTAAATCTGACGAGGCCACGATTTTGTCGAGGTAGTGGAAGCTGGTTTCGTTCAATTGCAACTGGGCTTCTTTGCAGTCGTTCACCAACTTCAAGGCAAGTTGGGCCAAGGCATTATTTACTGCTGTAGACCTCGAACGGTTCAATAGTAGCGAACGGAACACCTGGTTGTACACCTCTATACTGGGCACATTCCACAGAAGAGAGTCCAATTTCTTCAACAAGGTGAACAAACTTTGGAAATTCTGCTCGTTGTTGTACAACTTGAGTTGATTTGATAGTTTGATGTTAAAAACCTGCGGATTTCGTACGTTGTGACTCAATTCTTTGTACACCATCTCCACTTCTGTGCGGTCAGGGAGTTTTACGTCAGGGGTTTTCTTGATCAAGTTCAAGTCTTTCAAGATTCCGTTGATGGAGGAAGTGGAGTTGCATCTGGGAAATGTGCGGTATCTTATTGCTGATCTGATCATGATACAATCCTGGATTTTCAACCGCTATTGTTTCACTATTGCTTCACTATCACCTCACTATTGCCTCACCATTCCACTTTTCGCCTTCTTCTTTTTGTCATTTTGCCCTGTCACTTTTTTCCCTCACATTGTCTGAGCGCACCTGCAAATTCCTCCGCCCGAGAACGAAATTTTGCCAGGGGGAGCCCGACTCTTCAGTTTGTTTGAGATTGGACGAGAGAGAACAGCACCAGGACAGATCCAGAACAGTTACACCACCATGTCAAAAGCGGCCTCGGTCTTTAACAGACTGACCAAGCTCAAGCAGAGACAACGACTGGCCTTCAACAAACAAGTGGAGTACCTCCGAGACGAAGTTGCAAGAAGAACCATCGAACGAGTCTCCTACATCAGTCGAGGCTTCCCCAAGTTGATCGACTATGGGTCCAATTCGTCCAATTTGCTCACGCAGTTGAGCGAGTCGCAATCGGAATCCGCCAGTATCGTCAAGGCCAAGCTCGACCACGTGTATTTGCTCGACAGTTGCTCCAAGATGCTCGACAACATCGACCACAATAACAAGATCTCGTCACTTGGCTTGAAAATCGACAAAATCAACCAAGACGAAGAGACATATCAGTTCCCAGAACAAGACTTCTTCGACGGGGCCCTTTCCAATCTCTCCCTACACTGGACAAACGACTTGCCCGGCCTGTTCAAGAACATCAACCTGGCTTTGAAGCCAGATGGCATGTTCATGGGCTCGCTTTTCACCACCGATACCTTATTCGAGCTCCGTACCTCGTTACAAATCGCGGAATTGGAACGCCTTGGCGGTGTGGCACCTCATGTCTCGCCCTTTATTCGTTCTGAGGATTTGTCCAATCTCTTAAAACATGCTGGCTTCGAATTGGTCACCATAGACGTTGAGGAAATCGTTGTTTGCTACCCAGATCTCTTGAGTTTGATGTTGGACTTGAAACTGATGGGCGAGAGCAACTCCATTACCGGTGTAGAGGACATCAACCTTTCGAAGGAAGTCTTGATCAGTGCGGACTCCGTCTACAAGACCTTGCATGGAGAAGTTGACCATGGAAACATCATCTTACCACTGACATTCAGGATTTTGTTTTTCATTGGTTGGAAGAAACTGCCCAACCAGCCAAAACCACTGCAAAGAGGTTCGGCTGATATCAATTTGAAAGATGTCTTGAGCTGAGGGGAGTGGACCAATGCCCAATTATGGCTATTGATCTATTGATCTATTTATCTATTTATCTATTTATTTTTGACTATTTGTTGTATTTATTCATCTATTTATTATCTATTTATTATCTGTCAATTATTTATCTATCAAGTATTCATCAATTAGTATATACATATTATATATCATTTTGATATATATTGAAATAATAAGTATATTGAAGTAAAATCTGTCAATATTATATATTGTATCCCTATACTTGTTTCATCTATTCGATTGATTGTCACGTAATTACCACCCTCCACATACCCATATCCTGCATATCCACTCCACCATAATCCAATCACCCATCCATCTCACTACCCATCAACTCATCGCTACTTAAGGCAGAAAAATTCCCCTGTGCGACCTCCGCCAAAACAAAAACGCAGGGCAGAACCTTCAGGCGGAGAAAAAAACAGTGAAAAATCTAACGCGTAGAAATCCTGCTTGACTAAGAACAGATCAAGAAACAGCATCCCGAACTCTGGAGTACCGGTGGAAAGCGAGTAAGACAGTCAGCTGGGCCTACCGCAAAGATGGAGAATGACGAAATAGCCATTCTCAAGGTGAAAGATCAACTTCTCCGAGACATTGACCAAGATTTGTCATTTATACTAGAAAGTGAACACCATGATCAAAATGTAGACAGTAAACATGAACAACAGCAGTCTTTACAAAGATTGCTTGCCACTATTCAAAACTTCCAACCAGCACCTCAGTTACTAGATCAAAAATTGAACCTGTTTGTCCAAAAATTGTGTGAAAAATATGACATTGAAGCCAGTGACAACCGTTTGAACCTTGCCATAGGCGAGATCTTTTATCAATTTACCAAGATTAGGGGCTTCAAGACCATCAGTAGTTGTTTGTCCAGTGATATATACTTACTTGAACCGATACTAGCCCAATTGGACAGTAACGAACATCCCTTGGACTGGAAACAAAACTTCTTTCTATTACTTTGGCTCTCCATCTTGGTATTGAATCCATTCCCATTGAAAACAGTTGATGAAAATTTACCAGACAAGATTTACGAGTTGAGTTTCAAGTTCTTTATCAACAACAGCAAAGAGCTGGATGTAGCTGCGATACTATTGAGCCGATTTCTCTCGAGACCAGACAACAATACTCACTTGCAGAAGTTCTTCGCAAGAATTGAAAATGTCCAAAACGACTCCGAATATGTGATTTTGAGTCTCTTGAGAACATTGAATCAATTACTCAAGACTGCCAAGTTGTCCGTATTGAAGCCCTTTATAGAGTCCCATTACAACTTTGTCAAACAGTATAGCGAGTCAACTAACCTAAGCATCTTGAAGCTTGACTTGAAGAACTTGGGCAAGTTGGGTGAGATCGTGGTCGATTTGGGCCAATTCGATCTCTTGGAAGATATTATCAACCTCTTACTTCCAAACTTGAATTATAGTAATACCGTAATCAGATATAGTGTAGCCAAGCAAATTGCCAAAATTGCAGCCAAATTGGATCCTGATTTCCAACAGGAAATCCTCGAGATGGTGTTGCAAGATTTGGAAATCCCACAGTTCTCTATATCACACACTTTGATGGAGTTTGATATCGACTATGACTTGGTCAACATCAACAAATACCATGGATCATTGTTGACAATAGCTGAATTTTTAAATTTGAATATCATCTCAGCAAATTACTTGCACACCATTGTTTCATTGATACATAAAACGTTATTCTTGGAACAAGTGAGACTAACTTATTCCATTGGATCTAATATTCGGGATCTGTCCTGTTATAATGCCTGGTCCTTGGTGAAGAAATACAAACAAATGGATACCGCCATGTTGAAGACATTGTTCCAGGACCTTTTACTCGCTTGTCTCTTTGATAAAGATATCATGATTAGAAGAGCAGCTAGTGCTGTGATCCAAGAACTTGTTGGAAGGTTTGGTGATTTGATTTACTCCCAATTCCAGAATTGGAATGTGGAATTGAACTATTTCAAATTGAAATTGATCGAACTCTTGGATTTCAATCTCTTGGGTGATATCAAGAGATCATTTGCCTTGAGCGAAGTCATCACAACCCAATTAAATGGTGAGTTCCGTGGTCATTTCTTAAACCATTTGTATCATCTCTGTCTGCATCATGATTACGACTTGAGGAAACTAAGTATTTTCCATTTCATGAATTTAATTCTCGAGAGTGATATGAAAGGATACATATCCGATATCTTGAGCCAAGAATCGTATAAGCATGGTCAAATGTATTTACTTGCTGAACTATTACAAAGATCAAGTCCAGATTCTTCTGATCTTGATAAGGCCACGAAGTTGATCTCCAAACAAACCTTCAACTCTCATAAGGACAATTGGTCGAAAGGCGAAGAGATTCTCCATTTGATCTCCATTTTAATGCCCTCCCAACCAGATACCTTCTTCGATGACTGTGTCAATGTGATTTTTGATATCATCAAAGTCACCGGTACTTTGGAAATTCCAGAGAAGTTTGAAAACATTGTCAGAAATCTCCCCCATATTTCAGATGAATTCTTTGACAAGTTGCTATATTATGTCAAGATGGGTAACAATGCTTCTGTGGCATGCAGTTTCAGAGCATTTAAATCACTTGATAGAGTACAATTATCTAAAATTCTAGATATTGTCGAAGACCAGAAACAAGATTGTGAAGTGAGAGCTGCTTTGATCGATAGTTTGTCTATCTATTTCCACGAACACCAATTTGACCGTAAATTCTTGATCAGAGTAATCAATCAGTTGGATGATTACACCGTAACGAGTCAAGGAGATGTGGGAAGTAAACTTAGGTTAGCCACCGTAAGATTTGTGGATAATAATTTTGATGTTTTTGGTTGTGAAGATAAAAGTTTGGTGAGTTATCTAAATCTGAAATTGGTGAGATTAAACTTTGATATGATCGATAAGTTGAGAAGAGAGTCATTCCAATTGTTTTGCAGGACTTTTGACTCACTGGATATGGTGCCTGTGATGGATAACGATAAGGACTATTTCGATATCTTATTGAGTACATATAAGGAAAGAATAATGATCGACAAGAATATTGATCTGGAGTTGATGTCTCAAGAATTTTGGAAAGGGTATAGTCTACTTGCAGGTGCTTTGATCTCGTCCAATACTTTGACGCAAAACAGTTTGAAGTCATTATTTGTCTTCTTAACAAATTCTCCTCCTGACGATTCCTTACTGATTTTCAACAAATTGGGGGTAATTCTATCGAAAAATACTAAATTTTCCATTTCAGAAGAACAGAGTTTACAATTGGGCATTGAGATGGATTTTGCTTCGCATGAGAAAAGAGTGAGTGAGAGGTTTGTGAAATTACAAAATTCTGCATTGCTCTTATTTGAACGTATCTTTGAACTGAATATCTGTTTCCCACACGGATTTGATTTCAAATCGTTATTCATCAAGGTGTTCAATTTACAGTTGAATCAGCTCAATCAGTCAAGATTGAAGGCATGCTTCAAGTTGTTCAAATTTTTGTATTTACTAAACTGTGAGGATCTGTTTTTCGAAAAGGGAAAGAAGAGAATGATTCAATTACTCTGTACTTCCACGAACGGCAGAATTAGAGCCCTCTGTAGCGAGATTTTGTACGAATTGTATTTTGAAGCTGACCCAAAGGCCAATGAAGAATATTTGCAGAAACTAGACTCTGTGGATTGGTCAGAAAACAAGAGTTTCGCAGCGTATCTCAAGTTCTTCAAATAATGCTTGTGTGCGCCCCTCTTTGGAACCCCCCTCCCCCGCAAAAGCCGATCCACGATTTCTTAATTGAAAAAAAAAAAACAAAAAAAATGAAAAAATTCGATTATACGTGGGGTGGGGAAGAATGATTTTCCATGACATATAAATCTGGTTATATAAGTATATAAAGTTGAAACTGAAATAAACCTCCAAAAGTTCTTCCTGATTCAATTCAACAGTATCAAGACATCATGAGTGATTCTGCAACCACAACAACCAAATATGACGGGAAAAGAGTCTGTCAGGTGGTCAAATTGAGACCAGAAGACGAGCCTGAGTATTTGGAAATACACAGAAATACTCCAATTGCAGTGTTGGAGAAGTTGAGACATTATCATATTGAAGACTATTCAATTTTCTACTACAAAGAGCAGGGTCTTTTGATTTCCAATTTCAAATACACGGGGGATGATTTTGAAGCTGATTCCAAATTGATGAGTCAAGACCCGGTCAATCTCGAATGGTGGAAGAAAACTGATCCTATGCAAGAAACCTTGGTCGAAGGCTCCAAGGGAAGCCACGACCCAAAAGGTTGGTGGCTTGGTCTTCCAGAAGTGTTCAGATTCGAAGGTTGAACGGGGTTTAGCTTTTTGTAGATCGGTTATATAGTGCTATAATTAACTGAGACTATT
This sequence comes from Nakazawaea ambrosiae, assembly GCA_024271865.1. Taxonomy (NCBI): domain Eukaryota; kingdom Fungi; phylum Ascomycota; class Pichiomycetes; order Alaninales; family Pachysolenaceae; genus Nakazawaea; species Nakazawaea ambrosiae. Next base: position 80,153 of record JANBXG010000014.1, read on the forward strand.
ATTGTCGCTGTACTTCACAAGAGTAGGTCGTGGAAAGCTTCTCAAATGGACCTCTGAATGAGTCAATGTGGCTCTGCTTTGTTATATAAGAAACGATTGCTTGATGGTTCCAAGCACGGACTTTTTTCTTCTCTGACTACCGTTGCGCTTAATTGAGTTCTCGCTTAAATCGAGTTCAAGTGTATATGGTGATAATTATAATGGATATGGTGTAATAATATAATGGCTTTTTTAATGTGTGTTATGCATGGTATGCGGCGTTACGCAAATACTTCTGGCCTTGTTAGTCACCGTGTCCTGGGCTCTATCTGATGCTGTGACTCACCTAGAACTCGACGATCCGTTCAATCTATATCTGTTGAGTCTTTATCGAAATTACAGTGGTTGGTCCTACCATTAATTAAGTTTTGGCCTATAGTATTAATTGAGTTCTGGTCTATAGTATTAACTACGTCCTGACTTCTAGTCAACTACATTCTGACCTATACTATTAATCAGTTCTCTCCTACGCTATTAATCAGTTCTCTCCTACAATATTAATCAGTTCTGTCCTACACTGTTAATCACCTTCTCTCCCACACTGTTTACCTCATAGTCTCCCTTCTCTCCAATTCCTCTTCCCTTCCCTCCTCAATTTCCCTAATGCCGCTTATCTCAAAAGCGGCTCTCGCTCACCGGCTAAACTCCAATTTGGCTTTTTTTTCAGCGGATCGGAAAAATTGATTTCTCAAAATCGCAGGGAGGAAATTTTTTTCAAGTATTTAATACTCCAGTAGTCGGCGTTGTTGTGATAGTGTGAAACCAGTGCCAGAATATGATCAGAACCACCACTTTGAGAACCGCCAGCGGGGTCGCCCGTGTTGCCTACAAGAGATTTCTCTCGAAAGCACCAACTTTCCAGCCTGCTGGGAAGGTCACTGTGGAGCAGTTAAACGCCCAAGCCGTTTCGGCAAAATACGCCGTCAGAGGCAGAATCCCAACGAAGCTGGAAGAATTGAGACTCCAATTGCTGAAGGAGGACTGCGAGTTGCCCTTCTCCAAGATCATCAACGCCAACATCGGCAATCCGCAGCAGTTGGACCAGCAACCGTTGACTTTCTACAGACAGGTGTTGTCCATCTTGCAATACCCAAACTTGATCAAGGACGCTGAGGTGAGAGCCAAGTTCCCTAGCGACGTTGTCGAGAGACTGGAGTTGTTGTTGGAGAACATCGGGTCTGTCGGTGCCTACTCGCACTCGCAGGGTGTCCCAATTGTCAGAAAGTCCATCGCCAATTTCATCTCCAAGAGAGACGGCTACGAGGCAGACCCTAACGACATCTTCTTGACCACTGGGGCCTCCACGGCGGTGTCCTACTTGCTCTCGCTCTTGTCCAACGGCCCACAGACCGGATTCATGATCCCTATCCCTCAATATCCCTTGTACACGGCCACCTTGGCCTTGAACAACTCTGCCGTCGTGCCTTATTACTTGGACGAGGCCTCCAACTGGTCCGTAGACCCAGAGCAATTGCGTGCCTTGGTGAAGGAAAGCGCCCAAAAGGGCACCGACGTGAGAGCCCTTGTCATCATCAACCCGGGGAACCCAACTGGTGCCATCTTGACCGAGGAAGTCATCGAAGATATCTTGGCTGTCGCTGCGGAGCACGGCATCGTGGTCATTGCGGACGAGGTCTACCAGGAGAACATCTTCCGTGGCGAGTTCGTCTCGATCAGAAAGGTGTTGAAGAAGTTGCAGCTGCAGTACCCGGCCCAGTTTGCCAATGTCCAATTGGCCTCGTTGCACTCCACCTCCAAAGGTGTCAGTGGAGAATGTGGCCAGAGAGGCGGGTACATGGAGTTGGTGGGTTTCGGCGACGACGTGAGAGCGGAGACGTTGAAGTTGGCGTCGATCTCGTTGTGCCCGGTGGTCACGGGCCAGCTGCTTGTCGAGTTGATGATCAACCCTCCAAAGGAGGGCGAGCCAAGTTTCGCCAAGTACAACAAGGAAAGACTCGCCATCCACGATGCCTTGGAGGAGAGGGCCAGCTTGTTGTACCAGAGTTTCAACAAGATGGAGGACGTTGAGTGCCAGGAGCCCCAGGGTGCCATGTACTGTTTCCCAAAGATCAACTTGCCTGCCAAGGCCATTGCCAAGGCGGAATCCATCGGCTATGCGCCAGACGAGTTCTACTGCAACGAGTTGTTGGTCAACACGGGGATCTGTGCCGTTCCAGGGTCCGGCTTCGGCCAGGCCCCGGGCACCTACCATGTGAGAACCACCTTCTTGGCCCCTGGAGTGCAATGGATCTACGACTGGGAGAGTTTCCACAAGAAGTTCATGTCTGAATATAAATAGGCGAGAATATAAACAGGAGAGAATATAGGAGAGAATATAGGAGAGAATATAGGAGAGAATATAGGAGAGAATATAGGAGAAGAATATAAATAGGAGAAGAAGAAGAAGAAGAAGTATACATATAGGCTGAAATCAAAAGAATGGAATCAAACTTATTTATTGTAGAATCGACTAAATACATGAGATCATCACACATAACCACACTGGGTACCACCCGATGATGAAGATAAACCACGTCCAGCATTGGAGCTGGTCCCAGGATGACAAGATGTTGGAAAGTAGTTGCAATTGACTGATGTCGTCCACTTTGGAGAGCACGACCAATGCTGTGAATGGGTTGGACACCAAGAGGGCCACAGAATTGGCCCACGGTCTCCATTTGGCGTACTTGGGCAAGTACTCAATCTTCGTCAAGAGCAACGGTATGGACACCACCCCGATGATGAAGGCCAACGTGTAGTGTACCACCAGCAACGACACGAGTACCATGGTCATGTAAAGGTACGACCAGCTTTGCACGACGTACTTCAACTGGGTGTCCCGCAACCCGAAAACGCCTTTGAGGTTGACCAATGGCAAAATGGACAACAGAATGTTGCTCTGGACGATCACTTGGGCACTGCGTGGTGTTACCAACTCGTGACGAGACGTCTGGAGGGCAATCCCCACGCCGGTGGACAAGATCAACACCATTCCAAAGACAAAAGAGGTCACTTTCAGCTGGCCAATCAAGTCCTGATACAGGTGGCCGTTATTTAAGAAGCTGTTCAACGCGGCAAACCCGAAACTGACACTCAAGAGAACGGCACTGGGCAAATAGGTGCCGATACTGACGAAATTCCGCGGTTGCAACATCAAATAGTAGAAAAACGACTGGTGGAACTTCTCCAACAAGTTGTTCACCGATCGGAAGAGCCCCTCGACGACTCTTCCGTAGGTGGTGATGTCGATGGGACCATCCCCGATAGCCCGCAAGGTGATCGCCTGGATATTCCAGCCGCTGAACGTCTCGCAGCCGTTGGAGGACCCGATGCCAGTGACAGCCAAGTCCTTGATCCCCAACAACAAGATCTTCAATCTAGCCCAATACGAGTTGGAGTACTGCACGGTCTTGTGCAACAGCACTTTGAAGCCCTCGTGCTCGGAGATGAACACGGCACAGTTGACCAAGTCCAAGTTGGGCAATTGCCCGTTGAGGCCGTCGTATTCCAACTCGATATGGTGCAAACCTTCGCTGTCCCGTGGGAATTCCAAGATAAACGCACTTTCTATGGACCCTGCGGTGGAGTCCAACTCTCTATGGTACAGCTCGACCCAAGATCTCGAGGCATATTTGGAATCCTGTGGGATAACAATGATAATGTTCTTGGACCAGATGTTCAATCTGCTGAAGTATTTACCTAAAGACAATGCCAACGAGACGCCACCGATGTTCAATTCGTCTGTCGAGGTGATCCAAGGTGCCGAAATCAAGATAGACTCCGAATCCGCTTGCGGTGTGTAAAGAATACTGTACAAATTCTCACCCACTTGACCTTCTTCCCCTGTGAAGTGATGCTTGAAGCTCTTGTAACCCAAATCTTGGAACCACGATTGCACTTGCTCGTTTCTCAGTTCCAATGGGAGCTCTTTCAACCGTATAACCTCGTCACGGTACCCTCTCAAGAAGTTCCATTCACTTTCCCTGTAAAACGAGTACAGTTGCGACGGCATAAGGGCATTCTCCGAGATGTACGTGTTCCTGTACTGGCCATCGATGGGCAACACAAAGATCCATCCCGTTCCTATCAATGCCAACAAAATCGAAATGTACGAAAGCAGTTGCACTAGACGCGGCAACAAGTTGTGCTTCTCAATGACTCGCGTCACCCTTTCCAAGATGGACATTTCAAACCTTTGGTGATGGAGTTGTTGTCGGTGGTGTTTGGTTTCTATTTCGTGTTATTTTTTTGTGTGAAAAATTTAGTCAGCACGCTGGGGAGCCCCTGTTTGGGCTGACAGTGATTTATGGTATGGTACAGTGTGGTAGTATGGTTTAGTATGGCGGTAAGGTATATATAGCACGCATAATGGGGACACCGAAAATGTCCCCTGCGAACAGGGCATTCCATGCAAACAGGGTCTCAATTCTTGTCATCACCGAGTCGCAGCGCCGTCGCAGCGTCGTAAATAACAATGACCTTTATGAAAATCAATTTGCTCGTTAAAAGGCCTATAAAGATTTGACTAACTACCAATTATCAACTTGCCTTGAAATTCCCTTGCGACAACATAGTTTCGTCTCTTGATAACCTCTCCATTCAACTTTGTCTACCTATCTCACCACTCGATCTACATCCCCTTGCGACAACATCGTTTCTTGATAACCTCTCCACTCAATTTTGTCTCCCTATCTCATCACTCGATCTACATCCGTTGCATTTTTTTTTCGCTGTCACCTCCTCTCCACTGCACCAATCACATTCTGCCTTCTCGCAATCTTCTGCCGCATCTCCAACTTTTTTAAGAAACCAAAAAGCTTACCAACCTGAATCAGTATAATCGCAACCCCTTCCTGCCAGGCTGTCCCGAAACAATAAACTCCTCATCGACCAACTTAACCCAATCTCTTCTCACTCTCCTTCTTCGCCGTCGCTTTGGCTTAAACTTGATCACTTCCTGTCAAAAGTTAACCTCAGCCATGCCCAATTGGGTAATTCTCTGAGTTACTGATAAGAATTCTTTATCGGTTCAAGTACTTTTTTTTCTCCTACAGTCTTGGCATTTTTTTTTCACTATTGTAGAGAGCTTTTAGACTACAAGCGATAAGAATCAATGAGATATCTCCCTATCGTGCACCTGTTTTATCTGAGAAAATCGAAGGGAATCGATCTACGCCGTCGCAATGCACTAATTCGATTTCACACGCATTCAGAGATTTCCTCTACTGCTAAGACGCATGGTTTTACCGCTTTTATGCCATGTACAATTGCTTGAAACCTGAAATATAAATACTGGTCCCAATCAACTCTTATCGTAACTTGACTGGTACTTTTATTTTTCAATCTCATTAATTTTTCAGTAGTCATTTGATTTTTCACTAGTCATTTAAATCAAGAACCTTTTGGCTTTTTTTTTTTTTCCCTTCACTTGTCCATTGCCAATTTTCTGTATCACAGCCGTTCTGTCATTATGTCAATGGAAAAAGAAACAATCATCGAGAAAGTTGACGAGCAATCTTCGGGCCACGATGGGGAACTGTTGAAAAGTCTTTCTTCCCCTGTAGTCACGGCCATCCACGAACAGATTCAAGATTCGTCCCATATCATTGGTTTAGACCTTTACGAAAAAGCTCAGATATTGCACAATTCGGACCTAGACGAGGCCCACTATGCCAAGATCAGAAGGAAACTCGACTACCACCTTTTGCCAGTCTTGTGTATCACATACATGTTTCAATTCTTGGACAAGTTGTCGTTGAACTATGCTGCTGCCTACTCTTTCAAAGAGGATTTGGGCATCGCCGTGGGCCAGAGATATTCGTGGACTGCGGCGATCTTCAATTTCGGGTACTTGTTCGGTGCCATTCCTGCCAACTTGATCATCCAAAAGGTGCCAGTGCTGAAATTCACAGGTGCCATGCTTTTCTGCTGGGCCATCTTGTTGATCGGACACATTGGTGCTACAAACTACGGAGGTATCTTGGTTCTCAGATTTCTCTTGGGGATCTTTGAGCTGTGTATTTCACCTTCTTGTATGATGATCAACTCCATGTTCTACTCGACCAAGGAACAGCCTTTCAGAATGTGCTGCTTCTTGAGTTTCAACGGGTTGTCCACCATCGTAGGGGCCTTATTGGCTTTTGGCCTTGGCCATGCTACCGACGCAGCAATCAAGCCTTGGAAGTTGATCTTCTTGGTCATTGGCTTGTTGAACCTGATTTGGTCTGTTGTCTTCTTGTATTACTGTCCAGACTCTCCTACAAGTGCCAAGTTCTTAACCGAGGAGGAAAAAATGATCGTAGTTGACCATGTAGCCAAGAACTCGATGGGTGTCAAGGACACCAAGTTCAAGAAACACCAGGCAATACAAGCCATCACCGATGTGCAAGTGGGCATCTTGGCATTTATCGGTCTTGGATGCGGGGTGATCAACGGTGGATGTTCCAATTTCCAGTCGGCTCTTATCAGAGGTTTCGGCTTCACAGGCATTGAAGCCACTGCTTTGCAATTGCCAACTGGTGCTTTCGAGTTGGTCTTTGTGCTCACCTGTGGTGTCATTGCCTTGTTCTACAAGAACATGCGTTGTATCTTGCTCTTCATCTCCTGTCTCCCAGGTTTTGCCGGGCTTATTGGGCTCCAAGTGATACCTTTGCACAAGAAATGGGCCCTTGTAGGTTGCACATGGCTCCAGTATATCATTGGGGCGCCAGTGATCTTGTCCTGGATCTTGATCAACGCCAACATCGCTGGCCACTCCAAGAAGCTGGCCTCTGTTGGAATGTGGTTTGTCTTGTACGCTCTGGGCAACATCGTTGGTGCCCAGATCTTCTTCACCGACGAGGCCCCAAGATACAAATCCGGTATGATTGGGTTGATCACCTCGTACTCCGGCATGATGGTGTTGACTGTGTTGTACGCATTTATCATGTTGAGAAGAAACAAGAGCAGAGACGAGAAATGCGGTGGGGTATATACGGAGGAGATGAAGCAACAGCTGATCATCGATGGTTTCAAAGATCTGACAGATTCTGAAAACATCAACTTTAGATATTCCTTGTGAACAATACGCAAGGCCCATGTCGTCGTGTTTGTCTTTATTTAATTTTTTAGTATATACAAGAGTAATTGAAAATGCTGTGGACTTGTTTCACTGCTGATAGCATTCAGGTTCCACTCCGGCACCGTCTCCATCGTAATATCCACCGCCATATCCTCCGTAATCATAGTAACCGGCTCCCTCGCCGTGTTCCTCTCCATCACGACCATCATCTTTGTCATTAGAATAATCCGGCAACGCTTCCTCACGGGCAATTGTGAATTTTTCAATCTCCGAACTGTTCAATTCTTCTTCAGTTCTGATGGAACTTGGAGACTCTGCTCTCAACTTCGTCGGATACTCCACATTGGACAAGATGGATCTCACAGTGTCCAATTCGTTCTTCTCCAAGAACCAATTGTCCTTAGGGAACTCAATCTCCACGGCTATATACAAGTCACCTTTCTGATCTGAGCTCGAGAACCACGACTTCTTTTGCGAATTTACAGGCATTCCCTCGTTTGGAATCTTGATATAATCCCCAGGCTTCAACACTTTACCCTTAGGAATGGTCAAGGACAAGAATCTGTTGTCCAAGGTCTTTATGAAGTTCTTCTTTGTGAATCCACAAAGCGCCTCGAAGAGCTTGAGATTCAATTTGTAGAAAAGATCGTCACCTTTTCTCTCAAAATATTCATGTTCCCTCACTGTATAGGTCAATATCACATCCCCGGTGATCTTACCCACCTCTTCGTCGCTCTCTTGGGGCAACACCACCCTGCCTTTGTTCTTTGAACCTTTCTCAATATTGAATTCGAGAATCTTGGTCTCTTCTTCCACTTTTTTACCCTCACATCTTTTACAACGGTCTTTCTTTCTCGAGATCGACCCTGTGCCGTTACAATTGGTGCATGTGACATACTCCTGGGTGACAATGCCAGGCCCCAATCTTCTCAATTTCGCCTTTTGACCTTCTCCGCCACAGAGTTGGCATTTTTCATGCTTGGCACGGGCTTTTGTGCCTGTACCTTTACATTGCTTACAGATGATATTTCTAGTCGACGTTGTCTTTATGACTTTGCCCTTGAACAAATCTTCCAACGTGACCTCCACCTCGATCTTGGCGTCTTCCGTCTTCAGTTTCCGTCCCGATGGACCATTATCACGGCCTGGCGCCCTTCCTCCAGAAGCTCCATTGAAAAACTGGAAGAAATCTTCAGGCCCGAAATCGGCTCCATTTGCACCAGCACCGAACCCAGAAGGTATTCCATCTTCAGTGCCAAACTGGTCGTAATTGGCCCGCTTGTCTTCATCGGAAAGCACCTCATATGCATGGCTGATCTCTTTAAAACGAATCTCTGACTCTTCTCTGAGCTCTTCAGCGACTTTGTCTGGATGATGGAGCAACAGTAACTTCCTATATGCCTTCTTGATCTCCACTGCTGAGGCATCCCGCGAAACACCAAGGATCTCGTAATAGTTGTCGGACTCTTTCATCTTGCCTTCACCACTGTGCTGCCACTGGACGTTAGATACTGTGCACTATTGGAGCTTGGCTTGCAATAAAAAAAATATTTGGAGAAAAGAGAAAAAAATTTCTGGTCGTGTCTGGGAAGTGAATGGTCTTGAAGTGGAAGACAGGCAGATGGAGATGGGGAGGTAGGGGTAGGTAAGTGGGTGCGTTGGTGCGGTGGTTGGTGCGAAGGGCGATGGTCAATTGTGTTGTGATGTGATGTGGTGTGGTGTGGTGTGGTGTGACGATGTTGGGGGGCAGTTGATTTAATGCACTGGTCAAAGTATGTTGAGTGGTCAGTGTAATACTGATTCAGTGTAATACTGATTCAGTGTAATACTGATTTCAGTCTTCATTTGACTTCACCTTTTACTTACATTGCAAAGACTCTCCAGAAGATCATCTCTTCTCATGATTAGCAACAAAGATTCATAACTTATAAAGTTCAGAAGAAACAAAAAAGACAACGAGCCAAAAATAGATAAATCATCTCATTTTCTGAAAAGAATATCTATATAATCGCTTCTGTTTTAGATGTATTCCCTCTTGCATGATCCACGACAGATAGACGATCCACCAAAATAATAACAATTTTGAAAGATAAGAATCACTCAATATGGGATTCAACCCAACAGGCCAAACTTGCGTCAGTTGCCCAAATTTTTTGTAGTTTATTCTGTTCCCATACATGTGTGAATAGGTAAGTGAATGTTGCAGACAGACATGTCCCATTAATTCCGTTTCGAACCCTTTCTACAAAGCGAGCACAACCAGATGGCAGCCGTTACCCGCAGTAGCTGCTTCCAATGCTCAATTACTTAACTTTCAACACACAGTTCGGAGTTCTCAAACCTACAAGAGATCGGGAAGAAATTCTTATCTAATCGAAGCAAAAAAGGAAAATAAAAAATTCAAAGTATAGCAAAAAAAAAATAGAGTTTGCCCTTTTGTGCAAAACATGCCCATAATATTTGTTCCTTGGACACAAAGACCTGCTTCCAGTACGCAGAGCAACTCTTGTCGTCTTCTGGTTTAGGTTATCAATGAGCTGTGTTTTGCTTTGAGGTGGTCTCAATGGGTAAAGGTCGTGGATTCAAAATAATAATATCCGATATGCTTGTCTAGTAGGGTAATATAGAAAATTCATGTGGAGTCTTAAATGAGCCTGAGAGATGAGGTATAAAGATGAGGTATAAAGATGAAGTCTAAAGAATGAGACTATAAATTATATCAACAATTTTGTTATCCTATCGCTTCCGCTTGAGTCTTCAATGCAAAACATGCAAGCCAAGACTTGCTGATCGATCCTTCAATTTACATCTCCCTGATATCAAAGCCAGCTTTTTTAGGAACTTCACCTTTTTCTCAGCTTGTGACGGAAAAAACCAACCTCATCCGACGGGGCAGATTTTTTTTTTTTCACTTTTCCTCTCGATAAGCTTTCAGATGCGAAAAGCGGGACAGTTTGTACATTAGATTCCATCTTTACTGACTAAAATTTCGTGGATAATCTGATTTTTGTTGAGTCCTGATAAGATAAGGACAGGATGTGCAGAGTTTGAAACTTTCCCCTTCTTCAGATCTCAATATATATATATATGGATAAGTTTTCTCCATCCGAAGATCAGCTACGTTGTGAAAACACCATACTAATACACAAACCCTTGAATATTCAAGCTCTAAAGATGGCCGATAACAGTTCAGACAGCTCCGCTAACGAGAAGTACGGCAATGATGTCCACCTTCACAACGTGGTATCCATCACAAAAGACCAAATTGGTACCACCGAGGTGATCACCTCCATCATTTCTCCAAGTGGGAAAGAAGTACAAATCACTGGAGACGTTGACCAGGCGATGGAGTTGGCCTTGAAGACCGAAGGTATGGTGATCGATGACATGACCAACAAGAGGGTACTCAGAAAAATCGATCTCTGCTTGTTACCTTTGTTGATGTTGTTGTATTCCATCCAGTTTGTCGACAAGAACTCCAACTCTTACAGTTCTGTGATGGGTCTTCAAGAAGATTTGGGAATGGTTGGTAACCAGTACTCCTGGACAGGTACTTCTTTCTACTTGGGATACTTGGTGTTTGTCTTCCCAGCGTCGTACTTGATCCAGAAATTCCCTATGGCCAAAACCACCTCTGTGTTCATCGTGGTGTGGGGCATCGTGGTGTGCTTGTGTGCCACTCCTAACTACAGTGGTTTCATTGCCTTGAGAACAATCTTGGGTATGCTCGAGTCCAGTATTACTCCAGCTATGATGGTCTTGACCTCGCAATGGTACAAGAAGGAAGAGCAGTTCTTAAGAACCTCCATGTGGTTGTCCTTCAACGGGTTGGGTACCATCATCGGTAGTTCCCTCGCTTACGGCTTGTTGATCCACAGCGAGTCCTACTCCATCGAGGGCTGGAAGTTGTTGTTCATCATCACCGGGTTGATTTCCATCTTGGTCGGTGTCTTGTTCTTCCTCCACGTCCCAGACACCCCAGCTGGTGCCTGGTGGTTGAGCGAGGAGGAAAAGATGGTGGTAGTCGAGAGAATCAGAACCAACAACCAAGGTTTCGGTAACAGACATTTCAAGAAACACCAGTTCATCGAGGCCTTCACCGATGCCAACACCTACTTGCTCTTCCTCTTCGGCATTGCCCAAAACGTCACCAACGGTCTGTTGGGTAGTTTCAGCTCCATCTTGTTGAAAGAAGACTTCGGGTATAGTTCAAAAAAGACCTTGTTGATGGGCTTGCCAAAGGGTCCTGTTGAGATCTTCGGCTGTATCGGAGCTGCATACTCTGTGAGATTCTTCAAGCACAGATTGCTGATCTCTACCTTTATCTCGCTGTTGACCATTGTCTTCTCCTCTATGTTGGCCTTCTGCGACAACAACAAGCAACTGAAGCTTCTGGGTATGTACCTCTTGGACCTTCTGGTCGTCGGCATGATCTGTGCCATCTCCATTTCTTCTTCCAACGTTGCCGGTCTGACCAAGAAGAGTCTGGTCAATGCTGTGTACTTGGTCGGTTACTGTGTTGGTAATCTTGTTGGTCCTCAGACCTTCAGAGCCAACCAAGCCCCACACTACACGGGTGCCAAGATCTCCATGGTGACCTGTTACTCGGCCTCGACCCTCTTCATCCTGTTACTTTACGCCAACACTTGGAGAAGAAACGTCAAGAGAGCCAAGCAAAGAGCTGAAAGAGGTGGACAAGACGACAAACTGTTCGAGAACATGGAGTTTGCCGACTTGACCGATTTCGAAAATCCAAACTTTGTCTATTCCCTTTGAATCGATGCCTCTGTTCTACGTTCCTCTTGTGTTCATTTCGTTTATATAGAATACTTCTCTCCAAGTCTCTTTTTAATTGGTACATTTTTCAGGTCAAAAATGATCAATCCTATTAATGAATAATTATATTTGTCTTACCGTTTATATAATAATAGCCTTACTTCAAGATTCTGCCGTATTGAGTCTCCACCTCATGTACCATCTTTTGCAAAGATATGATGATCATCTGATGGGTGACATTTGGAAATTTCTCTCTATGCAAACCAAACCATTCGAGAGGCGGGGTGGCTTCGCCCAACTCCTTCAATTGCGGCATCTCTGCCACCATCGGCTCGAGAGCCACGTAGGTGTATTTCGACGCAGTCTCCACATCTTTCAACTTGTCTTCCAAGTTTGCCGTCTCGAACAACGACTTGTCATTCGACGCAGCCTTGAGTTCCGCACCGTTGCTCAGTTGTATCCTTCTATAAGATTCGAGACGTGAAGAAAGAGCATTGGCATGTGAGGTCCACATATCGCGGATGAAATTCACCGATCCCAAGTTCCACCGGATGTCCACTTTGCCTCCAAAAGAACTCTTGAACTTGTATTCGATCACATTGGTGCCCAAAGTCTGGAAGATATCCATGTCGATGGCCATCGAGGGGAACACAAAGATGGTTCCCTTCTTGGTTTCCTTGGAGAATTGGAAAAAATCGGTGATGTCCATGGAATTGAAGTCATTTTCATCCTTTACTTTGTTCTGGAAAGTGGAAAGAGAGACAGTGAAATTGTGCAACTTGAACTTCAACCGGTCTTCCAACTTCTGGGCAGTGTTCTGATAGAATTTAGCGTTAGCCTCGCCCAATGCAAACACCAACACCTGCGAATCTATCAAGGAACTTGGATAAATATGCACCAACACCGACTTGATCTTGACGTCAAGATTTGTAGTGAGTCCGTTGAGAATATCCACCATGGCATCATCTGCTTCATTCAATCTCTTCAACATCAGATTCGACAGTTTGGCTGAGGAATCTTTCAAAACCTCTCTATACGAAATTTGAATGTCGTTGTGGATTCTCAATGCTGTGTTGTAGATATCCCAGAAATTGGATGCAGCCAAAGCCGTGAAGTATGCCTTCAGGGATCCGACGTCAGCAGTAGCGAAAAGAGAATCGTGGGCAGATACAGATTTACCTCTTTTGTTGAAAATGTTTACGGAGAGATCTTGCAAGTGGCCTACAAAGAAAGTGTGGTAATCCAAAGCCGATTTGGCTCTGATGGAGCCAATTCCACACGAAATCACCACGAGAGGATGCTCAAAAATCTTGTCGTGGAGCATCCATGAGATGGCTGTCAGTATGGTCACGTCTTGGACCGACACTTTGCCTCCTAATCTACCTTCTGAGGTCAATGCAATGTTACTGACGGAGAGTCTCAAGCTTTGTTCCCAGGAGATCGATTTCTTAGACACAGCCCAAAGTCTGTCCAAGCAAAGATTCAAGATACCCAACGAGTTGCCCATGTCTATGGTCAAGTTGATCTGCAACACCAACAGCATGACCATCCAAGGAATGGCATCAGTAGAAGACGTCAATTTGGCTCTCAGAGTGATTCCACGAGTGGCGTTCTCCGTCTTACCACTACTAGAATCTTCCTCGCATTCCCTGTAGAATTCCTTAGGCACCCAAATGTCCCTGAAAAGATCCAAATCTTGAAGTTGCTTGACATTGATAAAGGCATTTGCCTTGAACATGAACAATGATAGCGTCATTTTCTTAGCACCTTTGGTGGACTGCAACCCGGTCACCAATACTTCTTCAATGCTTACAGATCCACTTGTCTCTCTGGAATACACATGTTGCAACGATGCCCTTGGGCCCTCGATCTTCAACGTGCTCCAGATGGAAGAAACAATATCTTTGGACGTGGTTCCTACTCTTAGATCCAATCCTCTACAAGATGCAGTGGCCTCGACTTTTGCCGTAGGCTCACAGCTCAATGCGATTTCTTGCGCCTCGATCCTGATACCTATATCCATCGCGACATCGTCTAGTAATGTCAGTTTTGAATCCTCTGCCAACGGCACCACCTGTTCTTCCTTCGGAGATGCCGAGCCTTTCATCATCTTCCTCACACCGCGGTACAAGTTGTTCAAAACTGGAACACATGTGGCGTACAAGGTATTTTTCGATGGTGAGGTGATGATCTCCACTTTGATACGATGTTTTTTCGCCAACTTGGCAGTGTGGAGATACTGCAGGGCAATTTTGATGGCTGGGGCCCTCAATGTGAAGGAGGAACAGTCTTCCAAGCAGTCTCCATCGGTGTTGTAAACGACAACTTTGGCACCGGCAAACCGGGTGATACATTCCACCGAATGGAATCCTGCCCTGTCGATGGAGACACCTTCCAAGACAGAACCAGAGTCATTGGAAGGGTTATCTGTGCTAAACAAGTTCTTCTCGTCCAAGATTCTCTTCGTAAAGGTGACTGACTGCACAAGCTCGTCGATGATATTGACCCCATCGGCCTCGAACCTTACATCCAACTGTTCTCCTGTGACTGTGGAATGAACATTATGGTGGCCTTCATTCTCGAGAATGGCGTAGGTGAATTGCATGTGAGGCAAGAATGCCCTTGAAGGGGCATCGAATTCACCGTCTGTAGGAAAGAATGACGACAGCAACGAGCCGTGAGCCAAGGAGAGATATGCGTCCAAAAGCGTCAATTTTCCTACTTTACGTTCACAAACAACAAAGATCCTCTCGCATCCTGCAATAATACCCTCGGCATGACATGCTGGATCATCAAATAACCATCCGAGACAAATGTTGTAAGCCAAAATATGGATGGAATGGAATCCAAATATCGAGTCAGGGTCCTCTTCCTGTTTCTCCAACGTCGCCAGAGTCTTTGTTTTTGCGACACCGGAAGGAAGCAATTGTTTAATCTTCGCCAGTATCTCAGTACCGGCCTTCTGAAGTGTCAAAATCCGAAGCAAGACTTGTGGATTCAAGAATAACCGACAATAATGAAGCTCGACCTGCAAATTACGAAGTTGCTCCGCGACGGAATCCGTGAAAATGGTCTTCACTGCAACATCAATGGCAAGAACAACATTGTCTTTATTCCCGTCGTTGAGTGCGACCCTCACCATCGGAAATGCTAGCTCTCCATATGGCTTGACAGACTTCAATTCCTCTCCAGTAGAGTAATTCATTCCGGAGATGAAAGTATCACTGGAGTCCAGACGGTAGACACAGTCTTCCAATCTCGTCACAATTCCAGAATACTTGTTCTTGATCGATATTTTAACGAGTAATGGTTTCTTCCTCACATCTTCTTTTATCACTGCGTCCGCCTCGCTCATTTTCAGGAGCAGTGTCCGAAGCTTGTCGGTTATCTCTGTCAATTTTTCCACACTGGTCTTGGAATGATCCCCATTCTCAATGATACAATTCACCGACTGCATCAACTCCGGTATTGTGAGCACAGAACGATCGCACCGAATGTAAACATCCAGCAAATCGTAATCTTTAGTCAAATTCACTCTGGAACCGAACGACAGGTTGATGATATCTGTCTTCAAAAGCAACCTCTTTGTGGAGTTCTTTGACGGGGAAATCAAACGGGTCTGTGCAGAGTGGACATCCATTTCCGAGACCAAGGTGTTTCTCACTATATGAGTATTTGTATGGAAATCCTTGACACGGCCTACATATCTCAATGGCGATATGAGTTCGAGATCCCATGATAACGAACCTATTGCAGTCTGAACTACCATAGGACATTTATGGAAATATGGCTTATCAGCATCTACAGGGTCAGGCTCGGACACTTCTTGGACCAGTGCCGACTTCTTCTTTGAAAATTTACGCACAATGTTCTCAAGAATTTTCACATCGTGGTTTAGCACAGTGTCAAATAGCAAGATGAACTCGTCGGTACCTTGGTCACATTTCAAGGCCACCTCAGACCATGTCAACTTGAAGGATTTAAGTCCTTCTTTCAATGTTCCGACACTGGAAACCACAGAGAGGCCGTCTCTTCCAGTAAATGTCCCCACAGGGTTGCCACCATTGAAGACATCGAACGAGGTTCGATCGCTCTTTGTTATCCAGGTGAATGGCAAATTACCCTTCATACCGTTCTCCATCACCGTCATCACTGAAATGGTGAATCCCTCAGCAGAAGAAGATATTCCAGTCTTGTCCACTTTAATGCAATGGTCTGTTTTCTTGAAAATGGCACAAAAATCAACAGAAAGCGGTGAAGGATCCTTTTTGGTTGCAACAACTTCGGTGGGAACGACTGTGGTGCTCCTCTTTTCATGCTCTACCTGGAATGCTGTTACAAAATCCCAAAGTTTTAATGACAACGGACTCAAAGAATCCCGCATCGATTCTACACTGACAACCAGTTTCACCTCTTTACCAGAGAACGCATCAACGCCAATCTTGGAATAAGCTTCCTTCAACTGTGTTTCCTCCATAGCCATGGAACAATTTAAGAAATCTAGGTGTATATAATCATCATCCCGATCAGCAGATGTCACGTTCAACGAAAGACTCTCGAGGGCGAAATTGAAATTCAACTGTGAGCTCAGGCCTATAGTAGGTTCCAATGGATCCAAGTTGAAAGTTTTCCTAAAAAGATAACACTGAGAAATGTCATTGAACTCCCAACTTCTCCAGTTCTTGAAAATATCCAATACCACCCAGGAGGCGTCTTCTCCCTTGTAGAAGCTATTGCTCTTAAAGCAGGCATTGGTCTTGGTCTTACGAGATGGAGGTATGTACTTGAGAATATGTCTGAGACGGATGAGCACCTTCCAACTGTCATTGGTTCTGATATGATGATCCGAAGATCTCATGATGTAAGCGGGTTTGGTAAGCACCGCAGGGTCATGCTGGATATGGTATGCGGCACTTGCCGTGGCGGAGTCGTACATCAAATCTATGACAGCTGCCTTTTTCCTCGACATGATCTCACTCACTTGACGCTTCAGCAGACTGAATTGGGAAGCATGAGAAGAACAAAATCTTCCCAACCAGTCCAGGGAGTCAGCGTCGATTGCAAACTCAATGTTGCGAGTGTTTGTCGAGCCTACAATTCCAGCCAATGGTGTTTTGGTAGCCCAAAACTCAATGTCGTGCAAATGGAGCAGCATCAGCCTCGAATAACTATCATTCATCTCTTGAAGCTGTCTCAGGATATTAACCCCCAACTCTCTCAAATGCACAGCCAGCGATAACTCGGTTGCCTTCTCCACTTTGCTCATGGAATTTTCTACACCTATCAATCTTCTAGTGGTCTTTACAGAAACTGCCAGTGACAAATTTCGAGCAGACAACTCCAAATGATCACCCAAGGAAGGATTTGCGTGCTCTTCAAGCTCTATGAACTCACCATATTTGAGTGAAATCGAGGGAATGAGAACACGAGCATTCAATACGGTACAGAGATCATTTGACAATTTGCGAAGTCCCAAGATAGTCTCTAAATGTAAGGCATCCATTATGCCCTCCACATTGAAAGTATTGAATTTGTCCAAAATATCTATGACGACTTGCGTCGATTCTGGATTTACTCCAGCCTCTATTGGACCGAAACTAGCTACAATGTTGTCATATTCATACAAAGAATCAGGAGGAGAAGTCGGCATAAAGTCGGAATCCTCATAGTAAGACCTTGGACTCGTCTCTTGACCACCGGAGTTCGCATCCAAATTCATCTGCGAATCGTACAACCCATTTTGGATGTTTTCCCAGTCATTGAAATCGTACTCGGAGTCGATATCAAGATCTTCAAATACAAAATCTACACTTTGAGCATTGATCGGCGGAGCGAGGTTGGGAATGGAGAAGGACTGCTTGATACTGCCGTATTCTCTATTGTACGCCGAGTCTCTTCCCTTGCTCACCATGAACGGAAGTCGATGGAAGGGACCATCATTAGTGCACAAATGGTGCTGCTGGGCTTCGAAATTCAGTTCAAAATCCCGGTTTTGGACGAAATTAGTCAAATAAAGTGAAGTCTTGATCGAGCCCAGCAACTTTTGATTGCTATCAAACGTGCTTACAGAGATCAATGGAATCTTCACATTCAATCTCTTTGAGTATCTTTGGTTCAGCATATCGTTTAAATTCAAGCTCAATGGCATCAACACCACCTGCAAGGCACTTCCGTCTTCATTGAAGATTTCAATGGAGATCTTGGGACATGCAAAGGTTAACACTACCACGTCGTGGAGCACAACTGGGACGGAAACCAACAAATTCTCTATATCCTTCAGTGAGAATCTGATGTTCTTACCACTTGCCAGCAATAGAGACAAGAATTGCAGATCTGTGGCCATAGAAACGGCACCCAAATCAAAGTCCCATTTACAGAAATACGTTGGTTCCAAGGGAGGGAGCCCAAACATACGATGTCCGTGTACGCAGAGGCTCTCGATAACCATCTGGTCTTTCAAATCGCGATATTTCGGTGTCAAAGCTTCTTCGATCAATGTGAGAGACTCGCAATCCACCGAGTACTTGGCTCTAATCTCCGAGATATCGCATTGCAAGTCCATATAATAGTTAGTATACCTGATGTCGACATCCATGGTGTCAAAATATAATGCAACATGGGAATCGGAATTGTAAAGATGTGATGGTAACACTAGACAGCCTCTTTCGAGATTGAAAGTGAAGGTCAAGTCCATCTCGTTTTCAGTCTTTAGATGGTGATGCGGTTCGTTCTCGGATGAACTTGTCTCCTTGTCCTTGAGGGCCTCGTTCAAGTTATCTGTGTACTCCAGCAAGGTCTTGAACGTTTTATGGATCCCAAAATAATTCTCCTTGATGATCAAGGCATATCTTAATACAAACCCGTACATCTCCAAGACAGTGTCTTCACAACTACAATCGATTACAATATTATCTACGGTGTCGATGCCAATGTCAGAGTGGCAAGTGTACGAGCCCTCGATGAAGAAATTTTTCAGCCTTCCAACTCGTTTGGATTTCAAGAAATTGTTCAAAGTGTGCCATGGTGGAGCATCGATGACCACGTCGGTGAAATCGGTGGCTAATTCATACGAGACACATGTGGCCTTCAGGGCAATTTGGTCCAGTGGGATGTTCACGCTGGTGAACAACGAATCCCCTTGGAACGACAAGTAAAGGTTATCGTTGAAATCCAATGGGTTGTTGATGATGTTGCTGTCGTTTATGTTCAAGTAAAGTTTATAGCCCTTGGTGAACTCGATGTCGATATCGTATATGAAGGGCTTGAACAACTCGTAGGGAGTTGGAGGCGCAAAGGAGAAATCGGAAACCACGTCGCTGAATAATGTAATGTGTTCTCTTAATAAGAAGATCTCGGAATTTTCCAGCCTGTTGTGGAACTTCCAATTGGTGAGACCGTTCCATTTCAAAGGAAACCCAATGTCCGCCTGCAAGATGTGTCTGGAGGCCTTGAACACCAAATCGTGGTTCGTTGACGTCCGCAACTCCGGTGCTATCACTTCTAACCGCAAAGTATTGTCCCAGCCTTTCTCCACGGAGGGTATATAAGAAGTCTCTGACACGATGGAACTGGATTTGTGCATTTTCAACTCCAACCATCCAAACGGGGGCCGCTCGTCCTCGTTCTGGGGCTCTGAGTCCTGGTCCTCGATCTTGGTGTTCTTCGAGAACTCTCTAAAAGGCACTCTGAAAGTCAACTCATCGGCAACATTCACCTCCAACTTGAAGCCACAATACTTCCTTGTATCGCCCGGATTGAGGCGCAGGTGTGGTTCCAGGTCGCGGGCCGCAGTTGGGAACAACATCTTCTGGATTCCTACTCGCTCTCTATTGGCCCAAGGTCCATAGTGCACCAATCCGTGCGACACCGATAAGTAGATGCCGTAGACGGGAGGAGAGTCGCTGTTATTGATATCTGCAGCAGAACAGTTGTCACTCCTCACACCGCTGGGAACCGTTCCGCACACATCGTAATAGTAGTAGAGCAAGAGCGACTCCAGATCCAAAAGCACCGAGTATTTCAGATACTCGTCTCTGTTGACAATGACCCGCATGCCTGAAGTCTCGGGAAGCACCGAGGCATCGTAGTCGATGTATTTTTGCAAGCCGTTCCAATGGTCCTGCTCACTTTCTACGGGTTTTTCTGATTTTTTGCCGTGCTTATAGTGGTTCAAAGTGGCCACTTTGGCGAACTGGCGACTCAAATCGAGCAATTTCCCAAATCTACGATGCCTCAAGGCTTTTATATCACGTCTCTTTAACGGCACATACCCTTCCGTATCAGTGGGCACCTTGTCCTTTTTCTCCTCGTCGTCTTTGAACCCTATGTTGGGCTTCATCACCACTTTCGGGTTCTTAAAGTTCATTTTGAACGTTGATTTATAAAAATCTAGAGGATTCTCCAGCTTTGTGATGTCGATGAGCCCGTCTCCTTGTGAGAAAGATAGCACCAATATGGAAGACGTGGTCTTGTTGCCGATCGCTACAGAACCCTTCTTGATATCCACAAACATTGGTAGGGCATTGAGAAACGAGAAAAACGGCACCTCCATGGGCTCCTGGTGATAGTTTCTCGGTGTATTATTGAATGCAGTGGTCGTTCCCGAGGTGGAATTGGGCACCTGGCTGGTGAAGGATGTCGTAGTGGACGATTGCAACGTCTCGTCTTCCTTTTCCTCGCCTTTCTCTGAGCTGTTGCCCTTATCATTCTGCTTGTTTATGAAATCCATCAAGTTGTCATACGCGTAAACTCTATTATACATGAACCACTCCAACCCATATACTTGTAAGATAAACCTCGATGGGAACCTCTCGTTCTTGGTCTTGTCCAAACCCGCATTTTCCAACTCCAAGTCTGTTTTCATCGTTGATTTCAACCAATAACGCCATGTCAAAGTACCTTGTAAGATGCTGATGGTCTCATTTTGGGTGATGATGATCAAGTTCCTGAAAAAGATTCTTCCTCCAAGAAACGAGATCTTGACCGCCTTGATCTTGATCCGCACTTTGTACTTGTTCCACACATAAAGTTTCAAAAAGAAACTCACTATACTCCCTACATATCTATTGAAATAGAAGATGATGGAGATGGATGCGAATAACAGAAGTATCCAATCCACCAAAAAGACCCAGTCGAGATTCTCTGAAAAGGCCTTCACAAACGCCGTGTCGAAATTCAACACCATGATGAGCGATTGCAGGTTTGTGTTGAAAAATGTGGATGCTTTGATGTGAGATGCTTTTTAATTGAAGGAGTTAAAAAATAACAAATCAAAAAAATGAAAACTGCACAGAGCGTGGTGTAATGATGTTTTGCAGCTGTAGGAGACATCTGAAAAATTATTTGGTTAGATCTTGTTCCACTACATCTTCCACTACATTCAAATTATCTTCTCGAGTCCTTTGTTTAACACTATAAAATCATACTAATATCCCTATAAATAAATAACTTAAAATTCAACTTTCTTCACTGACTGTCTGTGGATGTCCCTTGTAAAAACAGTTTGAAATAGTTTTTCTGTTGGCTCCAGAATTTAGATTTGCCAGTGTTATTGTTACTTGCAACGCTTGAACTCTTCACGGACATTTGGTCTTGTCCGAACGTGGAATTTTGATCAAGCATTGGACTAGATCTAGGACTATTGAAATCCATGTCATACGCGTAGATTGGTTTTTT
Source organism: Nakazawaea ambrosiae (assembly GCA_024271865.1). NCBI lineage: Eukaryota > Fungi > Ascomycota > Pichiomycetes > Alaninales > Pachysolenaceae > Nakazawaea > Nakazawaea ambrosiae. The sequence goes on from JANBXG010000014.1 coordinate 101,703, forward strand.
TTGTAATCCAAAACTGAGATCTCTGTCGTCATCGTTCAAACCTATATGGGAGATCAGATAGTTTATAGGCTCGTTTTGTCCAGTTTGTCCAATTTCCTCACTAGATTCCTGCTCTCCTGAAATTTCCTGTCCAGGTCTCCAATTTCTGAAATGCTCAAAGCCATACACGGTCAATCTCCTTCTCTGTTTAACCTTCTTATTGGTCTTGTCGCTTCTAATCGGATTGTATTGTAGAGTATCGCTTGTCGGTTCTTGTGGAGATTGAGGATTCACAGTTTTCAGCGAATAATTGGAACCGAAAACAGTGGTGGGAAGTCTCTTCAAACCAGATTTTTGTGATGTGTTTTCCAAGCGATCCAACTGTGATGGTGTAGGTGTAGGTGTGGAGACCGATCTGTATCCAAATAATGACACCCTACGAGATCTTTTGATCTCATCGGCTGGTTTTTGTCTTAATGTCTGTTCTGCAGATTGGATGTTGAGCGCAGGGCTTAACAGAGGTTGTGGTTGTGCTTCTGCTATTGGCTCAGATGCTGGTGTTGATGCTGGTGTTGATGCTGATTTTGATCCTGCTTGTGAGTCGCTCGACACTTCCTTCACTGGTTGCTCTTTTTCTGCAACATGCCTGCCCTTCAACTCCACACGACTCCATATGCTATCGATCAAGAACTCACTGTGGTCAATCCATCTACAAAAAATCAACTCATTTATCTTGTAAAAATCCAATAAATTTTCGGTCGACGAATGCATTTCCACTTTGAACTCAAATATACTTGGCTGGAAAATCTTGGATAAGTTCATTGAGGACATCTTGGTTTGGGTGACGGTGGAATCCAAATGGGTTAATTTGTGTAAAAAGTTCAATAAATAGATGAGCAAATGGAGTTTTGGAACGGAAACGTGGTCGACAATGTCAATTGCATCCAACTTCAACAGAGTTTCCACGTTATTGGACAGTTTCTCGTTGGTAGTGATGGATTCGGATGCTGTTTGAAAGTCAAGTTTCGATTCAGAGTCGGTTTTGGAGTCATTTATGTCGGCAGTGTTGAAGGCTGGTTGTGGTTCTGGTTGTTGTTCTGCTGTTGTGGATGTCGTGATCATGGATTGATCGGAGAACTGCGAGTTCTCAGAGGCACTTGGGACAGAATGGTCGGATGAGGAGGTACGCAATGGCGAGTTTGGATCCGAGATCAGGTCTTGGACGTGTTCGTGATTGGAAGCAAACTTGTTATAGGACTCGTGACCAATGATGAAGTCGTCTGAATTGTTCAAAAACCTCTTCAAGATCATTGCCACGTCGTAACTATTGATATCGTCCAACTCCTTATCGGTTTTTGCAAGTTCTTCGAAATGGAAGTCGCGGTGATTGACCAATTCTGTGTTGATCAAAGCCTCCAACTGCTTGATCTTTCTCAAAGAGGAGTTCACTCTAAAGATACCCTCTAACAATTCATTGGCAAGAATGAATTCGCAACATCTCACGACAAATACGGGCAATGTCAATGCATGGGCACCCAACTCCACCACGGTAGGTGCCTGTTCCAAACTCTTGGTCAAAGAGTGGCATAGCGAGTAGGAGCCTCTCTTCTGCTCCGATATGTAGGCTTGGTTTTGATAGATGGAGTTCGACAACAGAGGCGAGGGCAAGTCTGGGAAACTGAGGTTTCCCGCAGATGGAGAATGCGATATTGGCACGGGTGCCGATATCGAGATGGGTCTCTTATTGGAATTGTGATGGCCAGTGCTTATCGTGGAGTTTCTTCTAAATGCGGGGAATGTGAGCGATAGTCTCTTTCTTGTGGTGGTGGCATTCGACGACGTGTTATTTCTTGTGAGTGGCGGTCTTTGTGAGGCGCTGTCAGTTGCGATCGATTTTTCATCTGCAATTGCAGCCTCTGCACCATTTCTGAGAGGAGCCTTCTCGTTGGTCAGAGCATCGTTACTGGAGTTGAATTGCAAAGACGCGGTTCCCGACTCCAGCGCAATCATCTCGTTTGGCTGATTCTTATTCATTTTCTTCTCTTGTTCAAACGCCGTGATGCTGCCTCTAGTTGCCAGAGTGTATCATGAATCTTATCGCTGGAAACTTTTCACTATTATATGAATCAAAACACCGATTCAATCTGAATCAGAAACAAGGAGAAAAAAAAAAATTCAAACTGACAATAAAAATTCACAAACACTTGTTTATTTTTTGTCTTTTTGGATTTTTTCTTCTTCAGGTTAAATAGCCCCTTAAACAGCTGTTGGTGGGAGCGAACACGATAATATTTTTAGTCAGCGATGGTGAGACTAGTGAGAAAGAGAGAATTGATTAATGGGGTCGAAGTATAGGTGACGAGGAAGGATAAGGTTGAAGGAGGTGGAAATGTTGGAGATTCCAAACGTTGAATGTAGTTGAAACGTGTCTATTGGAGTATTGCCAGTTTTGTGGTGCATCTTGCTCTCACTTCACAATTCGTGTTTCACCAAGAAATAAATGTACACCGCCAAAAACGCATCTTCTGAAACGGGGCTCTCCAGAGTAGGGAATGAGAGTAGTACGAGATACAATTCTCTATTTGGACTAGGACTGATTTGGGTCATTTGCTTGCCCACTGCAGTGCTCTTGTGTTCTTGTTTCCCAGCTTCACCCACTGATCCGTTCTTTCTTACCGTTTCTTACTACTTATTACCACTTCTTACTATTTCTCTTGCTACTTGTCATCTTTTCATATTTTTCATTTTCCATTTTTCCCCTTCTACTCATGCGAATCAACTTTTGTTCCTATTAATTCTGCTACTTCTACTTCTACTTCTCCTGCTTCTACTTCTACTTCTCCTACTTCTACTTCTTCTCCCATTAACCTTCTTATCAAAAGTGCATTCAATTATTACATACGTCTATTCAATATATACAAGTTGCAGCTGCTCTCAAACCCTCTTCTCCACTGTGAATCCAGGATCACTCTTCCTGAGCTGTCTCAATTGCTCTTTTGTCAACTTCTCCTCTACTAACTCTACTTTCACCAACTCTTTCACTTTGGCAACCATACCAGCCTGTTGTGGCGTTATATCGTGGAACACTGTTTGTCCTACTTTTCTCAAGCCCAATCTGAGAAGGTTCTCTCTGAATATCGATGGCAAGGCAATGGCCGACTTTATTTGTGTGATTTTGAAGTATTGTGACATCTCTTGTACGGTGTGCTTACAGTAGATGATTGGTCCTGGTGTTTATGAATGCAAAAGTATGGTGTTGTCCTTGCTCTACACTCTCTTTCCAAGTCTCTTTGGATATTCTTTGCTCCTTTTTGTGTTAATGAAAAAAAATCAAGAAAATTTTTTGTCTCCAGTTTGAAGTTCCAAATCCGGCAATTCCCACTTCGGGAGTCAGTTCGGATATAGCAGATTAGTGCCTGAGACCGATGGATGCCCTGGTGAGTGTTGGTGTGGTCTCTTGGATGGGTGGTTCCGAGTGCTAGTAACAGAAGAGAGATACTAGAGAGACACTTGAGAGATACTTGAGAGACACTAGAGAGATACTAGAGAGATACTAGAGAGGTACTAGAGAGATACTTGAAAAACACTAGAGCACCCTCCAATTATATCGAGCCGATGTAGAGGTGGCTCCGTAATATCAAAATGAGTAGTGCCATAAGCAATGCCCAATGCCATATGGTCTTGCTCTAAAAATTGGGTAATACCACTCTTTACTGTCCCTATATTAGTAAGCACTTGAATACTCATTTCACAGGCCGAAAACATGTCTCCATAGATTGGCTCAATATCACCCGCACCTCCACTTTTCTCCTGCATAAATTTTCCGTTGGTCTTATCTATTAACCTATCGGATCGTTGGCCGTTGAACGGTTTGAACCTTAATTTTCCCTCGAGTAATCCACACTTTTCTCATATAAGTCACAGCAGTTCCAATTTATTGTCAAGACCAAATCACCATTGAAACCTCGAAAATGTCCACTCACAAGTCAACTGAATCATTAACTCTCAATACCGGAGACAAAATCCCAGCCATTGGGCTTGGAACTTGGAGAGCGAAAGAAAATGAAGGATGTGAATCGGTGTTGGCCGCTTTGAAAGCTGGTTACACCCATATAGATACTCTGTCTGCTTACCAGAACGAGGAAGAAGTCGGCAAGGCCATTGCATTGAGTGGGATCCCAAGAGACCAGCTCTTTGTCACCACCAAAATGGCATGTACTCATCATGGAGACCCTGAGAAGGCTTTACAAGACTCATTAGATAGATTGGGGCTTGAGTATGTCGATTTGTATCTCATGCACTGGCCAGTTTATTTGAATCCAAAAGGGAATGATCCGTTTTTACCATTGAACGACAAGGGCGAAAGAGACGTAGTCAAAGACTGGGATTTCATTAAGAGCTATAAATTACTTGAGAAATGTAAAGAGTCTGGGAAACTGAAAAACATTGGAGTATCCAATTTCTCGGTGAAAAACTTGAGCAAGCTATTGGCAAGTGATCTCAAATACAAGCCAGCAGCTAACCAAGTGGAAAGCCATCCTTATTTACCACAACACGAGTTGTTGAAGTTCTGTAAAGAAAATGACATTGTCCTTGAACTGTACTCACCACTTGGCTCCGTTGACTCGCCATTGTTCACCGATGAGACATTGTCCCTGATTGCAGCCAAATACGGGGTCTCGACTGCCACCGTTATGATCTCATGGCAAGTCTGGAGAGGCAGCGTGGTGTTGCCTAAGTCTGTCAAGCCACTGAGAATCGAACAAAACATCCAGATCATCACTTTGGACGACCACGACGGCAAGACAATCGATGCCTTGAGTGGAAAATTAGGAGGAACCAAGAGATTCATCAATCCTCAATGGGGCAGCGGAGTGGTCGTTTTCAACGATGATATCTGAGTTCTCGTATCACTGCTTGATATGTTTAGTCGATAAGAATTCCTGGATCGCCTCGATCAAGTCTTTCTTTGTATTTCCAAGCGTGGAAATCTTACGAGACCTTATATAGTTTCTTAATTGATCCACTTTGAACAGGTTCAACTTCTCTTCTTTGTAAGCTCTCAACACATCCAAGTCTGTCAATTCGCTCAACTTCGCCCTTTTCTTCAAAATTGTCTCGTCGTCCACTTTGGGATCTGCTTCATCGATACCAGCAATTCTTTGATCGTCTTCCAACGAGATCTTGTTCAGTTTTGAGTTCAAATACTTCATCAAGTCTGCCAATGAGGAACCACCTGACTTGGAGCTAGCAGATGACACAATGGCACTCCGTACATTGTTGATCTTCTTCTTTGTGCCGTCGAACTCGTTCAAGTAACTTTGCCGGATCTCGTTCTTGTCATCCAAGGCATCGGCATCCAACTCCTGCTGGCAAAACTCGTCTCTGATAATCTTGAAATGCCATTGGATCGCCGGATTCTCGTGATCTTCAGGCACATATCCGTTTCTCATGTAAAATTTTTTCAACACCGATTGGAATCCGTCCACCAACTCCTGTGGAGGTGCAGGAGCTAGCTGCACACTGGGAGGAAGCAGTCGAATGTCGTCTTTGAAGGGCAACCGAGAAAGGAAAAACCCCTCGGGGAATTGCGACCCACATAGACCAGAGGGCACCATAGCATACAATCCTGGAGAGGCATTAGTTCTATTGAAGCCCCAGACCACTGCAAATTTACCTGTCCTCGTCAATGCCTGGTACAAGCAGGACAAAGTCCTTTGAGAGTGTGTGTATGGACCGTTGTTGTCGGGTGATATGAAAGTACATTTCATGACATTATAATGACGCAAGTACTGAGCTATTTTACGAAACCCAATGATTCTTAGTATAGGTTTAGCAGGTTCGCCGTAATTCTTGATCTTTGCCAACTGTTCTTCGGTCAATGGGATCAAATCCTCGTTTCCCACATTGAAAGCCTTCGTATTGTCCTCAGGTGCCACTTCAGCTCCTGTGACTCCGTCCAACATCACATTGGACCCATTGACGATCAAGAACCGATCTTTTTCACTCACCACCTTCACAGAAGAGGCCCCGGTCAATTTCTCATGGGTGAAGATGGAGAACCCTTTCACAGATACTCGCAAATCTGGTGCTATTTCCAATGGACAAGTGTATTGGACTCTCTTCACTTCCTTGACTCTCTTGATCTTGGTTCGAATCTTATCTGAGGTGGTCAATGTGACCTGTGGCTTGTTCGCATCGTGATCATCTTCGTCCTGGAATAGTATATTGTCGTATTCTTTCTTATCAAATTGGTCTCCATTCGACTTATTGGCAATGAAAAACGGTTTGATGCCTATATATGAGTCCTGGAAATCGGTCAACAACTTCTTCAACGACAATTGTAACTTGTAGTCCCCATTGTAAGGCGAGTCATTATCTGTAAATAGCAAGATCTTCTTGTTATTATAAGGTTTTGTCTTGAACTCGCCTCTTGAATAGAGGAAATCGTCTTGGATCACACTTAATACTTGCAATAATGTACAATTTCTCTCCGGAGACACGGGGAATCTAGTGTGGAACGTTTGCCGGCCGGATCTGTGGTCTTCCAAGATATCAGAAATCAATTTAGTATCGGTGGCATTCAAATCCTTCAACTCGATCAACTTCAAGATACCATTTTCTGCACCTTTGACATTGAATATATAACAACCAATCCCAGTGTTGGGGAGTGTGATCAGCAACTCTGCCATGGTATCGTTCAATGCAGTCAAGATCTCTGCAAATTGGCTTCGCCGAAGTGTCTCGTCCATTTCAAACAAGGATTTCGTCAGTTCTATACAGAAAACCAATCCTTCTTTGATCTCAAATGGCTAGATAATCAAGTTCGAGCAGTTAGCATACCATTTATTTGTCTTTAGTATGAATTTGATATTATTTACTTACACCACGATCGACTATCTCATCCTTCCCCAATTTATTGCGTATCACTGTAGTCATTGTCTTGATATATCCAACGTTGAGACTGACCTTTACCTTCTTCAACACACCTCGCCACGTCTTAAGTAAGGAACATTTTGCGTTTCTGTTTTTTTCTCTATTTAAATTTTCAAATGCGTTTGGCGCGTTTGAGTGTGACAAGAGGGGTTAGGCAGGATTGGGGGTAATTATGGGCAATGGTCAGGTACTTGGAGTGGACATTTGGATATGGTGGAATTTGAACAAGTGGTGAGCATCAAAACTATAGGGAATTAGGAAAATTAGATCTCTTTCGAGTTTTAATACTTTCATCTTGCCCTTTGTCAACTTTTGTATCTTCCAGTTATATGATTTATTTATCCCCAATTGGAATTTAGTGGTTGAGAAGATGAAAGCAAAATGACAATTGTATTTTATATTGCCAAATTCAAGACTTTATACGGAAAGAGTCACACCAATCAACTCTGAATTACCTCTTTAGTGCCTTTTTCTGTTGTTCCACTTCCTGCCTTAAATCTTCTGCCACTTCCAAAATAAATCTCTTTGTGTCACAAGCCGCATGATTTCTTCTAAGATAACCCCCCAAACTCAAACATCTATTTCCACAAATAACTCAAAATAACAACAAGTCCTCAACCAACACCAAACGATGGACCCCCCTGGATATTATGACAGCTTGAAAGATCTTCAGTTGCACGATCTAGAATATTTCAAAGACCAATTGCAAATGCTTGCCGATTTCTTCCCGGAAGAGCTTTGTGAACAAATTCAAGATTACAATTTTCAAACTGAACTCGCTGAATCTCCATCCAAGAAAAGAGCACATGGTGAAATTGAGAACCAAGATGCTAGTGTAATGGAGGAATCTTTCGAAAATCCTCCCATCTCCGTTAAAAGGCTCAAAATAGGACAGCAGCCTTGCACATTGGTTTCTCAACCAGAAGAGAGCAGACAATTCATCATAAAAGGAACTTTGCAGAACAATGTCAAGACAAAATTGATGGTGGACTCGGGTTCTTTCGCCAATCTTATTGACAACGATTTCTTGAGATCCAACTACACCGAGAATGAATCCTTCCTACTGAAAGGTGGTGTGATCACACTTTTCAATTTGGCCCAAGTGAAAAAGATGGATGGTGCTTTGAAAGGACATACTTATGAATCCACTCAAGGTGTTGAGTTGGAAATCGATTTAGGGTTTGACACTCAGTTGATCAAGTTCTTCGTCATTGAAAAACAAGTCAAGAATCCACCAATCATTTTGGGTTTACCATTCATACGCAACAACTGTTCCAACTTGAATTGGAAGGATTTGAAGATAATCCAACCTATTTAGGGAAATTTTTTATATATTTATACGTTACTATAAGAAATCATAAAGTCTTTGATACTTGCTTTGATCACATAATTACACAAGAATCTTTACTAGACGAACTGGACGAGCCCGCACCAGGCGTAGCATTACCAGATTTCCCCACTGTAGTGGTAGTAGTAGTAGTGGTGGTGGTCTTCTTCTTTGGCACACTCTTTTTCTTTAAACTCTTTTTGGCATGAGCCTTTTTCTCGGTCTCATTGTATTGTTTTTGGAGCGATTTGGCATAGGTCTCGTCTTCTTCCTGTTGTAAAGACAAAGCGATCAATTCGTCCTGTGTCTTTGAAACAGCTTCTTCACCTCCATCGTCGAGCATATAATCCCCATAATCGATTTGATTGTCTGTGCTATCATTTACCAGTTCCGATGTTGATGGTTTGACTGGAATAGGCTTGAAAGTCCCATCCAACAACACATCAGAACTACCGTTTACACTAGATAGAGATTCCCACACCAAGGCCTCGTGATAAGACTTGTTACTGTTGTTGAAACCTTCATCGATCAACAAGGTGTAGAGGTCTTGACCTTTCTTATAGATTGTATTGAAGTGATTGTTTCTGAAAAAGACAGCGATTTCACCGTCTTTCAAGATACTCTCGGATTCTCTTAATTGATTCAAACCATATTGAGTCAATTCCGTCAGATTTGTCTCTAAGAACCATCTTATGGACTTCAAAACCTCCAATTGTTCAACCAATTCCCCATCATTGTGGTCCCCACCGACTAGCTTTGATATGGCCGATTCCAATTGATCGATATTTTGCAAATCAACGTCTTTTAAGACACTTCTAGTGTCGAGGTCATTGATCTTATTCAACGTTTGGAGTTGTAAATCTTGCAATTGTTCAAAATCGTGCACCTGCGAAATAACACCGGTCTTATCCTCTTCAGATACTAACCATCCATGCACCACTTTCAAGCCAAATTTGTCGCAAATCTCGAGAACGGGATTCGACTCGATGTCCAAGATACCCTGGGAGAAATTTGGATTTATATCTAAACCAGTGTTCAATGCCGGTAATTTGTTGAAGATGTGGGTGAGATCTTGATCGGAGTCGTTCAATATCAACAACAAGACAGTCAATTCGTTCAATAGCTCTGGTAATTTGACATACTTATTGGACAACAAGGTCTTCAAAGGGACTAGGGACTCTGATTTGATCACGGGAACAGACTTTGGTTTGATCGATGATGTCACATTTTCCAACTTGGACGACGAATTTTTGCTATTCTTATTATTATTCACAGTGATCCAACCTTCTTCACTGGCTCCAAATGCTCCATCTTCATCATGTACCAATTCTTGCGATAAGATGATGCTATTCACCAAGGAGATCAAGAAACATGGTCCATTACTATCTTGCAAGAGAATGTTATCGAAATGGTTTGGCTCCCAAAAAATGGACTTTGTCTTGAACTTGACTTCTTCGATATCGTTTGAGCTCATGACGTGGGTTTCTCCTTTTATTTTACCTTTGTAATTGACCGTTTATTTGTATTTGTATATGTGTCCTTCTCGTTCGCTTAATTTGCAGGGACCGGAACTTTGTGGGGGTTAGACAGGATAAGAATTGCTGATCTTTCGTACGTACCCCAATAACTTGCAACTACTTCCTTGTCAAACACTATTACTACAACACTGCTCTTGATTGATGCTCTAACAATTAACGATTTTGGTCTCTCTTGCTTCAATCACAACTATTCATCCTTCTTATAGTGGCTATATTTAACAGAATGCAAAAAAAATTAAAATCCAGAATAGATGCAAAATAAAATAAATCAAAATTAATGAAAATTAAATATGTGTCATTTTTACTTCGCGTGTAAGACATTGGCATATTGATTGGGGTCGCGTTCCCAGGTTATAGTGTATTTTTTATCACTTAGTGTAAGATCTGTCTTTATTCATATACACATTTTAACTAGATCAATTTCTTGGCAGCCAACACTTCTCCAATCAAGATACCTGCACCGGCAGCCCCGATAACTGTATTATGCGACAAGACCACCATCTTAAAGTCCAAGACTGGGTCTTCTCTGATTCTACCAACACTGACACCGTAACCAGCGTCTCTGTCCCTGTCCAATCTAGGCTGTGGTCTGTCCGGTTGTTCCAAGACATGGATCGTTTGCTTTGGAGCAGAGTGGCATCCCAATTTGGAGGCATCGCACACATAGTTTCTCAAACACTCTTTCACCTGTTCAACAGATGGAGCAGGTCTGTTTTTAAATCTTAAAGAGATGCATTCAGTATGACCGTCGATGACTGGTACTCTGTTACATTGGGCGGAAACTTTCAACTCGTCGTCCAGTAATGGGGCAAACGTGACTCCATCGCTCAGAATGTTACCCAAGATCTTCTTGGTTTCCCACTCGATCTTGTCCTCTTCACCACTGATGTATGGCACAATGTTGTCCAAGATGTCCATACCCCCGACACCAGGCGAGAACCCAGCACCAGAGATGGCTTGCAAAGTGGTGGTGGTCAAGATGTCCAAAGGACCGAACTGCTCAACTAAAGGCTTCAAAGGGGCTACCAAACCGGCAGTGGAACAGTTGGAGATACACACGATGTAACCTGGTTTTTTGCCGTTGTTTTGCTTCTTGTAGTCGTTCACCTGCTTCTCGATGGCATCCAAGTGCTCAATGTTGACAATTGGAACGATCAATGGCACGTTTGGTTCTCTTCTGTAGTTTTTAGCGTTAGAGACAACAGCCAAACCGGCATCGACCAACTCTTTTTCGATAGGACCAGCAACTTCGGCATCCAAACCGGAAAATACAACATCGCAGTCCTTGAAGGCCGCAGCGGTACATTCGCTGACAATGATTTCGCCAAACTTCTTTGGCAACAACGAGGTTTGTTTCCATGAAGTGGCATCTTTATACAGTTTGCCAGCAGATCTAGAGGAAGCACCCAAGGCCACCAACTCGAACTCCGGGTGTTCCGCAAGCAATAAGATGAAACGTTGGCCCACAGATCCTGTGGCCCCTAATACACCAGCTTTCTTAACCATTTTGTCTCGTTTCGATGTCAAGTCCAAACTATCAGTTGACTATTTAATACTCCCTTTTCACTAAAAGAATCATCGATGAAATTTTTTTTCCTTTTATTTATTTGGTTTTTTTTTTTCACTGAGTCATCTGACTTGCATCTTGACCAGTGTCTACGTTAGGGGGATTTACACGACCTGATCGATATGTACTGGCATTTTAATGGCATTTTGATGGCATATACAATGTGGCATATACAATGTGGCATATACATTATGGCATTTTGACTTAATCATGGACACAATCAGTGAATTCCCTCGTACTCACTCAGATTGTTGCAACTTTCTCTTCTTTTCCTCCTTTCTACGTTCTTTCTTCAATCTCTTTCTCTCTTCCTTATCTATTTTCAGTTCTGGCAGTGCTATTTCCTCTGTTTCATCCTCCGAGCCGGCTTGATCCTCGTTGGCACCAGCGTCCACGGAGTCGTCGAATTTGATCTTCTTGTTCTTTGGCTGCTCGGTGGAACTCGAGCTGGAGCTGCCCAGCTTCAGTGCAGGCAACAAATCCAGTGCCAAGGGAGTCAATCCTCTCAACTCTCTTTGACATCTTTTCAATTGTGCGATGGTGGCACTGTTGTTGGAACTCAGCTGCGTGATCACAGAGTCCGCGTTCTCGGCTTCCTCTAAGAATTTGGTCAAAAGAACCTGGGCCGCTTCGTTATCTATACAGCTGACCGATGAGACTCTCACAGAGACAGGGGTATTCACTGCGCTTGGGGCAGCTCTTCTAGGTCCCGATATGCTACTGGACATTTTCCTTTATATGTTATGTTATGTTGGATAGGGATATGATATGCTCTTATTACCTTGAAATGCAATATACCGTGCTGATGATGGCCCTGATGATGTCTTCAGGCCCCTTTATTCAGTTAAACTTAAAATAAAAAAAAATTTGTAAAAAAAAAAATTGTAGATTTTTCACTGTGCAAATAAGCGTACATCAAAGCAGCAAATGGCAGACTAGGGCTGTGGGGAGAAATGAGAGGGAAGGAAAAAATTTGTCAAAGTTCAAAAAAAAAAAAAAATCGAAAGAAAAGCGAATTTGTTGATTTGAGAGACCATTGGCACAAGGTCTATCGGCATATATCCATATCAGATTGCGATGTTTCAATCAATTTTCAGGTCGCAATGTTACCGTGCTGTGCTGGGCAGCATGAGACTCACACCAGCTCGTCAGTTCAGTAGTCATTTGATGAGACAACCAACAGCATTAAGATTGATCAACCAGCAAAAGGGATCATCACAACAGCAGCAGCAGTTCCAGCAGAATATATCACCTTTCAGCCTCGGCATAACATCTTTGGTGATGTCGCCATTGACAACGATCTTCCAGCAGTTGAGATTCGCTTCAAGAGGTAACCGTAGAGGTGGTAACAGAGGTAACACATATCAACCAAGTACCATAAAGAGAAAGAGAAGACTTGGTTTCTTACTGAGAATGAAGACTACAAACGGTAGAAAGATCATGAAGAGAAGAAAATTGAAAGGAAGGTGGTATTTAACTCACTAATGATGCAAAACAAAATTATGTATATAGAATCGAACAAATAAACTTTTTATTTCATTCCTATTTGAGGCTACTCTTTTTAATTTTTATATACTGTACCAAGGTTCTTAGGAAAGAATTGGTAATGATCATAAAGACTGGCCCGATGATTGGCAAGTAGATGGTCAATTTATGTGCTTGTGGGAAGTAATTCTGCTGGATCATTTCCTTATCGAAGAACAGTTTATCTGCAAAATCCAGGGCCTTGTTCAAATGGATCAACTTGTCATTGACATCGTTTACTCCGTCCAAGACACCCAGTAACCTGATCTCCTCTAACGCCTGTTCCACGTGCCTGGACGTCTCCTCTGGGATTGGGATGTCCAACAACTGGTTGACCAACTTGATCAACGAGTTCAACGTATCAAAAGTCCTGGAGAGCCTCTTGCGTATAACTATTCTCTTCGAGATATCCAATCGGATGTCCAACGACTTTGGGGACTTTGGGAAGTCCAACAAGGTCAACAATTGCGAGGCAAAGATCTCCAAGATCGGCAAGAGCTCGTCGAAGCTGGTGATTACGGCCTTGCTAGGGTCTTTGTTGTGGATCTTGACACCTCCCCATTGCGGAATGATGAAACTGTTGGTGTTGGAGTCTCTGATCTGCAATTGCGACGATGGCACATAGATGACAAAGTTCACGGAAGGGTCCGAGGAGATTTGGTCTACCAAATTCCAACCTCCGAGGTCTACAAACGTGGAAAGCTGTTGCAAGTCCAAGTAGCGGACATTGTCTGGGCCCGTGGTGGTCGCATTCAGGTCAAATTCGCAATAATACTGGACCTGCGTGGATATGGTCATGTTGGTGAAGGTGGAAATACTGGCTACGAGGTTCTGGAAATAGTCCCTGATGGCTTTTTCGATCTCCCATTCAATAGGAGAGCCATCTTCTACGACTAAAGAGATCAACAAGTTGTAATGGTCCGAATAAGGCAATGCCAACTTGTCAGACACCGAGTTGTCTTTGTAACTCAGGAGCTCGTCTTGGAAAATATCGTACACCAACACTTTCATGATGAAGTCTGGGATCTTGCCCTTGCTGATGAGGTCGGTGGTGAAGAATAGTTTTGTGGATCTGCCAAAGGGGTCCACGTAGACGGCCTCGTTCTCGTTTTCAGACGGTTCCAAGATGATCTCGTACTGGGTTGGATCCACTTGCTTATCTACTGGGTACGGCTTTAAAGTGATGTGGAACTGTGAAGACGGAACAATACTGCTCAATTCTTGGTCGATCAACGATTGTGCGTCTGAAGTCAAGTATCTCAAGGGCTTTGGTAGCTTGATGTACACTGGGACGTCGTAACTCGCTATAGAAGAGTGTTGTAATTGGGATATCTCTTGTATTGGGAGACTCGACTGGTGAATAGACGTGGTGTAGAGCCACATTGGCACTCCAACTATCACTATATATGCCGCATAGACGACCAATAGTTTGAATTTCTTTATAAGATCGGGTACACTCTCTGGTTGCACCAGCGGGGTCTTGCTTTCTGTCGACATTCCGCTCTTATTCCACTATTATTCCACTATTATTCCACTATTATTCCACCCAATTGCTCTGACTCCACTGATCTTTTGCTCTATTTATCTTTTGTTTGGTGTCATTTTTTTTTCCACACAAAAAGTAAAGTGCGTAAAAAAGTTCTTAGTGAGGGAAGTGAAAAATTCAGAGTGAAAAATGAAGTAAAAAGTGGAGTGAAGATGAAGTGAAAAGTGCAGTGAAAAGTGAATAGAAAAGATCTTGATTACAACTTTGACCGAATCGGTGTCAAGAGACATCGAATAACGAATTGACTTGCTAACAGAACTCATTTTTATTCATATATATTTATATATTTACAAGATAGTGAGAATAAAATACCCAACCATTTTATCTAAAAATCAATGACAATGGCTGGTCCATGTGGAGAACTCAATACTGTTTGTCCCACAAGAGCAGGTTTCTTCGACGAGATCTTTGCGGCACTCAGCTTGACCTCCTTGGAAATCGCCATTATATTCTGAATGATCTCTTGATCTGAAAAATTACATCTGCCCACAGGTAAACTCAAGATTGGAGTTCTCTGTCTGAAGGGTAAAGTACCCAAGGTCTCTTGCATCTTCAATTCGATGTCCTTGGTCACAGTACCTCTCTTGGCATTTGGCATCAACCCCTTTGGACCCAAGATTCTCAGAATCGGACCCAAATTCTTGGCCATTTCAGGTGTCGCAAAGCATTGGTTGAAATTTAATGGGATCTCATCTTTGACGATTTGCTCAACTAATTCCACTCCTCCAACTATTTTGGCTCCAGCTTGTAAAAGTTGCTCTTTCCTCTCCTCACCCTCGGCAAACACCAAGATTCTGGCCTCCTGGATAGGTCTTGGTAATGTCACAGACCCAGAAACAGGCTTGGCACCTTGTTCATTTACAATCTTCATCTGTAAAGTCAATGTCGATTCATGTGGAGGTCTGCCCACTTCCGCAGCTCTTAAATATCTTAATGCCATTGGGATCTCCATGTATAAAGGATTCAACGAAGGTGATTTTCTCAGTTCCAACCTTCTCTCGGCCATCTTCTGTTGTCTCAATTTTCTGGCATCGGCTCTTGCTGTAGCGCTCTTCTTCACTGGCTTCTTGGCCATCACCACGAAGGACGTGGAAAAGAGCCTGCTACCAGCCAAACTCTGTGCTGATATGAGCGATCTCTTGGCCCCGCTTATACTGTTGAACATCTTGATGCTGATACTTCACTTCACTGACGCTATGCCTCACTCACACTCTGCCTCACTGATCCCTTTTCTTCTTCAATTCAGATTTTCCTCTGTTTCGCTTTTTTTTTTCACCTTAGAAAAAAAATCAAAATTTTTCAAAATTTCCAACGAAAAATCAAAAAAAGGCAGATAAAAGGTCGTGTATTCTGTCCACTATAAGCTGGTCTATATACTGGGCTAACCCCTCCATCACCTCTTCTTTCTCCTATTTTTCAATTTGTTCTCAACCTCTATCCAGCTCACGGAGAGACCGTATTTCTTTGTCAAAAGATCGATTACAATTTTGTCGTGGGCCCCTTGCACCATAATTTCGTAAAAACCCCTCGGGTTGTGAGTGCCATCCAGTTGGAGTAAAGTGTCATTGATCGTTGTCGAGGATGAGCACTTGATCTTCAACTCACTGTTGAATTCCTTCAGGGTCATGTTGTATATCTCAAAGTCTTTGACTTGGATCTTGGTCACTTGTTTATTGCCCATAGGTGTTTCCATGATAATTTTGATCTTTGGCATCTCACCTCTGTACAAATCTGACTTCTTGCCGTTTAAATATGTCACTTGATAGAATTTACTGAAGTTTTTAGCTAGAAATTCGCCCATGATCTGGTCTCTGGCAATGGTGGAAGAGCCCTTTTGCTTGATAACAGTCCCCAATATGTCATTGATCACAATCTGTCTAGGATTCTTTGGACTTACCAATTGCTCTTTCTTAATAAACTGTTCTAACAATTTCTTCAATTCAGGCTGTGTATAGTAGGCAAAGAAGTCGGCTTCACACCTTTCGAAAAACTGCAAGGTCCTTTGTTGAGGCTTGAACAAGTTGGTTACTTGCAACTGAGAAGATTTAGCAGACGGAGTTGGCTTTGGAGTGGAAGATGCCGAGCTGTTCTTCTTCACCTTGTACGGAACAAAGTTCTTCAACTCATCGTTGTTCTCCTTCTTGATCACATCTACGATAACCAAATCATCTCCCTTCCCCTTCAATTTCAAATATCCCTCTTTCTCCAAATGTTTCAACCATTTAGCGGTCTTCTTATACGAGGTCTTCTTGATATTGGAGTCAATCTGTAGATTCTTATTGATATGGTTGGACATAAAGTTCGATGCGTTGATTGGCACTTGGATTTGGTCTTGAGTCAACGAATAGAGCAAAGATCTGTGGAAGAAATGGTCTATGTCCTGAACAGAAAGCTCGGCCAACACTTCTGCAGCGTCGTCTACGTTTACCACCGAGTCAGTTGCCGTGGTTTCTTCCGCAACAGGTTGAGATTCATCTTCAGGGACATCGTCGTGAGCTTCTGCAACCTCATCCACTTCCTCTTTTGGCTCTTCCAGTTCTGGTGCCACCAACAACGGTCTCAACTTGTCATTTGTAGGTACTTCCAACCTCTCCAGATCGTAGGATCTGTATAACTCATCTTTATAATAGTGCAACACCTTCACGGCAACACCAGTAGTGCCAACGACACGATCTAAGCCGTGGAGATCTCTCGCCAATACACCTACAGCCATGCAAACCAAGTCCTGGGAGGTGCTCACGATGCCAACGACGGCTCCTTCAGTCAACTCCGGACCAAATGGCGGGACGGTTCCCGGTAACATCAAGTTTGCTCCTCCAAGAATATGGTCTTCAATTACAAATTCGTGGGTACGTACTACAGGAATTAAGCCTGGATTGTCCCACAATGTGTAAACAGTTGGGATCAAAGCCTCAGAGTCGTTGAGTTGAAACCATGTCGGTTTCAACCGTTCATCGGCATAAACGACACCTTTGGCAACTTGGTTCTTGAAGACAGACTTCTTCACCACCGAGGGAGTCTTGTACTGAGGGTAACTTTTGAACAGGTTCCTCCTCTCTGTGTTTTTCAAGTTGCTGTAGTTCTTTACTCCAACGTCTTTCTTGAACATTATGAGGTATTTGCCTTTTAGTGATGAATAAAAGTGTTTGCCAATGTGTGTCAGTGTTTGTTAGTGACAAATTTTTCAGATTTCCCATTTTTGCCAGGCGATGAGCCGCATGAAAAATTGCGGGAAAGGGAAGGCAGTAAGTAGGTGGATGGAGATGGGTGTGTATGGATGGGATTGTAGGCCTGTTGATGGAAGGGATTGTTTTATTTGGAATTTTGTGTGATAGTGGAGCAATGTAGTGGAGTAGTGAAATGCGGTGAAATGTGGTAAATTTATGCAGACCGTGCTTCAAATTAGCTAGTCCTTGATATGTATTAAGTACTAGTACCTGACTAGTGTTCACTATGCTAAGACTGCAGTAAATGCAGAATTGACAAATATTGTGACAATTTAAAGACCTAGCCATCTCAATTAGTTCAATCCCACTCCAAAATGTGTCTCACTCCTTCGATTACCCCTCAACTACCCTCGAACGCATACCGCCACCAAGCTCGCTCCCATGGGAACTCCTCCCTGCTTAAACGTAACGCGAACAAAAAATAAAAATACAAACGAGCGCTAAGTATTTATGTTTTGTTTCTCATCAGAGCAACAGATCCAGCGTGAGTGAACACCAACAATGACACATGAAACCGGGCTTGTGACTCCTCCAAGCAGTACCGACACCCAATTCGCAATATGTCCCACCATGAACATCATATCCACTGTAGGCCATAAAAAACTATGCAATTACAGAGTCAACTGGGAGAAGATCTACGAAATAGACACCAACGATTTGTACGACATTGTCTATAAGAAAGATGGCAAGTTTTTCATCTTGGTGGACTCGCACTTGAACATCAACATCTATGAGACCAACAAGGGGCTACCAATCACTCAGATCGTCCACAAAAAGCCCTTGGAGTTGATTTCATGGACCGAATGTGACAATGGGGAAATTGTGGATACCGATTCCATGTTCGAGTACGTTGAAAAATCGTTGCCAATTGTCTCTTCCGTTTCCAATTCCATACTAGAGGACAAGACCAAGTTTGACTTCATCATTTACGGTGGGGAAGGTCAATTGAATTTGTCCATATTTGGGGTCTTCAATATTGAAAACTTGATCAAATTACAAGGCCAATTCTTGGCCCATGTGAGCGACGAAAACGATATAATAAATAACTACATCGTGGCACAAGATGAGTCAGACTTGATGGTGTATCACTTGAGTATCGATTTCTTGAAGAAATATCCAAATTTGAACAAATTGTCCTTGATATGCTCCAAGATCTCCAAATATTTTAGTGCATTACAAGAATCGATCAAGGCTCTTCATGAAGAATCGCGTGCATACATCGAGTACACTGCCAAGATTGTGGATCTCTTGAAAGAAGAAACAGAGAACTATGTAGACGACTTGTATGAGCTGTTGTTGACCGGGATGATGTCCAGAGGCGTGCATACTTGGTTGACAGACTATTTACTGGAAGTTGGCTTGAAAAGGTGGCAGTCGATCCTGTTGAAATGCTTTCAACTGTGCAGGAAATTGATATTCACCAGTATATTGCCCTTGATAGAGAGATTGATCTTGAATTACTCACATTTCAGTTCCATGATGATAAACAAGTCCAAAGATCAGATCGTGGGGAAGTTACAAAATCTATTGAAATATTTTTACAAATTTATGACTGACTTGAACACCGAGTTCAAAAATTTTAACAAGTTCATTGGATGGTTGAACTTGATTTTCAAGAGTTTGAATGAGGACTTGAATGAAGACAAGATGCTGGTTGTCTTGAAAAATTTATCGGAGGTGAACATCGATACCGTATCAGATTTCCTAGACAACCATTTGAATAGTTCGTGTATTTCTCAATACACCGATAAGAAACACCCGATAAACTCGTTGGTGCGAGATTTGCAAGTCTTCATCAATGCCAGATTCAGTATCTTGAAGATGGAGATCAAGAAACAGTCTCATTTGGCGACCACCTACAAGATTGCAAGCACCGATATATCATTATTTAAAAATTGTTTCCAGAAGAGTAACAACCTATTTTACGTATGCTCACTGGTGGGGAATATATTGAATATAAGAATTGTCAACTTGCAAACTTCAGAGACACAGCTCAAAACCGTCAATTTCGACAAGATGATCTACGACTTGAAATCAAACCAGCACCGTTCAGACATGATCTACTTACTATTTGAAGATAACTTAGTCGAGCTAAATTTGACCAAGTGCACGACCAACAGTGATCACGACCAAGGTTACCAAGATATCCAGAAGATGTCTCACAGAAAGCTCGATAAATCTTTCAAACTGACAGCAGTGCTGTTGAACGACAACATCCTGGTGTATCTGGACCACTCAAAATTCTTAGTGGTACAGTGGTGATCCTGCCCTCATCTCTCCCCACAAACTTCATATTGCCAGAAGATTCTAGAAGTCCAGGACGGGTCACGTGCCCATTTTGTATGGTACCGAGGGCAGAAGCGAGCGTTCAGGGCTGCTTCTAGTCACATGACTCCACACCTAATTTTCTTCTTCCGGTTTGAACAAACTTTGAAAAAAAAAAAAGTGAAAAATTTTTTTTTTGGAAATCGAAGCTTAAAGAAAAAAAAGAAAAAAAAAGGCAAAATAGTAACAAGAAAGAAGGAAAGAGAAAGTTTTCGTAGAGAAAGAAAGCCAACATATTCCCTTTTTTCGAATAGTAGTAATAATATATATATACATATATCGTTATTATATTTGACAAGCTCAAGAGATATAATCGTTAAGCAGTTATATATTAAAAGCGAAGATTATAATTAAAAAATAAAGATGAGTACTCCATTTGGTGTTGATTTAGGTAATAATAACACAGTTATTGCAGTTGCCAGAAACAGAGGTATCGATGTTGTGGTCAACGAGGTTTCTAACCGTTCCACTCCATCTATTGTTGGTTTCGGTGTGAAAAACAGATTCATTGGTGAATCGGGAAAGAACCAACAGACCTCTAACTTGAAAAATACCGTTGATAACTTGAAGAGAATCTTGGGATTGTCCTACGATGATCCAGATTTCGAAAAGGAAAATGCACACTTCACAGCTCCATTGGTCAACTTGGATGGTAAAGTTGGAAGCAAAGTGAGATTTGCCGGTAAGCAAGAAGAATTCACCTCCGTTCAATTGACTGCCATGTACTTGAACAAGATCAAACAAATCGCCACTAAGGAAACCAAAGGTGTATTCACCGACATCTGTCTTGCAGTCCCAGTCTGGTACACCGAGCAACAAAGAAGAGCTGCCGCTGATGCCGCCAGAATCGCTGGTTTAAACCCTGTTAGAATCGTCAACGATATCACTGCTCTGGCTGTCAGTTACGGTGTCTTCAAGACCGACTTGCCAGAAGATGAACCAAGAAAGATTGCCTTTGTTGACATTGGTCACTCTTCTTACTCTGTCTCCATCGCCGCTGTTAAGAAAGGTGAATTGAAGATCTTGGGATCCGCCTCCGACAAGCACTTTGGTGGTAGAGACTTTGACAAGGCCATTACCGAGCATTTCGCCGATGAATTCATCACCAAATACAAGATTAACATCAGAGAAAACCCAAAGGCCTACTCAAGAGTTTTGACCGCTGCTGAAAAATTGAAGAAGGTCTTGAGTGCCAACGCCACTGCTCCATTCAACGTTGAAAGTGTCATGAACGATGTCGATGTCTCTTCTCAATTGAGCAGAGAGGAATTGGAAGAATTCGTCAAGCCATTGTTGGAGAGATTGAACGTTCCAATTGAAAAGGCTTTGGAAATGGCCCAATTGACCACTGACGACATCGACTTCATCGAAGTTATCGGTGGTTGTACCAGAGTTCCATCTGTCAAAGCCAAGTTGTCTGAAGTCTTCGGTAAGCCATTGTCTTTCACTTTAAACCAAGATGAGGCCATTGCCAGAGGTGCTGCTTTCATCTGTGCCATCCACTCCCCAACTTTGAGAGTCAGACCTTTCAAATTCGAAGATGTCAACCCATACTCCGTCTCCTACCACTGGGACAAGGAAGATGAAGACACCGACCACTTGGAGGTCTTCCCACGTGGTGGTTCTTTCCCTTCAACCAAGATCATCACCTTGTACAGATCTAAAGATTTCGAAATCGAACTGAAATACAGCAAGCCAGAGGAATTGCCAAAGGGAACTCCAATCTCCATTGCCAAATGGCAATTGAAGGGTGTTGAATTGAACGAAGGTGAGTCTTCAATTGCTGTCAAATTGAAGTTGAGAAACGACCCATCCGGTTTCTACACCATCGAGCAAGCCTACACTGTTGAAGAGAAAGAATTCAAAGAAATTGTCGAGAAGGAAAAGAAGGAAGGAGAAGAAGAGGAAGAAGAACTGGAACCAGAATACAAGATTGTCAAGAAATTGGTCAAGAAGAACGACTTGGAAATCATTGCCAACACATACTCTTTGTCAGCAGACAAATTGGCCGAATACACCGAATTGGAAAATGCCTTGACCATGCAAGACAAGTTGATTGCCGACACCGAAGACCGTAAGAATGCTTTGGAAGAATACATCTATGAGTTGAGAGGTAAGTTGGAAGACCAATATCTGGAATTTGCTTCCCCTGAAGAAAAAGAGAAATTGACTGCCTTGTTAGCCAAGACCGAAGACTGGTTGTACGATGACGGTTACGACTCAACCAAGGCCAAATACATCGCCAAATACGAAGAATTGGCTTCCACCGGTAACATCATCAGAGGTCGTTACTTGGCCAAGGAAGAGGAAAAGAAGCAACAACTGAGAGCCAAGACCGAAGCCAAACAAGCTAAAGAAATGGCTGAAAAGATGGCTGCTGAGAGAGCTTCTAATGCTAAGAAGGACAAGGAAGGTGATGTCAAGATGGATGAAGAATTGGATTAAATTTAGTCGGATCTGTTTTTTTTATACTCTTTGATAAATAAATATATTATATAAAACTTCTTAATTTAATTTTCTAAATACTTATATGATGATTACGAATGTAGTGGGAAGAGTTTGAGTGAGAAATTTATTGTGTCTCCTGGAGAAAAAAAAAATATCTTATATAAATGTTTTACTTCACTTTTCGGTTTTATCTCAATTTTCAAATATCCCACCTCAGATAACTTGAGACATGAGAGGAAATGAGTGCAAAATTACTTGACAAATAAGTGTGGAGTCGGTCTGATCTACCAACCGGAAGATTAACGGAAAATCTTTAGTAACTGCATTTTCGCTACTAAATTGCTACCAAATTTCTACCTTTTAAAATGCATCCCATTCTCTCGTCAAAAATTCTCTCACCGATCCTCCCTCTTACTTACCCCTTACCCTTTACTTTTAACCGATCCTGCCCTTTTGTATAGCACATCGTTAGTTTTCCTGCGTACAAAAACAAAGAAAGCCAGAGAAAAAAGTCAAGAAAAATGCCAAAGAAAATGAACACAGAATCGACTTTTTTTTGTAATTAAAAAATCGCCAATAAGCAAAAAAAACTAAGACAAACAAAATATTGTTGAAGAAAAGGATAAGAAGGATAATATCACTTGAGAAAGCGCTAAGGACATTCCAAACAGATCATTTCAAACTTGATAAGCCAGAGCAACTGGAATACCAGCAAAACTTAAACTAGCTTCCACGCTTCATTTGTCACAATATATTTATGATTTTCTTTTTGTATTATTTCCCATTCTGTTACTCTTAATTTTCATTTGACATTACCGCTAGCTTGATATAAACAAGAGTTTATCCAAAATCTTATACCACGAGCTGCATTCCTTGACATGTTGACAAACAATCCTCCACACAAAGATGGTGTTGAGAACTCAGATCCGATCAGTTCTGAAGAGATGACAAAATTCGCAAAGAGTAAGATCAATGAGAATCCACAAACGCAGCGCTCCAAATTGACGTTGCTGATTCTGAAAGAAGGACTTCCTTCCAATGGACAACCACATCTTGACGTGTCACATCCGAACTCTACAGCGGCCACAGATTATGACCATGATGAAAAACGTAGTAATCGTACCACTAGTTTCTCCACTTTGGATTCTAATAGAGATCATTTGGAAATGCAACCTCCCACAGCGTTGCAAGAACTGGATTTGAAAAGAATCGTACAAGAAAGTATCTGGGACCCAAATGCAGACTCTGACTTCTTTTCCGACTCCGATTTTGACGACGAGAACGGCGCCGAAGGCGCCGATGGCGTTGACGATTCTCACCAGAGTTTAGATGAGGGCATCAAAAAAGATCAATTCAAATTAGATAACGAGGAAGATATGGAAGATTACAAACCTGGGGGATATCATCCACTGTACGTTGGGGAATACTTTAAGGACAAGAGATATAAATTAAAACGTAAGCTTGGTTGGGGCCATTTCAGTACCGTGTGGTTGCTGAAGGATCTTGTAATGAAGAGACATGTTCTGATGAAAATCGTTAGAAGTGCCTCCAACTACCGTGAAACCCTGATAGACGAGATCAAATTGCTCACCACCATCAACGAAACTGATATTTCTCATCTGGGTCACGATAACTTGATCAGGTTATTGGATTATTTCGACCATGTGGGTCCTAATGGAACTCATATCATTATGGTTTTCGAGGTTTTGGGTGAAAATTTGCTCAGTTTAATCCGTAGATATAAACACAAAGGTTTGCCTATCAAATTTGTCAAACAGATCACCAAACAAATCTTGTTACTGTTGGACTTCTTACACAGAAAATGTGGAATTATTCACACAGATTTGAAGCCCGAGAATATCTTGCTAGAGATCCGTGATGTGGAACAAATATTGTTGTACATGGAAACGGAACTGAAGGAAAGGAAATTTAAAAGGAAACTATCGATTTCTCAATCAAGGTCGTCCTCTGTTGGAAACTTGACGAGGTCTTCCACTTTGAATAGCACACATAATGGAGGTGGTAAGATTAGATTGTCCCGTAGACAAACACTTATAACGGGCTCCCAACCACTTTCGTCGCCTTTGAGGACTTTTGCTCAGCAGCAGCAACAGCAAGGCGATGGAACGGATGATGATAATATCGGAAATAGTAGCGTGATCAGTTCATTATCGCAAATGTCTGTCAGTGAAGCCAGTGGTAGTGGAGCCAGCAGTGCTACAGCTGCAAAAGCGACATTACCACCACCTCCTACCAACGATGAGATCAATGAAAAGGATGTTATCAGAGTGAAAATTGCCGACCTTGGTAATGCCTGTTGGTGTTATAAACATTTCACCAATGATATTCAAACACGACAATATAGAGCTCCAGAAGTTATAATAGACGGAGAGTGGGGTGCTGGACTGGATATGTGGTCGTTACTGTGTCTCGTATTCGAATTACTCACCGGAGATTATCTTTTTGACCCTACGCAAGGGTCTTCTTTTGGTAAAGACGATGACCATTTGGCTCAAATTATTGAATTATTGGGTCCAATACCTAGAGAAGTATTACAAAAAGGTTACGACTCCAAAATCTTCTTTGAAAAGGACAAGAATGATGGCTACTACACTAATAATTTGAAGAAGATCAAGAGTCTTAAACCTTGGAATTTGTTGAGCGTTTTGCAGGACAAATACAAGATCAATAAGAAAGAGAGTGAGGAGATTAATGAATTTTTGTTACCAATGTTGGAAACAGATCCAGCTAAAAGAGCTGATGCCGGTGGGATGTGCAATCACCCATGGTTAAAAGATACAATTGGAATGGAAAATGTTTTCATAATCGAAAGAATATGCGGAGAGCCAGGCCAAGATGTTCCTGGGTGGTCAAGGGAGATTAAAAAGAAAGAATTTAAGCTGTATTTGAAATGTTGATTTAATTAAAGAAGGTGTTTTGGTTTGTTTTCTCTACTTCATTTTTTTGTGCCTTCTTCATCACTTTAATCTTTTACCTTATTTGTTATTTTGCCTCGTTCATTCCTTTTCGTCATTCACTTAATCATTATTTCAACTATTGTATATATTTCATCTTTTCAATTTATTCAATAATGCATAATGTATATAAACTGATTTCAATTTGTTTGATTTACAAGTAAATTATATAAATTATGTGAGGAGAT
Organism: Nakazawaea ambrosiae; assembly: GCA_024271865.1. NCBI lineage: Eukaryota > Fungi > Ascomycota > Pichiomycetes > Alaninales > Pachysolenaceae > Nakazawaea > Nakazawaea ambrosiae. The sequence goes on from JANBXG010000014.1 coordinate 127,283, forward strand.
AAAGAAAGGCCCTTATCAGTTAAAGGTTGTACCTTTTTTTTTTTCGGATCGATAAGCTGCAGTTGATCACTAAACCCAAGTACTTTATATCGCCGATGACGTTATGATCCAATGGCAGTTGGTGAGAAATTCGCATCTTTTTTTCTTCTGAAAAAAAAAAAGAAGCATGATCACTTTTTTTCTGTTTTTTTTTTTTTCCTGCACCAGAGACAGGGTTGTAAATTAGCTTGAATGAAGGGAAGGGGAGTGAGTACATTGTTCAATTGTGGCATATGTGATCACATGGAGATTTAAGGAGTGAGCTGATGATAAAGTTTCAAAAAGGTAAATAAAAGAAATGATGAGGAGAAGATAGCAGAAACGGTTTCTAGTTAGATAAAGTATGGAAATTCTGACAAATCAATATTAGATTGGGTTTGTATTGTGGTCATCGAAAAAGATAAGAAATTAATTTTCCAACGATCGACATTGGAGTGTAAACGACTGTAGCAAAGCAAAAAAACCTCTCTGTCATTACTAAGTCACTTCATTATAAGGGGGAAGCCACAGAAAAATCTTAGACAAAACCTGTAATCCTTAGCCTAAAAAAAAATCGACTGACAAATTGAATTTTTTTCTTTCATTCTCCTCAGATCAAATGTATGTCACTACACCACACTGAATTCGTATCTCGCTCACAATTGCACTGATAAGAAAAAAAAGTTTTCCTAATTTATACGGTGAAAAATTATTATTTTTTCACACCACAAAATCGGTCTTTTGAAGATGCGTTTGTAAGCGTGGGATCCCTCTTACGCAAAAATATAAAAATACTCAATATCCCCCTTCCGGATCATTCTAAATTTGAAGGTAGACAAGCAAGTCAATTACACACTAACAATCATGAGCTACGTACTGAGAAGAGCATTATCCACCACTTCAACTAATTTGATCAACCAAAACTTACAAAAATCTATCTTACAGCCAACCGCCTCGAGATTTAAATCTTTTGCTCAATACAGATTGAGTGCCACTCAAAGAGATCCATTGTTCAATCAGATCAAGACCAAAATGTTGTTGAACAAAAAGCCAATAGTGCAAATCGAAGTTAAAGATGACTACTACTCCTTTGACAACAAATTCAAGAAAATTGCTAGGTCAATTGAGTACAAGGAATAGATATAAACCGGTTTATGTCTGGGATGTTAATATGAGCATTCAATAATAAAATAGGGTTATTTTGCATTTACGATTTTTTTTTTGTCTATTTGTCTTTCGTATAGTTATCTGGGTTAATGAAATAAAATTTTGAGAGTTTGTTAATATACTTATCCGTAGCGGTGCTTTTCTATAACATAGAACCTGCATTGGGCTTTACCTCTTCACCGTTTTATGTGGGCGAAAAAAATATTATTGGTACAAAGCTGCGGCTCAACAGGCTTCTGTAAGTTAATCCGAGAAGCGGGAACTGAAAAAAAAAATAAGAAAAAAAAACTAAGCAGAAGTCTTTCCCTAACGTCTGGTTGCATGAAGAGGTTGGATAGATATTCCAGTACGGATTTTCTTGCAGAAAGGAATGACCACCTTCACGGAGAAATTAGGATCTGATAACACGGATAAAGATGTAGATCTATCCTTCATAAATATCGTTTATGATAGCTTTTTGATGCATCTTTTTACTTTTATACCGATAAGACCTGAATTACACACTTCTAAAATTGTAAAATGATGAAAATCCCACCGAAGTTTCCCTGTGCCATGGTTTCGTCCCCCCCCCCCCGTGTATACCAATTGAACTCCCCTTGATTCTACCAATTTATTTCTATCAACATCAATTCTCCATCTCTCTTCGCTCTAAAGTAGCCCCCTCAAGATAGGGTCCAGTTAACTAAAGAGAACGAAAAAAATGCAGTCGTCGTTTTCTCCTTTCGGCTTTTTCGAAGGAGAGACAGAAAGTTGAAAAAAAAAAGTTATCTTTTAGATCTGGTGAGCCTTTGTTTGAAGACAACTAAGCAGAGGATCCCGATCAAAATGAGTGAGCCTGGCAAGATTATCAAGATTTTAGTTTGTGGAGGATCATTTGGAGGTAAGACCTTTTTGAATAAATTGTACTACGATAAATTGAAACCTTTACAAGATCTGAATGTACAGATACCTTACAAGTTTGAAGTCACATTAGTCGATCCAAGATCAGGGTTCATCAATATTTTGGCCATTCCAAGAGCAATCTTGAACCCTTCTTTTGCCAAAGAAACTTATGCTGTTGATTTGGAGATCCCTTTTGGGGAGGACACCGAGCTTTACCATTTCAAATTCGAACATGCTCGTGTCATCAAGTTCGATTCTCCACACTCTGCAATATTGCAACGAGTAGGAGATGGTGACGATTCACAATCAACGTTCACGGTTAATTTTGATTATTGTATCTTTGCCACCGGGAGATCAAGACCTTGGCCATTTGATCCGAAGGGATACACATATGAAGGTTATCTTCAAGAGATGCAAGAGTCATTCGAAAAAATCTCAAAGTCAGAGACTATTACCGTGGTAGGAGGTGGAGCTGTTGGTATTGAGACAGCACTGGAATTGAAAAGTGAGTTCCCTGACAAGAGAATTATCTTAGTACATCCTTATGATAACTTGCCACCTGAAGATTTACATGAAGAATTCAAGAAATTGGTGGCTGATAAATTGATCGATTTGAAAGTCGAATTGAAATTGCAATCAAGAGTTGCAAAACAAGTCGATGATGGATTTTATAGTGACTCAGGTGAATTCATTAAATCAGATTTAGTATTATGGTGTGGATCCAAGAAGAATAATCTCTCTCCATTGATCGATTCAGGTGATCTATTTAGAGATTGTATCGATTTCAAGACCCATGAAGTCAGTGTAAATGAACGTTTACAAATAGTTCGGTTCCAAGAAGATAGTTTCAACAAGAGTGAGGCTAAAGATGTCAAATACGATCATTTCTTTGCCATCGGAGATGTTCTGAAGGTCCCAGTGATCAAGGCTGCTGGGGGCGCTTATAAAATGGCTGATATCGTTGCATCAAACCTTTTCAATGGATTTGCAAGGTCGCTTCTTGTTGGAAGGGAAGATTTGAAAATCAATTTCGATGATCAAAAATTACAAATATGGAGTAATGGGATGTTATTACTTGTTGGACCTGGCTATGTCGTCAAAGACCGTGACGGAGAAGTTCTCGTCAACGATCCATTGTCTGAAAAGGTTTATTTGGATTACGGTAACGGGTTCGTAAGCACTTACTACAATGTTGCATTCACAAATGTTAAAAAATGGAACTGAAATAAATATTAATTTAAAGTTTATAATCTTTTATGAATGATGTAGTAGTTGGAGATAGTTCTAGAAGATGTCTCATTGTTGGTCTACCATGAGGGCAATTCCAAGGCTTCTCCATGGTGCCCAAATTCAGAACAATCTTGCACATTTTGCTGTGGGTCAAGTGATCTCCGATCATTGTTGACGACCTACATGCACGAGACAGAAACATCTTGTATATCTTGGAAGGTCTTGGTATCTTGTTATGATGGTACGTTTGATCTCTCAACAAATGAATCAATTCCTCGAAGTCTTGTACGTTGAAAACCGTTTTCTTGGAGATAGGTATGGATATCAATCGAAGTGAATTGTTGTCGGTGGAAAGATCAAAGCCGTTTTGTTTGAAGATTGGTAGATTGTCTAACACAACAAGTTCATCCATTGAATTCAAATTCAAGTCCAAAGGCTGGATCAATTTTTGATTTTGAAGTACGGTTTCGTTACAAAGACGCTCGAAATTGTATTTTTCATCTGAGGCATGTTGATCTATGATGAACAAATTGGAAATCTCCTCCCCATTATCGGACTTTGTTTTCAAAGTGGCAATAATGAAACCTAAATTGAACTGTCCTACAACTTTCATATCGAGAAATTGCTGTTTGTTGAAGGAAATTTTACCAAGATGCTTGTCGTCGACATCTTCATTCAACTCTTTCAGTTCAGCTTTTGAATCTAACTCTGTTATCCCCGTGGGTACAGTGATGGAAGAGAGATCTACATCGAGTTTGACATTTTTCTGATGAAGATTGGAGCTGAAAAAGGTTGTCCTCTTGGTATTTGAGGCATCGTCAAAGTCACTTGTCAGTTCAGATGAGTCCAATTCTTCATCTGAAGCTGCCTCTGAATTGGCATTCGAATCACCAATCAGGGCGTTCTCGTCATTATCTTCCTTCTCATCAGACATTTGTCTGCTTCTTCTACTTGAAAATGTTTCTACAAAGTTACGGCCGCCTATTTTCATGAATATGTCTTGTTGCAGACTCTGATCTTCAGCTCTCCTCTTTATCGATTGACGTAATCGCTCGCCAACGCTTGGCTGAGCAGTTTTAGGTGACGGTACTACGGCAACTGAATCTTCAGACAGGGCTACGGCTTCAAAAGTCGGCTCAGGTGATAATTTGGACCCCACGTCCTGTTTACTCTCATCGATCTCTTTTTCAAAACTCATCTCTATGATATCGTTTGTACGGTTCTTTGGAATCACGTGATCTTGACCCCCAAAAAACTCTAGCAATTCAAGTTTTACCAATTCCAAGATATCATTCTCGTTCGAGAGGAAAACGGTGAACTTGTCTGGGGTGACATTCAAGTCGATCATTGACGAGTCTAAGAACAAATTCAAGAAAAAACTTGGCATCTCCAAATGGTTGAAACTCTTGTAAACTTCGTTTATCATCTTATTTAACTTTGGGAACGACACGGGTCTACTGTTAATGAACACCATCTGCCTATCAGAGGAAGATCTGCCTTGTCCAAATGAACAATTTGAGATATAGCCCTCCACTTTGGCATCATATTGTTCTATTTGCAACTTCAACTCCGATAGACTTGATACAAACTGCTTGCTGTTGTTATAAACTTGAGAGATTCTCGATAGCATGTCGGGATTCCCATTTGATGATACCATCAACTTCTTCTTATTACCACCGATGATATGGTAGCACATAATACGCAAATTGGAGCCGATAACACAGTACTGCTGTATCAATTGGATCAATTTGATGAACTCTTTCTTACTATTCTTGATGAAATTCTTCTGTCTCACAGGTAAATTATGAAATAAGTTCTCAACTACAACGGTAGTACCTTTGTTCTTGGCCGGACCACGGATCAGAGTCACCAATTTTCCAAGGTGGTCATATTTCAAATTGGTAGAAACCGGTTCCGACTCCCGCTTTGTACTGATTGTCACGTCTGAAACACTACAGATCGAACTCATCAGTTCCCCTCTGAACCCAAAGGTTGTCAAATTCTGAGAAATATCTTGAAATTTTGTGATCTTCGAAGTGTAATGATTAAGACAAATCTTGTCGTAGTCGGACTTGTCAATGCCATCCCCGTCATCTGCTATTTCAATGGAATCAATTCCATAGTTCTTGACTGTTATATCTATTTTCGTGCTATGGGCATCGATACTGTTCTCGATGATTTCCTTGACACAGCTCTTCAAATCAATGATAACTTGGCCCGATGTGATTCTGTGCACGTCATTAGTAGGGAGCTGGTGTAACATCTTGCAACTTGTCGTGGCGAGTACTCATACACAGGTTCCACTTCAGGCAAACACGTGAAAAACGTACAAGACACGCTAAAATCGAATTTAGGCGAGTGCAAAAAAAAAAAATCAAATCAAATCTTCTCCATCGCAATTGTAAAGAGTATTTGATGTGAGTCAAGTCGAGCTCATCTCTGTCCTAATGATCGATTAGTTTATGAAAAAATGGGATTATTGTCTTGGCTATCATTATTGTCCTGCAGAATTGATATATATCAAAAAACTAGATCAATATAATGCAAATCCATCAACTTGATGCACTCTTGTTTGAGTACATTTCAGATTGTATCAATTTGATAATGTACCATAGGAAGTGCTACCCCAAGGAGTCTTTTGAGATGAGACAATCATTCAGTTTGACGATCCCCACCACAAGACACCCGCTGATCATTCAATACATCGAAGACTTCATTGAAAAATTGGACTCCAAAGGCATTTCCAACTATGAATCGATTCAATTGTGCGTATTTGAGAGAGAAGTTATAAGAGAGATTTTGGAAGTGAAGTTGGGCAACTATATCTTTGATAAATTTTCAGATCCAAACTTAGATATCAGCAATCTAGATCCATTGAAGCTACATTCCTCTTTGAGGTTGAATCTCATAGAACTAGCAGATTCCTTGGTGAAGAGGTCAAAATCTGTTGTTTTGAAAGAGCCAATTTTCAGAATATTTGTCAAGGTGGGCACAAACAGTGATAAGATCGAATTAACTCAAGAGGAAGATAATTGTTTCATCATAAACAACTCGTCAACTTCGCCTGCGAAAACGTACCAGATCAACCCGTTGCAAGAAATCGACGTCTTGGGATTAGAAACTAGTTTCAAATATTATTAAGCGTATATACAAAGTTTTTCAAGCCAAGTCAAACAAGGCTTTCAAATTCTCGTAGCATAAGTACGAAATACTTACCAGAGGAGCAACTTTCAAAAGATTTGGTGTAAGACCTTTATAGAGCCCTGGATAACCTTCTCTTGTGATGGTCTGCCTCAGACAGTCAAAGAACCCTTTGTAGACATACGGATGAGCAAACGTACCTTGCAGTTGCAATCTCGTTCGGATCAAATTGATAGGATAAACCATCGTGGCACCAAATGTTCCGGACACGGCACCTATACTCAACACGATATGGTTAGGCAATTTGACCTCATCTTCTTGTATGAGCTCTTTCTCCTGCCTCATGGTCTCCTTGTTGATGTACCACTTCTTGATGGTGGAGAACGTACCTAAATCAAGGGCCAGATATGGGAAGATACCTGTGATCCCGGCGATCAATCCACGGTAGAAAATGGCAATTCCACCTTCTTTATACATCTGCTTCAGAGTCTGCACCAACAACGGTGTTCCTTTCAAAGAGGAGTCCAATTGAGCACATTGCAATCTGTATTTCAATGTGTCTACAGGGTATACGGTCATCTGAGAAACAACACCTCCAAAACCACCACTTATATATGTAGCAATCTTGGACAATTCTTGTGGATCGCTCTTGTTTTCGAGTTTGCAGAAAAATTTCTTCGCCAGTTCAAAAGAACCAAATTTCATGGCACTTTCTGGGAACACCTTCAGTACGTTCAAACCGTTTCCCACATAAAAAGCACGTAATCCCCCTTGTCTATATAAAGAAGTTGCCAGCTTTATAATTGGACTCTTCAATTTCTTGATCAGCTTCTCACTGTCTGATTTGGACGAGATAAACGTCACATGCAAATCGGTTCTCGCAATCAAGAAAACTTTTACTCTATCGAAGGGCAGTGTACAAGTTCTTGAAACCACTCCACTCAAACCTCCACTCATGAAATATCCAAAACCTTTCAAGAAATCGTCTATCACTGTCACATCACCTTCAGAATTTGTATAGTCCAATTTGTCGTTGTTGAAAAGTTGAAAAGCTGTTCTTATTCTGGACCCATTCAATCTTGGGAAAAATAATAAGAAATCTCTAAACTCGTCAAATGTGATAACCCCATCGTTCTTATTGTCAACGTTTTGGAAGAAGCCTTCGATTTCCTTTTCGTTAGGTTTCATGTGCAATTTTTCTTCGAAATATTTGATCAAATCCTGTTTATTTAACTTGCCATCTTGATCGGCATCCACCAATTTGAAACCCACCTTGATTTGATCTTCCAGGATGGTGACGTATTTTTTGAAGTCCTGGTAATCGATGTAATTATCATTATTCAAGTCGAAACTCTGGAACACCTCCCCGATCAGTTCCTTATCACGCAAGGGATGATTCCCATTTTCAAATGTCTTGATAAAATCTTTGAGATTGATCTTCCCACGTTGTGTGGTGTCCAAGGAATGGAAAAGCTTTTTATACCTTTTTTCACGTTCTTCTTCAGTCTCCGGGGTCATAATCTATTCTTTTCTTCTTGCTATTTCAAATAGAACACAATTCAAAATGCTATGATGGAGCCTTTGGGTTGCAGTTGTATCGGTCTTAACGTTTTTCTAGCTCCTCTTCACTTCCTCACAAGACTTCTTCTACCGCTGTTAAAGATTTTTCAATGCTCTTTTTGTGTTTTTTTGTTTTCTATTTTTCTTTCTTCACCTCATTTTTCCCTTTTTTTTCTCCTCTCTTAAGCCTTTTGTAAACTTTTCTTAGTACTTTAACGTCTGTGAAAATTTTTGTTTTTTTTCGTGTAAAGAAAGAGAACAAGGCTCTGACGAATCGAAGCAAATTGATTTGACATGGCTGAAGAGGGAAAAAATGTAGGGAGAGTTAAGGGGTGGGTAAATAAATGGGGATGAAATGGAGTGAATGGGGTGAATGGTGAGTGATGATGTGATCAAGTGATCAAGTGGTTGTTAATTCTTTATTCTTAATTTATTTCTTGATCTAAAACACTGGCCAATATAATGTGTATAAAAAGTTAATTCAATGGATTAGAACCTAATTCGGACCCTTTATTTGATTAGTTACGTTTTAAATCATATCTTGTAAATTTACGAAATATACAACTACAAGTCAATTACCGAATTACAAATATCAATTTCTATTCACTTTTTCACTTCTATAAACCTTCCTCCAAAACCAAACCGGACTAAATTCAAATAAATATATCACAAAAAATAGAGATGCCACAAATTCTTTCATTATTTGCTCCCTTCTCAAATGAACTCTTCACTGATAACTTGATAACTCACGGGAAGATACTTTGATTCAATAAAGTCACTCAGTTGTCTTTGTGAGTATTTCAAATCTAACAACAGTAATAACATCGTCATCGATTTATAACAATCCTTGCCCACACTGTGTCGTATTCCCAACTTTGTTATAGTCTTGTGGATGATCTTGGAATCTCTCAAATTGGCAGTCTTGGAGTTCAACTCGATGTTCTCCCACTCAAACGAGTTATTGTTTTTCAAAATCAGTTTATGCAACTCCAATTCAAGAATACTCAGTCCTAGTTTCTTCAAATTCGTTGTGGATACTAGGACATCCGCCTGTTCCCCGTCTTTCTTGAGCTGGATGAAATTTTCCCTCGTGGGATTTAAAATTATGTGATTTACTTCTTCCTCGGTCAACACCGCTGGAGCTATCAGGTCCAAAAGTTTTGATAGCTGGTGCACTCCTGCCTCGAGATCCCCATGTTCAACTTCGCCTCGAGTGTTGTTATACAAATCTTGTCTCACTACCGGCGGCACATTCACAAATGCTGGAAACTGCTTCTCATATGATGATAAAGTCTTTCTTTTAAAAGCGTATTGCAGCGATGTATCACATAAGCCGTGATATTGCCGAACAACCAGTCTTCTGAAAAGGTTCATAACGCAGTGGTCGATGTACAAGTTGAATCCTGGTCTTCAAATGACTTGATTTTTTAGTTTTGAAAAATTGGCTATTTTAGTTTTTTTTTTTTTTCTTTTCAATTGCGATGTTGGTGTGATGATGTTAGAAGGTACTAAGGGGAAGGTCTTGAGTTAGTCAATTCGCAAGTGGAAATAAAGAGATATAACTGATCAGTGGTTTTATCTAGGGTTATCCTAAAATGCTCTATATTCCCCTGCTCCAAGGAAAACATGAACTGAAGCCACCCAACCCACCAAACCACTCATCCCGCCTGATCCTTCCCAACTTCCTATTCGGTCGTGCGCATTGTCCCAACTCTATCACCTCTTAACTACTCAAAAATGCACTTTTAAACAAAACTAGATACAGTCAACTCCAGCTGTTTACCCCGGTCGAGCACTGCATCACGAGCTTTATCAAGATAAGATGGCTTACGATAAGTTGGGCAACAGTACTGAAGCTCTAGCCCCACTGCGACCATCTCAAGATTCAACCTCGTTGGCAAATTTGCCCACGGAGTTACTCATCCAGATCTTCAGTCATCTTGATCCCTTTGACTTGGACCACAATATCGGTAATGTTTGCAAAAATTGGCATTATATCATCAACAACAATCAGTTGTGGAAGGAAACTTTTAAGAGGCGGTTTGGCACCGTCAATTTCAGTCCTCTCAAGAGATCCAAAATCTGGAAAGATGAATACATACTAAGAGAAGCCCTCTTGAAGAAATGGTCTAAAGGTTTGTCGATACACAAGAATTATATGCTTCAAAGTTCATTGCCACAAGATACTGAGATCGCAGCGGATTTCGTCAATGACAAATTGGTGGCATTTTCTCCAAACATCGGAGTCTTGAACATTTGCAAGCTCTCTGATGGTAAAAACTCTGCCCATATTCCTGTAGTTTCCCCAGAACTGATGTCTGCATTCAAATTGACCAAGACAAACTTCTTGTTTGCCTTGCAAAGATTTGTCTATGTGAAGCAACTCGCGTCCAAGTCGTATCTGAGCGACGCAGTGATGTTGAAAGGCGAACCACAGCATGAGGATCTGGTGAGTGCCGTAGAATGTATTGAAAATGTAAGTGGTAAGGATGGTACTGTAGGTTGTATCACCGGAGATCTCGGTGGAACGGTCAAGTTTTGGGACATGAAGAATTTCAGCTTGTTACACACCACTCAGATAACTCAAAACGACCCTGTCTTGCAGGTGAAGTCCAATTTCAAAGATCTTATAATAGTTGTTTGTCTCAAACTGGTGCTGATTCTACGGGTCAATTTGATCCAACCCGACCTTTATTCCAGTGTTGATGTGAGCTTTTTGACGCTCCCGTCTGTGAATAATCAATCTGATAACTTCAGAAGCGAGATGCAAGTGGATTTCGGTGCCGAGCAGATCGTTTACCATACTTCCGACACGTTGTATGTTGTGTCCTTCCACAAGCAGTCCTTTGGCACTGTGAAGAGCCATTGGTTCGGAAAATTCGCCAAAATCGATCAAATAGCTGTAGATCTGAACGTAAGCAAGGAATATAATCACTCACTCACCGGCAACGATGGGTCCATGGTGGGTGTCGTGTTGGAATCGGGACTTGTGACCGTTTTCAACACGAGATTGGTTGACTTGAGCCCTTTGCTGATCATTCGACCACATATAAAAGCCGAGTTCTCGTACATTTCCAGTCCCATCAGATCCATTCTGATCAGATCCTGCATTGTGGTGTTGGGTTCGTTCAACGGATCCTGTTCCATCTATAATGTACTAACTGGTAACTTCATGCGAACTGGATCCGTGAGGATTCCACGCAGACTCATTCCTATGGAGTACAACATCGAAGTGCAAAAGATCATATTGAACCAGGACGAGTTTTGCACGAATGGGATCTCACTCTGTGGGAACGTAATACAGTATTTCCAGTTCGGAGATCTCAGCAATGTCGGGAACGGCAACGGTACGAAGAAATTGAAAGCTTCGCATGGCTCAGATCGCAAGAGAGGGCTAGAGAGGGGCATCAAATTGGCCTTGACCGATTTGCAACACGAAGAGCTTATGAACGAGCAACAGGCTAAATTGGTAGAGAAGTACAATGGGCTGCAGGACTTAGACGTAGGAGAAGAATTGGAATTTGCGATTCTGTTGAGTGAGAGTCTAGCTGCACAGGAACAAGATAGAGACAGAGCCAAGATTGAAGAAGAGGAGGAGAGAATCTTGGCTGAAATTTTGGAGCATTCGCAACGGGAGACCTTGAGAAGGCCAAACCATGTAAATATAGATGAAGGATTGGACGAAGGCTCGAGCTCTGCAAGGTTTGCAGACACCTCTGCAGGTTTAGAGAGTTACGATGAGTTGTTGGAGAGGGCCTTGAAGTTGTCTCTTGAGGAGTTGTAAAAGGAAAAAAAAAAACGGGATTATATAAATAGAAATCAATACAAGTGTTCAATAAAACTGGGATTAGAACGGACTTTGTGTAGATTGGCGGAGTTCATTGTACTCAACCCCAAGCTGTAAAAGCCGCCTAAAAACCTCTAAACCTTTTGGTCGTGTTTATCTGGCCACTTTTCCGTTTCCGGGTTTTACTTTTTCCGCTCTCTGTGTTTTTATTTTTTTATATGAAGCATTTTTAAATGAGAGAGACTGGAAAGCGTTTGGAGAACAGCGTGCAATCCAGGTACAAGATGATCTGGCCATCGAATTCCCCACACATTTTCTCGTTGCCTAGTATCCCGCAGGACACTGAGCATGCCGAGAAGGATCCAATTCTCGGTGTGTGCACGAACGAGGCACAATTGCCCTATGCCGTGATCACATCGAGATCGATCTACATAGTGAATAGTAAAACAAACACCATAGTCAATGCCCATGTGAGGTCGCAGGAGTCCATTGAAACGTACGGCACAAATTACAAGATCAAGAGATCCCATTCAGGGTTCAATTTCATCATCCAGTCGTCAAATAACTACCTCTTGGTGTACTCGATCACCGATTTGCAGAATCAAAACTCCAGTTCCACCGCAGTGGAAGAGGTGTTGAGCATCTACGACAAGCAACAATCGAACGCCATGCTCCAAAACGGGTTCCCAGTGTCCAGTTCCAACGGGAAGGACCTGAATCTCAAAGGGTTTTTCTCCAATTTGTTCACCAAGTCAGAAACAGAGTCGCCTAATTACGATATGAGTCTTCGGTTCAAATTGGTGTTGAAGATCCAGAGTCAATTGACCGATTTTATCACCTTGCCCGGGAACCAGTTGTTGTTGGTCACGGTGGACCCGAAGCTGTTGCAATTGGTGCAGTTGGCGGACTCAAATAACTCAAGTAACATCGAGGTGGTGTTGATCGATGAGTTGGACTGGTATCTGCAAGACCGAGGCGAGATCAGAGAGATCCAGTACGTGCAACTGACCACGACATTGTACTGGTTGAACTCGTCCAACAAGATCTGGGCGGTGAAAGTGAATCAGCAGCAGGCCGTGACCACCTCGTTCCAAGGTGCAATGATCTTTGAAAGCTCGAAACCCATCGACAAGTTCACCATAAACCAAGTACACAACCTATTGTATGTGATTGGACAGGATTGCAGCTTGTCGATAAATAAGTTGCGTGACTTGAAACCTGTGCAAAGCATCTCCGAGACTGGCAAATCTTTGGAAGTCTTGACCACCATAGGTCACAATGCCAGTTCCACCTCGAAGTCAACCTCTCATATCAGAAACTTGGCCGTCTCGCCCTGTGGTTCTGCCCTCTTATTGCTATTCAACAATGGCTGGAACATCTTCTCTGTGTTTGGCAATTTGAATTTCTCAACTTTTGACCATCGTGACGACTTGGAGAAACTCTCCAAAGACAAGAAAAACTGGTTCCAGTCGATGATCGGGGCCACTTGGACCTCCAACAGCGAGCTCATCTTTGTAGATAACAGTAAGATATATTGTTTCCCCGTAGTAAAGACGAATTCAACGTTGCACCAGAGCTCATTGTCGTTGAAAAGGCCCATTTTGATCTACAGAGACTACATCTCCGTTTTCAAAGGCTACGAGAAACCGCTCAACGACTATTCTTCCGTCTCCGAGGTGTTGAACAACAGAGAATCAGAGTTGTGGTACCACATCCAGCTTCCAACCAACTTTAAATTGAAGAACTGGACCATCACCTCGGTAACACTGTCCCCGGACGGACAGTATGTAGCCTGTTGCGGTAACAGAGACCTCATTATTTACAACTCTCAAACGAGAAGATGGAAGTTCCTCATCAATGACTACCACTCCAACTCATTTGCCGAAGAATACCATCAAACCTTCAACAACAATATCCTCCAGACTCTTTGGTTCGACAATCATTTGATCTTGCTGTTGAAAGCCGATGAACGCTCCAAGTTTGGCGATGTCGGTGAGAACGCAGACCCTGGAAGTTTGAAACCAACCACCGAGGTGTTGATTTTTTCCAACTTGATCTGGAACGAGGACATAGAGTTCAATCAGGATTTGTGTATTTGGAATTACACCTTTAGTAACCAGGAGATCTTGACCAAGAAAGGTGTCCCGGCACCGAGGTTGAAGCCGAAGGAAGATTTCTTGTATTTCAACATGGACAACGACGACGAGTTGATCGTGCTCACCACGGAACTCAACTGTTATTTCTTCCAGATCTCAAAGACTTTCAAAGCCAAGAGATCCACGTTGCAATTGAAATGCAATAAAGTCTTTTCCTTGAAGAGATTCTTCCAGTCCGGGTCTCAAAACAAGTTGAAGTTCGATCCTCTCTCTATAAGCTCCATCAACAAGATCAATGAAAACGACTTGTTGATCTTGGTGAACGGGGAGGTGATCTATTTGAGACAGTCGCTTCTCGAAGAGGACATTGCCTCGAGCTTTAATGTCTCGACGGCCGATTTGGCAAGAATCAAATCGTCATCCTCCATAACATCCTTGAACACCACAGCTGGTGCGGCATCTGCATCTTCAAATGGTTCCTCCAGTTTGGCCCCACCAAGTGTCCCATTGAGTCCATCTCAACCACTAAAACCGGCTTCAACTGACAATGGGAAGAAAAGACCGGCCATCAAATTTGAAAAAATCATCTTACTGACAGGAATTGAGTATTTATATAAGGTCAAACCTTCGATCATCTCCATGTTCAATGGGAACGGGATGATATATTACGACATGAGCACTTTAACCAAATCAAGAGCAATTCAGAAACGTAATATCTCAAAGATTGAACCATTGTACGTGAACATTGACGACGAGGGGAACTATTTCGGACCAAGAATCGACCAAACTGCCAATGGTGCTGCAACTCATCGGTACCAAAAGAGCCATTCCAACGTTTATCCATTTGTCACCATCTGGGACCAGAATTGTATTATTGGCTTTGAAGTGGAACCCAAAGCTGCTGAAAAATCGCACAATGAGTGGTTCAATTTCAACCGGAGATCTGTACGTAAAGATTTCCTCAGCTCTTCGATTGATTACTTCTTGAGAATTGGTGATAATTCGTTGAATTCTTTGTTGGATATCCATAACAAGTACTCCAAGTTCCGTAATTATCAATTCTGTCTCGAGTTTTTGATCTTGAACAGCTTAACGGCCGATGTTTTCGACTCGGAATTCTTTGACAAGTTGATTCGCCTAGTGAAGATGTCCTCAGCAACTTCAGATTCCTCGGAATATGTGATTTACTTGAGTTTATTGAAGAAGATCGAAATCAAATACTGGTTCAAATTTTTCAAAGAGATCGATGAAAACCCAAGGCATATCTTGATGAACGAGATTTTACCATCTGGAGATTACAAATTGAGCAGTCATTACTTGATTCTTACGTTGAACTATGAGAGAGAGAAGATTGACGATCAGGATGCTGAGCCACAATTGATCAACAACGAAGACAAGCTGTTGATCTTGGAAATATTGGGTAAGTTGGTGGAAAACTCTGAATTTGAGACTTGCTTTGAGTTGATCCGGTATATCAAATTCATGGATCAAAAGAACAAGCTCGGGTTGATTGACAGTTTCTTGTTGAAGCATGATAAGAATTGATGGGTTATGGCTGATGATGATTGTTCTGTGTTTCTGATTTAATGATAAATATAGATGTATATATGATATACTCATGGAAGGGGACCTATAAAAAGTTGATCGTGTGAATGAAAAGTTGATATAGGGACAGTGTGTTTTAGTTTGGATTCGTATAAAAGACTACAGAAGTGATGATTAATAAATAAAAGTTCAAATATTGAGATAATAAGTAAAGATAATAAATATAATAAATAACTAGATGATAAATAAGTAATAAATAAATAAATAGGTGGATAAGAATTGATCTGTTTGAATAGCACTGAGGCGGCTGTAAATATGTCGACAAATCTTGATATCATTCATTTCAAGACTCATTTCGAGACTCATTTCGAGACTCATTTCAAGACTCATTTCAAGACTCATGTCGATATCATATCAACTCATCCAAGCCTCAATTCATCCTCTAATCAGCTCCCTTCAAAAATTTATCCAAAAATCCAGTGTTGTGGGTGTTATCGTAATACTCGGTGGTTTCGAAATATTTCATCACATGACACTCTTGCTTCCAGAAATTGACCAATTCTTGGAATTCCATTTGGCCCTTGGCATACAACACGTTTTGGATCGACAAGTTGTCCACATATCTATTTCTTTCAAACTCCTGTCTGATCTTGGTCTTGACCTGTGATGCAGGGATATTCAAATTGTAACTATTGACGAAATCTCTGGAGTGTCTCAAGTACCGACGATACAAGCTGAGAGTCTTGTTTCTCATTTCTAGAGGATTACGGACGAACTTCGTTGTCTCCGCAAAAGCCGTGGCCTGGAATGACATGATTGATTAATTGATTGATCCCACTGGTGCTCTTCAACAATCTTTGATGATTGGTGCTGACTTTTTGAATTTTATTTTTTTACTCTTTATTTTTTGACTTTTATTTTTCTTCTCTTTATTTTTTGAATTTTAATTTTCTACTCTTTATTTTATGCATTTTTTATTTTTCTTAGATTTTTGTTTCTCCAGACTTTTTAGTGTGAGCCGATAAGTAAAACATAGTAATCAGGAGTCAATTGGTCAAAGTATCCGGCTATTAGAGAGATGGCGGGCTCAAATTCGGCAAAGTTGAAACAGAAACTATGGGACGGGTCCATCAATCTGAAAATCACCCTCAATGCAAAAGAATCCAACGAACAAACAGAGACTCATCACTACTATCTCACAGTGCGAAGAAATTCCTATCTCCAATTGTACTTGCCCAGCATATTGAACTACTTCAAACCGCACTTGTTGGTGCCGGAATGGTTTGAAGACTTGAGTGGGTGGTGGTTCGAGCACGGCGATGATGAGGTGCCTTTGAAATGGAACTATCCAATAGGTTTATCGTTTGATTTGATCAACAATTCGAGCTTGGAAGTGTGGGAATTGACTTTGAATTACAGAGATTACCCTAAAGATTACATCATTCAAGTGCATGACAAGAAGAAAACTAACACGGACACAAGTAAAGAGGACAAGTTATCCTTCTTGCAAGACTATTGGATCAACCAATTGAAACAGGCTTGCTTCATGATCCACGGCTCACTGAAACCGATAATGTCACTATCCAAAGAAGACAGTTTGAAATTATGGCAAAGTGTGGTGGACCATAACAGTTACAATTACTCATCGGTGATCGAACCTGCGATCATTCCTTCCAACGCTTCCAAATTTAGAAATATCCCAATAAGACTTTACCTCCCAATATCGCGCAACAACGTATTACAACCGTTGATAGACCCGTTGAATTGTAAAACTGTTGGTGATCTGTTGCAGACACTGGTGCCGGATCTTTTCACCTTGGGTCACGACCCTTTAAAGTTAGCGTACCCGATAATCCAGGGCATTCTGGTGCCTCTGGACTGTCCGTTGGTGGAAATTTACTCGCTGTTCGTCTACGTAGACGGCTTCTTACATATAAACGTTGTGATAAGATAAATACACATTTCAATTCTAATTTTCAAATACCGCCTGTAACCAAATTCTATACATTTTCAACTGCTTCTTTCTATTCACCAACAACCTTCTGTCGGTCAGAATCCTCTTTTCTTTGAACACTTTACCAAAGATGGTTCTCAATTCTTCCTCCGTGAAGAAATAGACTCTCGTGCCGTCACCTCTGATATAGAAATTGTCGTCCAACAACCTGTACTTCTTGAACCTCACTTGTGCCAAATCGTATCTGCCATAGTCTCTGAAGAGAATCTGTCCTCCAGGTTTCAACACTTTGGCGATATTGTCCACAGCTTGAGTCCATTGGTCTGGATGTAATGCACTGAACACGAAGATCATGATCACTATATCCACCGAGTGAGGTTCCACAGTCTCTGGAAGCACGCCCTCCGTATTGGACAAGTCCCACACACACGCGTGGGCATGTTTGTTGTCGTATTCCGGCGATTCCTTGATGATATTGATGGCATTCTTACTGTAATCGGCAGCGACGATCTTCATCTCCGGGTTCTTGTTCTCCCTCAACACCGGGAACAAAGTGGACCCGTTGCCGCAGCCGACTTCTAAGATGGTCTTCGGGCCTGCATCTTGCTCTATAGCACTGTACAAGATCGGGAACTCGATCTGAAGCCATTTACGATCCTTGAAGAAGTTCCCATTCGTGTTTCGGTAGAAGATATCCCAATACCTGGCCGGGTTCTCGTTGTACAATTTTTTGTCAAAGTCCTTCACCGGGGCCTCGTACTGCTGCTGGATCTTCAGTTCCGCTTCCAACTTCTGTTCCTCGCCCCATTCAACATGGTCCCAGGCATTATGATTAAACACATCCTCTTCGCTAGTCAAGTACCGCTGACCAAACGTGAAAGGGTCGTCTTTGCCTATTCTGGTGTCCAACGCTGGCTTAATCTCTGGCATAGTGCCGTTACTCGCGGATTCACGCGGGCCTTGCTCATTTCCTGTCTCCATCTTGTTTCTGCAGCTCCAACGACTTCAATCTTGGTCTGTCTTCATCTCCCCCAAAACTTGAAAAATCTCATCCCTGAAAAAAAAAAAAAAAAAAAAAATTTCCTCACCAAAAAGATTAGTGAAGTTTTAATGTTTTAATTTTTAGATTTTTTTTTACACTTTTAATTTTTTGATTTTTGATTTTTAGATTTTTAATTGTTAGATTTTAGATTTTTTTTATATTTTTTTTATATTTTTATCTTCTATTTTGTTTCACTTATTCTTATCTTACTCACCTTGCCATCTTGACACTCGGTCAATACCAAAATTGATATAAGGCGAGCCATCCATTTATCCAATGTCCTCCCAATGCCAGGTTTTCCAGACCCCCGTGGTGTCAACTTTTGTGATTGCCCTGCTCTTGACCGTGGGAATCTTCATCTCTTATCTACCGCAGCATATTCGCATCATCCATAGGAAGACAGCAGAGGGTCTCAGTCCGATTTTCTTATTTTTAGGATCTGCCAGTGCCGTTTCAGCGGTCATCAACTTGGTCTTGGTGACAGTTCCTCTGAGACATTGTTGTTCCACTGAATTGACTGCCTTCCAATGCTTGAACTCTCAAACTGGGCTTATCCAAGTAGCAGTGCAGGCCTTCAGTTACTGCCTGATCCCAATATTGGCCGTCATAATCACCCGTGGCTCGCCCACACAGGACCATAAACAGTACACGGAAATCCAGAAAGTGGTACATTTGTTGCTGGCCTACACTGTGGTCAACATCGCTGCTGCCCTGGTGTGTTTCCTGTTCCAACCTCAGTCTCTATTGTCGTTTGCTGCCTTCTCAGGTGTCATTTCGCTGATCTTGGGTGGGGTCCAGTACTTTCCCCAAATCCTCACCACCTACAAATTGAAACACGCGGGTTCTCTCTCCGTGGGGATGATGGTAATGCAAACCCCTGGTGGGTTTCTTTGGACCCTGACTCTCTATCTCGCACCAAACTCCACTTGGTCCTCGTGGTTGCCCTACTTCACGCTGGCCGTCTTGCAAGGGCTCCTACTCTGCATGTGTTTCTACTACCAATTGAAAAAGGGAGCAAGAGAGTTTGCCAGCGGAGACCCGGAACTCGATCCTTTGATCCTGTAACATGTATAGATAATTGTTTTATTCATTTCACTTTGCTCTCTATTTAATCAACACTAATAGTCTTCCACACATTCAACCCATCGGTACCCGTGCTCACCAATGCTCCCGGGATCTGCTTGTGCCAAGCAACGTCCTTGACCTCTTTTTGCCAATGCACAAACAACAACTGTGGAGGAATGTCGTTCAACTCTCTGAACTCGTTCTGTTGCTGTTTGACTTCTTCGTCGTCGGCCTCGACGGCCAAATCCCAAAGGGTCACGGTGTTGTCCTCGGAGGAAACGGCAACGATCGAGTCGTCCAACGGATTGAACTTGATACTGGTGATAGGGGCCTTGTGGAAGTCGTAGTGTACCACAGGCGATGGCACCTGGTTGTTTTTGAAGTTTCTCAAGTCCCAGACTCCCCAAGTACCGTCGTCGTGGCCCGAGGCCAACAAGTAGTCGAGCTTGTTGCACCACGAGATGACGTTCACGTCGGACCCTGAGGCCTTGACGTTGATGGCAGGCTTGTGTTTCTTGGATCTGGTGTCCCAGATTCTGATATAGCCGTCGCAGTCACCGGTAGCGAAGACAGTTTTCTCTGAAGGTGACCATTGGATGTCCTCCACGGAGGCAGAAGAGGCTTGGAACGGAGTCAGGTCGGTGACCCATTTCTTCAGTGTTCTTTGTGTTAAGTAGACTCTTCCGGAACAGTCACCAGTCAACAAGCTGCCGGTGGTGATCAATGGAGACCAGTCCAACCCGTAACCTTCTACGTTGCCATGGGCCTTGATGGTGTGGATAGGTTTGTTGAGCTGCTTTGGAATGGTGTAGCCCGGTGTGTCGAAGGCCTTGTAGTGGTGTGAAAGATCGTGGATGTAGCAGTCTCCGTTCTCAGACATGGTCAGCGTGAAATATTCACCTGTCTGTTGTGAATGTGGAGACACTCTCAATCTATTGGTGGTGTCTCTGAGTGGGATATTTTCGTTTTCCAAGATAGGGTCTACATCTACATCGTCGTCGTCGTCTTCGTCGTCTTCGTCTTCGTCTTCGTCTTTGACCAAAGTCTTGGCCAACGAGGAGAGTTTCATCACAATCAATTCATTGTCCTTTGCCTTAGAAGCCTGTGTCAGTGTGGCCAAGTACAAAGAAGCTGGGAAACCACGTCTTTCGTTGCCCAAGTTATCAGGGAGAATATCCAATGTCATACAAGGCCAGGGAAGGTGGACGTTGTGCAACATTTGGTATACACTTGGGTCTGCCTCCAACACTTCATCTGGTCCTAAAGGTCTTGACTTGTGAGGCAAGTATATGGTTTCTTCAGGCTCTTCCTGTTCGGCCTCCAACTTCAGGACCAATTCCAGTTGTTTTTGTTCCAAATCTCCACTCTCTCCGTCCTCGTCTTCTTCTCCTGCAGAATCAATCTCAATAATCTCTCCCTCACTCTCGAAATCATCGCCGTAAGGGTCTTCGAACTCTCCCATCTCAACGTCATCGGCATTGGCACCTCCATTTGTCTGGCCGGAACTGATTGGATTCGAGTTCGATTCGGTCTTGGCCGACTTCTCGGCCGCGTCTTCGTGATCAATAGCTCTTTTCGACATACTTCACTACGAGCTCGCTTGGTTTAAGTGGTCTGATGTAAGATGGATGTTGTGAAGTAAAAGTTTTTTTAAAAAAAAAAAAATTTTGAAAAATTTAAAAAAAAATTAAAAAAAATTAAAAAAAAAAAGAAAAGAAAAAATTTAAGCTGTGAAATTATAGTGAGGAAGTTAGTGAGGGAAGGGTGAGACTTATAGTGAGTGAGTTAACTATGGAAGTTAGTTAAGGGAGTAGGTGGTGGAATGTATGGATGAGTGGTGAAATTATAGGTTCTGTAGTTAGTAGATGACTGGTTGCATAGGATAGTTGAATGGTTGGAATGTTGAATGGTTGGGTATTCTTTCAATGTGTATATAATCTACACCCCCTTGTTAAATGTAGGTTACTTTCTTTTCCTTAATTAAATTCATTTAGCTACTATTTTACATAGAATAATTGAAATCTTGACTTGAAAAGTGATTAATCTGGTGAGGAACATTCATGATAATACTTTTTACCGATCCAAATCATCGCTGAACACCTATTTGTATCATCACACAAATCAATCTCTCCTACACTGACGTTTTCTCTAAATTCCCCAATAAATTTAATCTCATCCCCCTTCAAAACCATTCCGGTATTATATATTTTATATAATCACAAATTATACTTTCCACTTTCAACTGCCCACTTGCATAAAATTAGAGATGAGCTCCAAAGAAATCTTTACACTACAAAAATTTTCAATTTTCAAATAAACACGACGTTTTTGAACTTTTCACTATTTTCCAAGATTACCAGGACGAGACAGTACAATCACTGCAGCAATGGACTCCAAATACAGTTTCTTGGATCAAGAGCCCCCTCCAGGCTACGTTGCTGGAATTGGAAGAGGAGCTACAGGTTTCACCACTGTTCTGGACGTTGGAGGCCTGAAATTGTCCACTTCTACTTTCCTCAACGGTGGAGAAGACGACCACGACGATGATGAGAGATATCTGGATCTGGCCGATGACGATGCTGAAGGTTTGTTGCTGGTTGTCAACGCAAACGATGAAGATGACGAGCTGGACAGGATCTATGACGAGATCGAACTGCGGATGAAACTCAGACGTAAGAGGAAACTTGCCGATGATGGAAATGACCAAGGTGACACCGAGCTGCCAATTGACCAGATCGGCGAACAATTCCAAGATTTGAAACAGGCTTTGGTCACTGTGTCAGAGCAAGAATGGCTCAACTTGCCGGAAGCCATGGACTTGACCAAGAGAAACAAGAGACAGCGACAATTGTTGCAAGAACAACAGAGAACTTATGCCTTGCCCGACTCTGTCTTGGAAGGAATGCAGCAACAACTGCAGCTGAGTTTGACAAACGAGGTAACTGACTTCAGAAGTATCAGTCTGGCAAAGGACAAGTTACTTGGATTGCAATTGGACTCCGGCTTGAATATTGCCAAGACTGATTCTGTCGATTTGGAAGCCTATTCTGATGCTTTAGAAGGCTTGTCTGTTGCAAATGTAGGTAACGTGGCCAAACTGAGGGCAGTTCTCTCCAACTTGAGGAAATCTGAACCGAAGAAAGCAAGCGGCTGGATCGCTCTGGCTCGGTTGGAGGAAAGTGTAAAGAGGTTCGAGCAAGCGAGAAATATCATCCAAGAAGGTTGCGACGTCAATCCTTTGAACGACGAGCTCTGGTTGGAGAATCTTCGGTTGCTGAAGCCGCAAGATAAGAAACCGGTTATACGACAGCTGTTGACCTTTCAGCCCAAATCTGTATCGTTGTGGTTGGCTCTGAGCAGATTAGAATTGGATGTGTTGATGCAAAAGAGAGTCTTGAGAAAGCTGATCGAAAATGTCCCAACAAGTGTTCCATTGTGGGAGACCAGTGTAGACTTGGAGACTCAAGTCGAGGAGAAGAAGAAGCTATTGGTCAAACTGTGTGAATTGACCAACGACATCGGTCTCTGGTTGAAACTTATCGATTTGGAAACTGATGTCAAACTACTGAGAAAATATTTGAACGATGCCCGTAAACTGAACCCTCAATCTTTGGAAATTTGGATTCATCTGGCCAAGTTGGAAGAGAAGACTACAGAAAATGAAGTGAAAATCGCCAAACTCTTGACCAAGGGCATCAAAGATGTTCCTGCAAGGACTAGAGATGAATATATGAAGCTTCTGGCTCAACTGGATCTCGACGGATTCCCCTTGACATGTAACGGAATACTAGTAAATGTGTTAGAAATTGGTCTCAAGGACCAAGAATCTTTGAAATTGAGTAAACTCTTGGCAAGAGATGCCAAAGCTGCATTGAACAACGGGTTGATCCATATGGCCAAGTCTATTTATCAGTACATTCTCTTGAAATTCCCAAACAGTCTTCCTATTTGGAAACTGTTTTTGAGTGTTGTAAAGACTCACGACCCAGATCAGATGCCAATCTTCTTCCAGCAACTGATCGATCTGAACCCGGAAGCTACGTTCTTATGGTTATGGTATGCAAAGGAACAGTGGACTTCTGGGAATCTCGAAGAGTCGAGCAAGATCTTACTGCAACTGACAAAGCTGTTGCCCAATGATGAAGAGATTTTGTTTCTGCGTATCAAATTACAAGAGCAACAGTCGGAATCTGGACAGGACGATACCACCGTTGCAAAATTGTACAATACTGGCTTAGAAGAGATCGGTTCTCTGAAGGTCTACTATAGATATGTAACATTTTTGAGGTTAAGACATAAGAACGAAGCTCTGTTGGAGGTTTCCAGCAGGCTGCTTGACTTGTATCCGGAATGTTTCAAGTTGTATCTCCAAAAATCGCAGATTTATCAGGATGAGAACGATATTCCAGCTCTGAAGGAGGTGTTGAAAGAAGGGACGTTGGCATTGCCTGGGAAACTGGTGATTTGGTTGAGTTTATGTAGATTAGAAGAGTCTCCATTGCGGAAAAGAGCTATCTTGGATAAGCTGTTACTGCAATGCGAGAAAGACGGCAATGAGTCGGCTCTTATTTGGAGAGAGAGGTTCCGGTTAGAAGTGTCTCAGGACAAAAAGCAAGCACAGATGGTGTTGGCAAGGCTGTTGAAAGCATGTCCTCACTCACCGGAGTTGTGGTGTGAGAAGTTGATGAATTTGGAGAGGAAATCTTTACAAAAGACGAGCTTCAAAGATGCAATGGTGCTGACACAAGACCATCCTTTAGTGTTGAACACCATTGGATTCGTGTTATGGAAGGATGGGAAGATCAATAGATGTAAGAACTTCTTTGACAAATCGATAGAGTTGAACAAAGACATCGGAGACAGTTGGGTCTTGTTGTATTTGTTTTTGACTAGACATGGAGATCCAGAAGAGATAGATAAGTTATTGGTAGATATAGAGGAACTGGATCCTCATCACGGAGAGTTGTGGTGTTCTGTGACGAAGAAGTTGACGAATGTAGCGAAGTCAAAGAGAGAGTTGCTAGAAGAGTGTGTCAATAAGTTGAACAAATGATAAGTGTATAGTATAGGTTAATTCTGTAGTATTATTTGAAAAGAAGAAGAATACACCGATAAATGTATAGTATAGTGGATTCTGTTATATTATTATGAAAAGAAGAGTTTATTGAGTCCTCACACTTGAGTTGATTCAAGACTGGTGCAAGTAGCAGAAAACCCCACCACTCAAACCAGAGCAATGTAAGAAAAAAGTTCTTAGACCTCTTAAGTATGTGAGCCTCAGATAAGCAGAATTTAGTTCTTTTTTTTTTTTTTTTCTCTTAATCAAAAAGTTCAAGTGCAAGTTTGAGAGCGGTTAACTTGTAATGGAATCAGGTAATAACTCATTCCATCAAACATGCCACTGAATCCAAGCACTACGTACTCGACGAGAGCGTGGAACGAGTTGATTTCCAACCTCGACTCGCAAAAAGTGTCGTCGAAAAGAATCAATCGCGGCATTCAATTGAACAAGATCATTTTGAACTGGGCCATCAACGAATGTCATATCAATACACTGAGACAGTTGAGTAAAGATTTGGGGATAAAAGATCTGGATAGATTCATAGACTGGGACGAGGAGTTGGAAGAGCAAGAAGAACTGGAATTTGAGCTGGAATTTTTGAAGGAATTAGAAGCAGATATTGATGGGTCTGACAGCTCCTTAACCGATGAATTCAATAATCTAAACGACAAAGATGAGGATTTTTTCAAGGAGGGCCTGGAGGAAGACCAAGATGACGATCTGAGTCAAGCCCTGGACCAATTGGCAGCTCCACAACTAGACAATGTCTCCATTATGAACTTGAAGACCATCCGTATTCGTCATACAATCAAAATGACCATCTTGCAAGGTGATATCTCCAAGGCATTTGAATTGATCAACATGAACTTCCCCAATCTATTTGACAAAAACCATTTCATCTACTTCAAATTGCTCCATTTGAACTTGATCGAAATGATCAGAAGCCATGTCGAGTTGAAATCCACAAGGGTAATCACGGAATTTGAAGAGCGGGACTTTTTAGAGAAAGTGATGGCTTTCGTTAGAGAGAAATTATCGACATTGAAGATCTTGTCGAATAAGAATTTCGTCAAGGACTTGGAATTGACAATGGTGTTACTCTGTTATACAGATGAGTTGGCGAAATTTTATTCCTGCAAGAACAAATCCAAGATAAAATTGAAGATTCCGTTTAAGCTACGTCGATTATTCGATAAGATGCAAAGGTTCAAAATTGCCAAATTGATAAACAATTCGATTCTAATTGATATTAATAACAACGACGACATAAATCTAATCAAGTATGAAGACGCTTCAGTCAATAAAATACTCCACAAGCCCAATAAGCTAAGCGAGAAGGAGGGAAATGAGGACAAGACGGAAAGCTCGGGAGAAGTTGAAAGGATGAGAAAGAAGAAAAAAAACGACAATGGGAGCGGATATGAATATGACGACGACTACGATAACGACGAGGCGGATGACGACATTGACAGTGACGACTTCTTGAACGATGAGGACTTGATTTTAAAGTTCAGTCAATTGGAAAGCAACAAGTTGGAGTCATTGATCAAGCTATGGATTTGGAGTGAGAACAAATTGGCCTCGAAAGATGTGCATGTGCCAGGGATCAATCTTGAATTATAAACACCTCGATGGTATGACCCGTCTCCACCCCTAACAAACACAAAAATTCATCGCCTCTGTTATCAAGTCGCGTTTGTTTATGATAAACATGTAAATCGTTTTCGGTTATTTCTCTTTTGATGGTGTCTGAATATTTAGAGTTTCGAAACAATTGCAAAATTTTTCCCTTTGTGAAATTCAAAGTAGTGCCCAATTCCGGGTCCCTTGGGTCGTAGTCCATAGGTCCAAACTCCAAATTGTATTTTATTGGGGTCTTGAACAAATATTTCAGCCGTTTTGAGTAAAAATCTTTGTTTTCATTGAAGATGTCCTTAGTTAAACAAATGTTCAATTTCAGATACACATGTGCACAATGTACGGGAGTGTCGATGAAAAATTCCTTCCCGGGTTGATCGATTATGTCCAGTTTGATCAACACATACTTGACCGATTCGTACAGTAAGACTATCACGAATAAGTAAACCAATATCACGGTCACCAACAGAGATATGGGATGTGATATGAGCGACAGTGTTAAATTGGTTGAGTCAAGAACGTTATAGATCTTATGGTTCAAGTATGATATAATGGTCAACATACTGCAACACTTGACGATAATCTGTTAGCTGTTCAAAAATTATAAACGAACTTTTCTAATCTATGGAAAAGAAAGAAAAAATCACACTTCATTATCTAAACGATCGTTGGGCTCGTGACTTTTTTCGGTTTTCTATCCTTCCCCGAGTATACCTGAGATTTTCAATACACGACAAATACGAACAAGCTGAAAAAAAAAAAATTCAAAGGCATTACTTTTTAGTTGGCATCATTTGGATTAGCCTAAACCCATGCAATCTGCTTTGTGCCGTTTGTACCCATCTGATGTCCCTTCAATCCATACCGTAAATAAACAAACAATAGCACAACTTGCCTCCCGTATTGGTTAAGTGGGGATTGGGTTTAGCAAACTTTAATCCCCTCTCAAGTTTGCGATGCCGGGTGGCTCCCCAATCACAGATCACATGTAGTTTGTGCGGTGAATGAGGCAAGCGAAAGGCCTGACTAAAAAAAAAATGAAAAGGTCAAACAGAGACAAGGGACAGAAAAAAAATAGAGGGTTTGAACAAAAAAAAAAAAAGAGGGTGGTTTGAAAGCAAAGTCCATTGAAAAAAGGGTTCTGTGTGTTTTTTTCCCTTCCTGCGGGTAATTAATCAAATGACACATTTTTCACTTCTCTTATATGTTAGACTAAGAGATCTAGACTTGGCACTCGTTAAAGTCTTGGGTCAGATGTATTGAGTGCGTTTCGTTATTGGAGTGGGAAATTCGCAACAAAATCTTTTGTTGAGAGATACAAATACCGAGCTCTCTCATCCACCTTAGACATCCTCACAACAAATGTGGATTGTGTGAATGCACAGGCTAGTCATTCGTTCACATGGTCAAAATATCCCACCCACTCATGTGCCTCCCTATTGTCATATGAGGTGGATTTGGTTACATGTTCGGGGTTTCCCTGTCAGAATTAGGAAATTCTAAAATATACTTACTATTTTCAACCACCTCTCCAACGGGCCTCAAAAACTATAAACCAAACTCTATACCTTTGTTACCACAACTTCACATAGTCTGTCCTATTACAGGAACGTTTTACACATTTTTTTTCTGTGAATTTTGGCTTTATGTTACATAATCACTTATGTATGTATAATCATCTAAAACTTTAAATTGGTGGGGAAGAAAAGTAGGCAATTGTTGCTATTTGCCTTGTGACTCCAATGATGACTGACTGGATTATTGTTACGCAAATGACTCGTTCTGCCAAACACATGTGATTCAAAAATACTGAAAGTGTGATGAACTTCACTATTATCTATGTGAATTGTGTAACCTGCTGTATTGCACTTCTTTTTTTCGCCCTGCTTTCCACACCGGAAAGCGAAAAAAAAAATTTAAAGTTTGGATTTTGACAAATTTTGACTTGAACCGGAGAAAGGGCTTTGAAAAAAAAAAATTCGTTTGTTGGTTTCTCCCCACATATCTTTGGAAATAGAAATGTAGTCAACCTTCCCCCTTTCTTTATTTTGAAATATCAACAACAACTCCAAAATCATATAAATAGATGCGGGTAATCCGACTTTTTGCCAAAAATATATTATCAATTCTACTTAACTAATTAGAACTGAAAGTTTCCTTCGCTTTATAATTTTTCAAAAACATATTATAACTATTACACAATGCAATTATCAAAGTTAGCCGTTGTAGCTGCCTTAGCTGCCTCCACTCAAGCCGCTGATGAATGGACCACCGAAATTCCATTCATCACTGCTTTTGTTGCTGATTTGAAGGGTAACATCAACGATTACTTGGGTTTGATCGCTTCTGGTTCAAGTATTCCACCAGTTTTGTTGTCTTTGTACCAAGAAATCTCCAGTTACACTGATGACTCTTACACCACATTGATCGAATCTGACTTCCCAATCACTGCTTTGCAAGGTTTTGTCACTGGTTTGCCATGGTACGAAACCAGATTGTCTGCTGAATTGGCTGCAGTCGCCACCGCTGCCGCTGAGACCTCCTCTTCAGCCGCCGAGAGCTCCTCAGCCGCTCCAACTACATCTGCTTCTTCTTCTGCCGCCAAGGAATCTTCTTCTGCCGCTTCCAGTGCCAGCAGTGTTGCCAGCTCCATTGCCCTGAGCACTGAAGCTAAACTGAGTTCGAGCGCTGTCCCAACTGCTTCTGCATCCAACGGTGCTCCTTCTATTAACTTTGTCGGTAAGGCCAATGGTATGATTGTCGTCCCATTGTTGGCTGTCTCTGCTTGTGCCTTGTTATTATAAGAATGTTAACATTGCAGTCTCATATCGACCTCTTCCCAAGGCCCCAACCCCCAAACTTCACTTCTTTTCCTACTTTTGATTTCTTTTCCTCTCCTTCCCTTAGAATTGATTTTTTCTAACCTTGCTCTTAGCCAATTGATGATGCTACCAACAATTGTGCTCAGAGAAGTGTGGGAAAAATCTTCCAGAGGTTGTATTTATTTTTATTTTACTTCAGATGTTGAAATGATTTGAATTTGTCGGGCATTTGCTCATTTCGGTGCTTTATACAATATTGTTGAAGCTCAACTTCTCAACTACAAGACATTTTGACGTTTGTTTTTTTTATTATTATTAATGAATCCCCTTTGTGGGTCCCTAATTACAATTAAAATTTATTTGATATCATTTCATTTTTTCTTTGCCAAAATATATTCTTGCTAAATACCACTAATACTATAGATGATAATTTAGTTGAATGGTTCTATATGAGGTTAAGTAAAAGAGCAGAATCATCTTTGACCGAGTAAACTACAAAATGGATCATATGCCAAGCATTATTTCACACCCCTCTCTTTGTGCTATTTTAAGTCATGTCATGTATGCGCAGGCAGAAAAAAAAAGGGAAGATTGTTCGGTTCTCTTGTAAATGACTAAAAAGGAAAAAGTGGTAGTTATATTAAAAGCATATGTTGCATATAAAAAATAAAATTAGTATATACAAACGGTGTTTGCCCCCCGGGGCAGAAAAGTGGCCTAGTATTATTATTATTACAAACGGCAATTTGTGGGATGAGTTTTTCGAGAAAGCGAAAGGAATAAGTATAGTGAGTGAGAGACCACACAAGTGCCACTGGAAAAACAAGGGTTAAAGTCAAGGTTAAACGATAGGAAAGATTTGTTTGTATCAAAATGATAGTATCAAATGAAAAACAAAGTCGAAGCATTAATATTTCCAACATTAAAAACAGTTCTAAGTTATATTTTGTGGAAGAGAAGAAAATATAAGGCAATTCGGTCAAGAAAATATAACAATAAAGATATAGTGGGGTCACATTAAAAATTAAACTATTGGAAAGATGAAGAGGGAAAAAAAAGATATAGGAAAAAATAACAATAGTAGTGAGCAAAGAAACAAAAAAAAAACACTGCTAACGAAGAAAGGGGGCGTTTGAAGATGTTAAATACAACTGGATCATCCTTGGATTGTTTGGTTGTATTTGACAAATGGGTGGTCCCATAGACATTAGATTCTTCGGTGAATGTTTTCAACTCCCTTACTTGTTTTGCTCTGTGGCCTTAATTAAAACTCTCACGGTAACGTTTTGCCTCAAACATTTTCAGGTCTTGGAGTAGCAGAAGCTGTAGTTCCTGAACCATCAGAAGAGAAGCCTTCATTTATTGTCTTGACAATGGTGGTTTGGGTTTCAACTCTTTCTGGGAACTTGATTTCAACTGGGTGTTCGTACTTGGTGAAGATGGAGAAAATCAATGGAATGAACAGGAATTGAACGATATCCAAGATACCGTAGAATACTGTTTCCGAGTCACTTTCAATGACGTTACCACCTTCACTTAAACCCCAACTGACCAAGTATAATAACCAAACGATACTTGAAAATAATGTCAAGAAAATCATGGCCAACTTTCCTGGCTTGTGGACAATGATTCTAGCTAATAAGTTACCAACGGAATATGCGGCACCTGCAACACCAAAGACAAAGAAACCCCATTTGTAAGTAGAGTGAATCAATGAACCAATCAACAATGAAACAGCAAACAAGATGGAGCTGAGCGTTTCAACAATGACGAAGACAATGTAATCACCATCGAAGGTCAACTTTCCGTTTTCATTGGCAACGATATCAAGCAAAATCATATGTGCTGGATATGAGAAAACCCAGGCGATATATTTGGCATAAAAGATCTGTCTGTTGTAAGAACCAGTTGAAGACTTGATGTTGTTGAACTCAGTGACAGTGGAAGTCCAACCTAAATCGGACAGCATGGCAAAGTACAGAACCAATAAGAAAACAGCTGGAATGACACAGATACCATGAATCAACTTCTTGTTCTTGCTTATGTTGAAAAACAACAATTGGTACAATAAAACCACACCAAAGATGGAGAAGACTGTCCACAACCAATCTGAACCATGGTCGGTGATGTGCAAGTCAAGCCCTGTTGGCTTGTTTAAAGTCAAGGCAGAGTTAGTCTTATCAACTATGGTTCCTGAAGACATTATAAATAAAAGCTAAGATGGAAAAGTAAAACTAATATAAAAGAAGTACTCTTGTTTGTTTAGTATTGGTATCAATGAAGAGAAGTTATGAATAGATTCAGAGAGAGGGAAGAAATCAGGAGGTATTTATATTGGAACCAGAGCCCTATATCGACAACCAATGTATTCAATCTAACAAACTTGGTAACATTTTTGAACACCATGACGGAATATCCGGTGTCTTTAGAAAAATCTTTACAAGAATGAAGAAGAAATAGTTTTTTGTGAGTTTAGAACAATGCATAACTAATTACCATAAGAAGCGTTTTGACCTGCATATAATTTAGGTTCAAGGAATTGAAAAAGGAACGCAAAGGATAGTAGAGCCGATCTTGCAAGAGCCGGCTCAAAATTTGTAAAAGAGACTTTGAGATAAGTTTTCCAATCAATGATGACCACCCCATTTGTTTGACTAGGCAAAAAGAAAAAAAATCATACTACAATTTTTCAGAAAAGATGAATAAGAAGAGTACATGAGCTTCGAGATGTCTTAGGCTGCTTAACTCCCTCAAATTATCTTGTTTATCCTCCGAGACGTACTCCCATTACATTGTCGAATTTTTACTAATGCTTCCAAAGTCTAGGTAACCGGAGTTGTGCCCCATTGGAAAAGCTCAAGTTTATTTGTTACCTAATCCATGTCTCAGCGTTTTTTCTTCTTATGTATGGAGTAACCCCTAAACTAACCGTGCATATAATTTTTTTTTTTTTTTTTTTCAAATGGTACATTTCGGAACCCAACCTTTCAAGAATAAAACTATTCTACTTGATTGGTTCTTGTGTTGGAAAGTTGTGCATCGTTAGTGCGTCAAGTGACCCCAATGAAGTGCTTAAGAGTGCGTCATTTTAAGTTCTCTTGAAAATCTACGTAAATATTTACAATCGAACTTATTGAGTATTATATAGAAATTGCCTTCGCTCAGTTAATGCTTCAAAGTGCATCGGGCGAGAAAGGTAAAATAGGATTTCAATTAAGGGTGGGCTTCTTGTTACTAATGGTATATCAAGGTACTAATCTTTGTCGGTGTCTTTTATTCTCATTGTGGTTTGCTTTCTAATTCACTCAAAACCAAATGGGGTATCTTTTTCACTGTCAACTTCAGACATATATTCAATTAGAGTAATTTGTTTATTTACATTTTTACTACTACGACAAAGATATATTTATATATATATGAAAAATTATTTATTAAACGGTAAAGTAAGTGAAAAGAAAGGCTATATCATGTATCTCGTTAGTGCTTGCTTTCAAAGGTAAAGCAGCAGATTAATTGGTTAAAATGGTATCGCATCATCTTCGTTATAAAATAAGATCATATCAGCGTGGTGTGATCTTATTTGGTATTAAAAAATATTAAACTAGTATCAAATTGAAAGGGGGTAAACACAAGCATGGTCGAGGCTATCTTTCAACCCTGCCAAAACAAGTTTGTTTGTTTGTTGTCTCAAACTTGGTTTTCAGTAGTTGCTGGGATGGCAGTTTCACCTGAATGTCTTTGGTTGTCAGAGTTCAAGTTGGCCTCTTTTGATGCGACATCGTCTTCAGCTGGTGCAGCTGGAGCGGTTGGAGCGGTACCGTTAGGATAAGTCAACTCGTCATCGGTCTTACTTAAAAAGACAGACAAGATCAATGGGACAAAACCGAACAAGATAAGATCCAAGACACCGTAGAACAGCAGCTCAGAGTCGACTTGGATAACATTACCACCTTCACTTAAGCCCCAAGCAATTGGATACAAGATCCAGATCAAAGTAATGAAGGAGAAGGCCAAGAGTGAGTAGACCTTTGACTTCAACAAGGAGATCAATCTAAAGTAGATGTAAGCGATGCTGAACAATTGCAGGACAACGGCAAAGGTGAAGTAACCCCATTTGTAAGTTGAAGGAATCAAGATACCGATCAACAAGCCCAAGACGTAGATTTCAACGGTACCGACTTCAACAGCAAATGTAGAGAGAGTTGCCAAATTCAACTCCAAATGGTTGTTGTGACTGGCCAACTCCAAAGAGTATAATAATGGTGGCCATGACAAGAACCAACCGATATATCTGGCGTAGAATACTTGTCTCAAACCTGGAGTTTCACTTGGGTCACTGACAGTAACGTGGTTGAATTCCAGTTGAGTTGTAGTCCAACCCAAGTTAGAAGCCAACGTGAAGTAGACAAAGAATTCGATAAACAGAGCGTAGAGAGGACCAATGTGGACCAAGCTCTTGAAACGGCGGAATGGGATCAGAACCAGATGGAAAATGGCCAAGACACCAAAGACTGCAAAGACAGCCCAGTACCAATCTGAACCGTGACTGGTCAAGTTCAAATCACCAGTCGAAGGGTTGATAGAAGTGGCTTCGTTGGTTTTAATAATTTCAGCTAATGCAGGCATATTCGTTATTGCGCTTTATATAATTGTGTAATTGATATTGTTATATAATGTTCAATGTTGTGTTATACTATGTTGAGAATAACAAAAGAATATTGGACATTGGTGTGGAAGAAGCCCCTGCTTATATATCATTACGAGATGAGTTTAGTGTGATGGTGTGATACGGAACAGAGAACAGAAAATCGCTCAACTCATTATTAATTTAATTAATGATGACCGTGACCTCAATGTGAGCCATTTTGTTTAAAACATTAATAATCAGAAACATCACTTGCAATTACCATTTAGTTTGTGTGGCTTTCAGCCGTCTTGCTTAACGATGCTATCGGCGGACCAAATCGGTTCGTACTGAAAAATTTCTAAGAAAAAAAAAGAAAAAAAATTGTAATTTGACGTGCATGTTGAGCCGCTCGATGAGCTAATTAGAAATTTCCATCTTCCGTTGAGTTTGTGTTTTTTTTCTCGCTTTGATCGGACCTTGCGTTCTGTGCGTGAATTTCCAACGTTCCAGGGGAGATGAGTGCATGATTCGAGAATGTGAATCAGTTGGAGATGGAAACAAATTGGGGGAAGAGAAATGATTCCACTTGGCAATTTCGTTTTCCGAAGGCATTGTGCAATATGAGCAACTGTTGGCAATACGAAGTTGTAGAAGAAGGTGAAGAAAAATCATGTCACAACGAGTTCACAAATAATTTAGAGTTAAGCCGAACATAAGGTTTGTTAGTGATTAAACTCTGCGCAAGCATTTCTTCAACTTAATTTTTATCTGATGATACAATTCCGTCCGATGTCTACCGATACAAGTTGAATAATTGATTGCATATGGTGAACTTAGTCAATTCCATACA
Organism: Nakazawaea ambrosiae; assembly: GCA_024271865.1. Taxonomy (NCBI): domain Eukaryota; kingdom Fungi; phylum Ascomycota; class Pichiomycetes; order Alaninales; family Pachysolenaceae; genus Nakazawaea; species Nakazawaea ambrosiae. Next base: position 161,769 of record JANBXG010000014.1, read on the forward strand.
TCATCAGATTTCCAATTGGCTTGGTGGGTTGTCTTAACAACAGTTATAAAGCTGATTACGAAAAACTATCTTCCTTTTTTACTAATGTTACATTAATTTACTCCACAATTGTGTCTTTGCTGAATAATATTTTTTAGATTTTTGATCAAAGTTGCTATGTTACTCTCAGACCACAAAAGAATACAGAATTGGAATAGTCGGGAGAGTTGGTTTCTACACGGAATGACGTCTCTTTTCTATATACTTTATTTCGTTTCGTTTCTATGTACTAATTATCTCAAACTTTTCATTTCCACACATATATGCATCATTGGTTATTTGAACTATTTCTCTTATTGCACTCATAAATGACAGAGTCCCAATCAGTGAATAGAACACATAGAAATTCTGCAAGGGTTAATAATCCCACACCTACAGCTAAACCTACCCATAACCCATAAACTCCCATCTTGAGACGGAATCCCAACAACACCTCCAATGGGGTACCAATTATGAAATAACTGATAAAACTAAATATACTACCGATTCTTTGTCGACCTTGTCCACGAAGACACCCTGCACAGATAACGTTTATGCAGTCGAACGTTTGAATAAGGGACACGACAAAGGCCACTTGCACGACCAACTCTTTTACCTCATCGTCATCGGAGAAAACATCGGCAAGTATGTAACGGCCAAAATAGATCCAACTGAAATTGATTACAGCGGACACAAATGAACAGAAAAATGCAGACTTGACCGTCACAGACAGAGCAGTTTTGTAATTCAGTCCAATATAATGAGCAATTCTCGTTGAACAAACCACACTCATGGAAAATGGCAATTGGAACAGAAACGAGGCCAGTAACGACACCACACTTTGCGAGGCCAAACCGGCAACACCGATTTGGGAACTGAAAAAAGTCAACAATTCAAAAGCCAACAGTTCACTGATGATCATGAGAATTCCAGGAATGGCCAAATGGAAGAGGGTGCCCCATTTTTTGAAGCAATTGCGAGGCTCGAACCCGGTCCAGTACTGAGTTCCATTTACAAAATAGATATAAGAGTACAATAAAGTAGCCATGATGTAGTAACTGATCACCAACAGGATCGGGGCACCTACGAACCCCACTCTGGTGTGTTCATTCCACAAGAGGAAGTAGTTCAAAGTACAATTTATAGGCAATGTGATCAAGAGAATGGTGAAAGTGGCATGGAAGATACCTTGCAGTTGCAAATATCTCTTACCAACTTCGAACAACAACAACAGAGGACTGCCGAAACTTGCTATTTGCAAAAATCTGGCGGTCAATTCCAACGTTGTAGGGTCTGGGATCATGTATTTCAACCAGAATCTTCCCGAGTGCCACACACAAAACATGGGAATCAAACTACACAACATCATCGCAGTGAATCTTTGCATGTATAACGTCATCAAACGGTAGTTTTTCGCACTATACGTTTGAGAGCAAAGGGTATCCAAACAGGAAGATGCACCGTTGATCACACAGGGTCCAGTGATGTAAAAAGTGGCAATGGATAACGAGATGGCCCCCAATTCTGGGGTGCCCAACCGACTCACAAAGAAAGTTGCAAACATGTTCAAAGAGTATTGCAAGACAAACGTCACTATGAGGAAGGGGGCATTTCTCGATATGAACTTGAGCTCGTTGGCCACGGTGGTGTGGTCAGATAATTTGTACGACTCCTCGTCCATCAAGGCCTCGACATTGTTTGATATGGAACTGGTCAAGGCATTCACTGAGGCCCCATAACAGTCGTACAACTCAGACTCCGAGTTGGCCAATAACGGAGTAATTTCTTCACTTTGCAACGTTTCTTCGTTCTGACTCATCCTGCACCTGCGACTCCGTTATAGTCTTGGTCTATATTGTTATTTGCCGTCTTTTATAACTCCAACTATAACAACTCCAGCTATAAATTCCTCTTCATCTTATCGCTGCGAATTTTTCAGTAAAAATGATGAAAACCCGCTATTTTATCCGGTTTAGGACATTTGCGAAAGTTTTTGTGTGCGTGAAAATTTCCGTCGGGATTGTTTTTTTTTTTGTTTGCATAGAATTTTTTTTCTGTGTGGAGCAGTTCTCGGGGTTGGTATTAGGTGTTTGAGCCTGGTATAGTTGAGTGATAAATGCAGGGAGGCAGTTGAAAAGTTGAAAAGTTGAACTATTTTGATGTGTATTGCATTGTGTAGCATAGGGAAGAGCGAGAAATATCCGTTTGTCTTGATATCGAACCGAGATGAGTATTTTGTAAGACCTACTGCGTCTCTGGCACTCCTGCCGGACACTTCGATAATCGCTCCAAAGGATTTGGCACGGCCAGACGGTGGTACGTGGATTGGTTGTAATGAGCGTTTGGGGAAAGTGTGTTGTCTTGTCAATTACAGAGAACCCGTGTTCGAAAATTACCTGATAAGCAGGGGCAAGTTGGCGTCGGTATATTTGGACGAAGAGCAAGGCACTTTTGAAGAGTTTGTCTCGAGGCACAAACAGGAAATTGGTGGGTTCACTTTTTTGTATGGGGATTTGGGTAAATTGCTGGAGATTAATGTTGTCTCGAACAGGTCCTCCTCGGTACTGTTTCCCAAAGGATCTGTGTTTGGGTTGAGTAATTCCAAAGTGACCGAACCTTGGCCAAAAGTCGTTCAAGGCGAGCAATTGTTGGAGGCATTGATGGAGAGACAAATCCAGGATAAGGACACCTTGATACGGGAGTTATTCGAAATATTGAATTTCAGTAGTGTAGACTCAAGTAATATCACAATGGAGGATCTCCCAAAGACCATTTTCGTACCACCGGTGAAGACTAAAAAAGTGGATAAAACATTTATGGGTGAGTATTATGGTACCAGGGCTCAGACCATCATATTGATGGATAATCAAGGGGAGGTGACTTACTTAGAGAAGGTGTTGTACGACGAAGACAATTTGATTAGAAAGGATAAGATCAGGCGGTTCGAGTTCCGCATTGGATCTGTGTAGATATGTAATTTATTCAATTTATGCAATTTACATAATTGCATAATTTATATATCTTATAAAATCTATATAATCAATTACCTTAATTGATAATCTCAATTGAAAAAAAAACAATAAAAATAACTCACCTGCAATCTTCAAGTTGATGGAATGGACCCGTTACTTATGCAAGCAAATAAAAAAAAATCGTTCACCTTTTCGCCTCCTTGGATTTAATAAACTGCTCTCTCTCGTATTCATCAAATCTCTATAAGATGAGCACACGATAACGAAAAAGTTACGGTTATTACACATAGTATATCAGTATTGAAGCACATACATTGAAGCAGATATCTTTGAAAGTTATTGTTCTTCTGAAATGATAAGAAACGTCTTCCAACTAGGAACTCGGTGCCGAAATTCCACTACAGTAGGCCAGCCCAAGAGTCCCTTCTCTTCACGATTGCTCAAGTTTGGAGTTTATTCTACTGGTATCGTGGGAGTTGGGTACTTGGCTGACCACTACTTCATCGACAGTGCTGTCACTAGGTCTCTTCGAACCATTTTCTATTCATCGTTGATCATGCTGGATAACAAGTTTTCCGATTTACCGAATCACCGCAGGAATGCTGACTATTTGAACAGGTTGATCAGTGGCAACAGAGGGTTATACGTAAAGATGGGGCAATTGATTTCCATGCAGTCCGGCATGTTCCCCAAGGAATATCAGCAAGTTTTGAAGCAATTCTTGGATAATGCCCCAAATGATGATTGGGCCGTTGTAGAGTCCATCTTAAGATCAGAAATGGGCGCTGATTATCTGAGATTGATCGAATTGGACCATATCCCTATAGCAAGTGCAAGTATTGCACAAGTGCATAAGGGTGTTTGGAAACCCACTGGCGAGAAAGTGGCCGTCAAGGTTCAACATGATTCCATCCCAAAGCAAATGAACTTGGATTTGTTATCGTATCGACTTATCATGAAGATGTTTGGCTATGCCTTTGATATGCCTCTAAGTTTTGTATCGGGATACGTTTCAGATAAATTGAAAGAGGAGTGCGATTTCAATATCGAGTACAATAATGGAGAGATATTGAGAGACTTGATTGGGAATTCGAGTTTGAAGAAACAAGTCCTCATTCCAAGACAACTTTATCATACTAAAAGAGTGTTGATAAGTGAGTTTATTGAAGGTGAAAGCTTTGAAAATTTATCAAAGTTCAATCTGAGAAAGATTATGAATAATTTGATCACCTGCTTCTCCAATCAAATATTTGAATGGGGTTATGTTCATTGCGACCCACATCCGGGGAACTTTCTCATTATGAAGGGAGACAAATTGGTCATCTTGGACCATGGGCTCTTAGTACATTTACCAGCTGATTTCAAAAAACAGTACTGTGATTTTTGGAAGTATCTCTTTGAGTTGAATTTCAAAGAGATGGGCAAGATTGCCATAAGTTGGGGAATTGGGTCACCAGAATTGTTTTCTGGAATGATGCTTGCGAAGCCGGAAATTCTGCTAGAGCAGATAGAGAAACGTCCATCTGAAAAGGAAATGAACAAGTTCTTGCGAAAGCAAATGTCGCAATTCTTTGAAAACACTGACAAATTCCCCTTGGAATTGATATTTTTGGGCAGAGTCATGAGAATGTTACAGCTATTGAACTTGAAATTTGGCTCTCCAAGTAATAGGATTGGAATAATGTCAGCTATTCTGATAAAGAATTCTACAGTCTCGAGTTATCGATTGAGAGCCGGTGGGGATTCAATAATGTTCAATTGGAAAAATCTATATAATCTAGTGATATTGAGACTTGTGATGCTCTCGAGTGATATGGTGTATCAACTTTTCAGGTTGAAACAGTTTGCAAAGCATTTAGTTGGATTGGAAGATCAAGGAATCGAGGTCACTTTAGACAAGCAGGCGAATGATACAGTGAAGCATTTTGGATTTCAATTGGTAGATTCCTAAATGTCTGGAGATTCCAGTGGGTATTTTCTTTATTTATTTGTATTTATCAAAAGAGCAAGTTGCAAATGGCTTTGTATAATAGGTATGGCTTTATGTACTAGGTACCTAATGACTTTAGAGGCAAAATGTAACTCATGGCCTTATAGGCTACATGTAACTAATGACTTTATGCACTAGCTAACTAATTGCTTTATGCATCGGGCACCATATCGAATGGAGCCTTAAGTTAATATCATTATCCTTGCGACTTCTCAAGCAACTCAGTCTCAAGAAACTCGTGCTACATCTCCCCCCAAAGTAGGTCGTGCATAACCTCAAATCCTCTCATCGCATAAAAAAGATTAAAAAAATTTTCTCCTAATTTTTTTTTTTTTTCACATTAAAAAAAGGTGAAAAAAAGGAGAAGAGAAGAGTTTTCAATACGAAATAAAGCCAGGAGCCATGAGCAAAGATCTTATAACAGCGTTCAAAAGCTCGGATATTGTTCCTTTCTACCTTGGAGGTTGTTCTCTGAGCATTTCCGAAGAAGGGGATGTGTTGGTGACCCCATTATTGGAAGATATCATAATATCCAACCCTTTGACAAATGAGATCATCACCAAATTGGAAGGTGATGGGGAGGCAATAACGACATTACAGATCACGCCGGACGGCAAATATATGGCGCTGTGTTCCCAGTCACAGCAATTAAGGATCTACGAACTCGGGTCGTTCAAAACCATCAAGAGCTTTAAATTATCTTCGCCTGTATATATATCTCTGGTGGATGTGACATCGACATTGTTTGCATTTGGAGGTAGTGATGGAGTTATCACCGTGTGGGACATAGCAAACGGGTACGTGACACATTCGTTGAAAGGTCACGGAACCACCATCTCCTCTTTGAGCTTTTACGGCCAATTGAACTCGAAAAACTGGTATCTTGTCAGTGGTGACATCATGGGGAACTTGAAGATCTGGGATTTGGTCAAGAGAAAGAACATCCAGAGTTTCCAAGATCATAACTCCACCATCAGAGGCTGCTCAGTGAACGATTCGGGCAATATGATGATCTCCGGGGGCAGAGACGAGATCTTGAACATTTACCAATTTGATTTACCAAAGAGGAAGTTAAAGAACACCATACTACTGGGCCACTCCATCGAGAGTTGTGGCTTTGTCGAGTTGGGAGATGGCCATGAGTACATCTACACAGCAGGGTCAGACAATTTGTTGAGAATTTGGGACGCATCCTCGTTGAAGTTGGTCACCACCTCGCACAAACATTTGGAAACCTCAGAAGAATTGATGATAATCAACGTCTTGAAGAGATCTCATGACCAGTTGTTGACTTTGGTGTTGTCCGACCAGTCCTTAGTGGAGATCGATGTCTCCGGGGACGGCTCAGAAGTTTTACCAGAGGTCAAATCGTATGCTGGTAATCACGGCACCATCGCCGATTTGAAACTCGTAGGCCCAGACTTTGACAGATTGCTGTTGGCGACGAACTCGCCTTCGTTAAGACTCGTAGATCCTTCCAAACCGATGGAGTTCCAAATTCTCGAAGGGCACAAGGACTTGTTGAACGCATTGGACGTGTCCAGCGACGGCAGATGGTTGCTGACCTGTTCCAAAGACAACGAGGCCATCTTGTGGCACTTTGACGAGGAACTGGACACTTTCCAGATCTATGCGAGGTTCATTGGACACTCCAGTTCTGTGTCTGGTTGTAAATTGCCAAAGACGCCGATCCCAGAGAACAAGCAGCCGCTGTTTTTGATCACGCTGTCGTCTGATTTGACCATCAAGAAGTGGGCCGTTCCAAAGATTTCGCAGTTCAAAGGCGAGGAACTCGTAGTGAAGCTGGCTGAATACACAAGAAAGCTGCACGATAAAGACATAAATGCCGTCGACGTGTCGCCGAACGATGAGTTCATCGCCACGGCCAGTTTCGACAAGACGGGGAAAGTGTGGGACTTGGAGTCTGGTGAGATCATTGGGATCTTGAAAGGACACAAGCGTGGATTGTGGGATATAAAGTTCAGTTCCTTTGACAAATTGATTCTCACCGGGTCTGGAGACAAGTTGTGCAAGATCTGGTCGTTGCAAGACTTCACGTGCTTGAAGACGTTGGAAGGACATACCAATTCTGTGCAAAATGTGTCGTTTTTGAACCAGCAGAGACAAGTGATCACCTCGGGAGCAGATGGGTTGATCAAGATTTGGGACGCATCCAGTGGGGAAAGCTTGTCCACTTTGGACAACCACGACAACAGAATCTGGTCGTTGTACTGTGACGAGGTGAACAAGTTCATCTCTGGAGATGCCGATGGTAAGATTTGTATTTGGGAGGACAACACCAGTGAGTTGATAGCGCTTCGAGAGCAAGAAGAGAAGGAAAAAGTGGAAAACGAGCAGTCTTTGCAGAATTACATCTACAACAACGATTGGCCCAATGCCTTTTTGCTTCTGCTTACTTTGAACCATCCAATGAGGTTGTACAACGTTGTGAGATCGTCGATCGGTGCCAATGAGGACCCGGACAGTGTGATTGGGTCGTTCAAATTGGAGGAATGTATCTCGCAGTTGAACAAGGACCAGTTGCTCGTGTTGTTGGAGAGGATCAAGTCGTGGAACGTGAACAGCAAGACGTTTGAAGTGAGTCAGAAGTTGATCAAGATCATCTTGATGAGTTTCAAGGTGGAGGAGTTGATCAAGATCCCGGGCATAAACAACATTGTGGAGATCTTGACTGCGTACAACGAGAGGCACATGAGCAGGTTGAACGACTTGATCGAGCAGAGTTTCATTTTGGACTACACCGTGGACGAGTTGAACAACTCCATCATCAGTTGAAAAGGCCATAAATAGAAATAAAGTTATAAAGCATCTAGAAGAGCGCACTGTAGTAGCCCCCATTGTCCCGATGGAGTATCTGTCTGAGGGAGGGAAAAAAATTTTCGCTGTAAGATTTTCGCTACGTATAACCACACTTTTGGTTGTAGAAGGGTGCAATTGTGGGCAGTTGGCAGTATTGGGTCGGTAGTAGTGGATCGATAGTGTTAGATTGGCAGTCCTGAATTGGCAGTCTTAAATTGGAAGTTATAAATTGGTGGTAACAACAATCGCTCAAGGTCAATTTTTTATCCCCATTCCCTCCTACCTACTCTTCATCCCCCATATCGCCCTAGAGAGCAGAGCAGGAAAAAGAAAAAGAAAAAAATTAAAATAAAAAAATTTCACTGCAGATCTCAAATCAGATAGAGAAGAATTAAGGATATCAAGAGACGGAGTTGATAGAAGAGCTTGTAGTTGGACTAGAAATAGGTGTTAATTTGGATTGGCAAGTGATTGAACATCGGCATATAGAACAAGTGGCACAGTAATTGGGATCGAAAGTTAAAAATAAATAGCAATACACTTGACACAGATACACACACACACACAAGAATGGGGAAAAGTCCGAGAAAGAGTGGTGGGAAGGTGGCACCTAGCGCGGTGTCTGGGAAGAACATCCAGAAATTGAAGCAGCACTCGCGCAAGAAGTACCCGAAGAAAGGCACCGCCGCAATGGCCACGCTGAAAGTACCCAAAGCAGCGGCTCGCAGGTTCAGTCTAGCATCGGAGAGCTCGTTGTCCAGTGTGTCGGACGACACCAGGAACTTCCACAACGTGCCAGTGTTCGATTCTTCCAGCGACGAGGAGGAGAAAAACGTGGAGATGAACGCCATCATGGGCCCGTCGTCGTCGGACTCGGACTCGGACTCGAACGAGGACGAATTCTCGTCGGACGACGACTCCGACGTGGATTTTGTGCAGTTGACCAAGGAGAAGAAGGCCAGGGCCATCAAGGCTGCCAAGTCCAGGAAGAACCCGCGCAAGAGCAACCCGGCAAAGAAGTATCCGAAGCCGCTGGTGGCCGCAGAACCCAAGGAGGACGTTACCGAGATCGAGTTCAAGTTCAAGTTCGACAAAGATGGAAATGAAACGTTTAAGATTGGAGAAAATGAGTCTGAAGAGGAGGAAGACGACGAGGAAGACGACGATGAAGACGATGATGACGTGATCAAAGCCACCGACAAGCCGCAGCCCGAAGAAGAGGAGGATCTCGGTGAGGAAGTGGCCCCCGGCGAGTTCAAGTTGATCGACAACAGCTACGACTCCAACGTGCTAGCGGACGGGAACTCGTTGAAGACGCACTTGATGATGGACGTGCCGAAGATCAAGGAGGACGAGCTCGATTCGGACGAGGACTACGAGATCGACGACGACCAGTTGATCCAGACGTTGCAGAACGACAACGACGACTTGGAGTTGGCCATGTTGGACGACGACGACGACGACGACAGCGTCGGTGGGTCCGACGACGGCAGCGAGGCCGGCGAGGAGCTCTTGGACGCCAACGAGTTCGACAACTTGAGCTTCGAGGGCGAGGAAGACATCGACGACTACGGCGACTTGATCGAGGGCGAGGAGGGGAAGAACTACTTGATGAAGGAGGAGGAGAGTGCCATGGCCAAGGACTTTGACACCTCGCGGCGGACCAACGACGAGGAGGAAGACGAGGAGGACTACTTGAGGTACCTTTCCGAGGACTCTATCTTGTTCGAGGAGGACGAGGAGGACGAGGAGGAGCGTAAAAACCGGGCGAGAAACAGTAAAAACGACGACGAGTTCGGCTTCTTCAGCAACCCGTTCCAGAGGCAGGGCTCTGCGAACGTGGCCGCGTCGCCGCGTAGCAGTAAATTGAGTAAACGTAAATTCTCCGTGCACAGCGAGGGCGAGTTCCACTGGCCGTTCATGAAGAAGATCGACGACAGCGACTCTTCGTCGTACTACTCGTCGGACGACGAGGACGACGAGGAGGAGGCCAAGGTGAAAGACGAGAAGCCGGACGCCTTGCAGGACACCTTGCACGCGGTGCCGGAGCTGCCCGTGCACAGCGGGGACTCCACGGACGAGGACACCAGCTTGCCCAAGAAGGTGAACAGGAAGTTGACCGGGGTCAAGATGGTGGCCAAGGAGGTGTTGTCCACCTCGGAGACGGTGCCTCCGTTGTTGGGGAAGTGGCGCACCTCCGACAGCGACAAGCCGTTCGGGATCATCGACGGGCTCTCGACGCGGTCGTTGCAACCGGAACACACGCATGTGGGGGCCGCGGGCACGGGGAGCGGTGGTGTTGTGGGCTTTGGGGGCAGGCTATTGGCTACAGGTAGCGGTAACTTGCCGAAGAAGGGCAACCCCCGCGTTGCGGAAGAGCCGATGCTGATCGACGAGTTGCTCAACATGAGTGGTTTGGAGGACGAGGACGAGGACGAGGCGGTGGCTGAGCTGGACAACGTTGGGTTTGTGTTCAGCAAGCATGTGCCGTTGTCGGCGTTCCGGAACAAGGGCTATGTGCCCTCCACCATCACGGACTCCATGGAGCAGTTGAAGCGGTACTCGTTGACGAACAAGAAGTTGATCAGCAGCAAGGACGACACGGACTCCATAAGGCTGTTGAACGATGCCAAGCAAGTCAACTTCCGGTTGGACCACGACTCGTTGCGGAGGGCCCACAAGAAGAAGCGCAAGAAGGAGAAGCGGATGCAGAAGTTGCGGAAACAGAGCATTGTCGAGCTGGCCAAGGAAGGGTTGAGGAGTACCAAGAGCGGGTTGTTCAGTGAGAACACCATTGCCGATGTGGAGCTGTTTTTGCTGGAGGTTGAGCCCGGAGACGAGTTCAGTATCTTGTTCAGTGGAGTCATTTAGGGTCTTGTGTATTTTATTTGGATATTGATATAGTGATTATATAAAGTTATAGGTGGGTAATTCAGTTCAATTGAGAGATGTGTGGGTGTAGTGGGCATCGTTGGTGTGGAGTTGGGGCGGAGTTGTGGTATGTACTCGGTTGTGGGTGTTATCAGCTGATGCTGTGATAATTCTCAACATTCTATCTTTGCTACATCGCTTCGACAGGACAATCGTTCCAACAATATGATGTTTTTCTTGTTATAGATACTCATGACTGTAATTACTTCACTGCTGTGATCTCGACTAGTATATTTCTTTCAATACTATAATCTCGACTAGTATATTTCTATAATCTTGACTAGTATATTTCTTTCAATTCTTTAATCTCTCCAATACTATAATCTCCAATACTATAATCTCCAATATTATAATCTCCAATACTATAATCTCCAATATTATAATCTCGAGTACATTTCTTTCAATTCTTTAATCTCTTACTATAATCTCTAATACTATAATCTCTCCCGTGCTATACTCCAACACTGAAATTTCTCAAACATTATAACCCCTTCCATGCTATTATCTCTCCACTCCTCTAATCCCTCCACTATTCTCTCCACTCCTATATCCCCTCCTATCCCCTCCCCCAATATCATGCCTAACCCCTCCAGTTCTTTATAGCTAACCCCTCTGTACTCACATTTACCCACGCAGCCCCACACCCTCAGTACATCTCAGCACTAGTTGAAAATTTTTCAATTTTTTTCGCCTTTTTTTTCAATTTTTCAAACCAAAAATCAACGGCGTCAAGTTGAGAAACAAGACAAAGAAGAGAGGCTCGTAGTGATATTGTACAATAGTATTAAGCCAAAAATGTCAGCCACCACCAGCACAGCAGTTCCAAGCTTGAATATAGTCCGTCCCACATTGGGCGGCGTAACACTGTCCACCTTGCCCATGAAAGTGGCCGTGCAGTCCCCCCTGTTATTACAATTATTAGAATCCGTCTACAACGTGGCCACAGATAAGAGAATCATCGGAACATTGTTGGGAAGAAGATCCGACGACGGGTCCTTGGTCGAGATCAAAGACGCATACGTGGTCCCACACGAAGAAGACGGCGAAGAAGTGATCATCCAAGAATACCAACATAAAGCCTTATATCATTTGCACAAGCGTTCGAACCCAAAAGATGTCATTGTAGGATGGTTTGCGATCAATTCGCAGATCGACACCTTCACCGGGTTGATCCACTCGTTCTATTCCAACACAGAGGGCACCAAGCCACACGCTGCCGTCCATTTGACCGTAGACACAATAGATAAGGCCACCGGCAAGATCATAACACCAGTGTTGAACACCTATGTCGGCTGCCAAGTCGGGGCCAGCGGAAGAATGGCCCAGGCCTTAAATTTGGACAGATCTGACTCGTTCATCTTCTCGCCAATCCCTCACGAGGTGAAGTTGGACGACTCGGAGATTGTAGCTTTGAAATGGTTGAACAAGGCTGCTGAAAATGACGAACATCGTGTCCAAGTGCCTGTTGGAGCATCCAATGAGTTGAGACAGTTGAGAGAGGAGATCACAAAGATAGATAAATTGATCGACAACGTTTCCAACTACGTGGAGGGTGTCATAAGAGGCGATTTGAAAGGCGATGAGGTGATTGGCAAGTTCTTGTTGGAGCACTTGAACAACAAGCCTAACTCGATTCCTCACGAAAGGTTGGAGAAGTTGTTCAACACTCATATCCAGGACACTTTGATGGTGGAATTCTTGTCGAGTGCTGTCAAGTCGCAGTTGGAGTTGAGTGCCAAGTTGACGAACATCATCCAAGAGTAGTGTGTAGATGTATAGGACTAAACTGAGAGTTGAAGCATGAAGAGGTGTAGGATTAGTGGGTATAAATGACTAGAAGTGATTATAAATGGCTAGAAGTGGTAATGAGTGACTATAACTGACTTGAAGTGATTATAAATGACTTGAAGTGATTATTACTGACGATAACTGACTACAATTCGCGACTATAAGTGATTACAACTGATTATAAGTGATTATGACTATTTCAAGCGGTGATTATAACTGACTATAACTGACCATAACTAACTAACACTGATCATAAGTGAATATAACCAACTACAACTGGCTATAACTGAGTAAAATAACTAAAGTATCTATGAGTAATAATCAGAAGTAACTATTACCGACTACATCTGATTACTCTTGTAATACGAATTGTAATAAGAATATCAAATTCACTATAACTTTTAAAGTGTAACAATCTAAAGAAGGTAAAAGATTCAGACAAGCTTCAGGCTTCAGATAAAGCTCAGCTCAAATAAATAAGAAAGCAGTTGGCAGATCAAATCAATTGAATCAAGACCAACACTGCAGCGAAAACGGTACCGAAAGTGACACCCATCGAAGAAGCCTGGTTCGACGAAGAGGTGGAACTCGTAGAATTGGATGAAGAATTGGATGAAGAATTGGTGGCTCTCTTAAAAATGAAAGCCTCTTTCTCCAAAGTCCGGAAGTAACTCAAGATATCTTTCAAGATGTCCTTGCCGTCTTTCTCTAAGCTACAACATGGGAACTCTGAAGCATCGGGTTTGGAGTTTTTGCCGATGTTAGTAAGCTTATTGGCCCATTTGGCGCCGAAATGAGGCTCCAAATTGTTCAAGAACGAGCTGATGTCTTTGCCGAGATCGGTACAACGAGGAGTCGATGTGGACGAGGTTGCAGTGGAACTTACGGAGGATGCTGGAGCGGAGGTGGCAGAGGTGGAGTACGACGCTGGGTACGCATTGTCCAGGTGACAAGAGGCACTCCAGACGGACTCGATCGCTGGCAAGATACCCTTGCCGTTCTTGTTGATGGCATCGCAGTTAGGTGCTGGCAATGGCAACGAGTCGTCGTTGAAGTAGCCCACTTTGGACAGGTTGTTGTACAAGCCAGTGGTGTCCACCTCGTCGTTCTTCCAGCCACTGATGTTGGCCAAAGGCAGGTACACATTGGCATTGACGTCGAACCTGCCCAAATGCGGCAAGTCCCAGTTGTCCTCGATGGTGGAGATCTCAGAGTAATGGTCGTAGTAGGTGCCATCCTCGGTGCCCTTGTCGGAGTCCTTGATGACACCCCCCAACAACAAGCCGAAGATCCTGTTAGGAATGGAGTAAGTCTCGTTCTCGTCGAAGGTCAACAAGACCAAAGTGTTCTCTATGAAGTACGAGTTGTTCAACAAGGGAGTCAAGAAGTCACGGGACCACTTGGAGGCCACACCGATGGTGGAGTCGTGGCCGTCGCTGGTCATGTTTGGCGTGATGAACATCCATTGAGGCAATGTTTTGCTTTCCAAGTCCGTGTAGAACTCAGTCAAGTTCTTGGTGTTGCCTAATCTCTGGTCGTCGTTGGTGATGGAGTCGTAGAGGATGAGAGGGTTGTGCTTCCTCACGTAGTCGTTGGCCCCGGACTCCTGGTTCTTAAATTGGAACCCTTGGTAGCCCGAGTAAGGCATGTCCTCTTGGTACTCTGCCCACGAGATGCCCTTGGTGTCCAACAAATCCACAATGGTGGACACATTGGCAGGTGTTCTTATGAATCTGTCGTCGTCCAAGGCCAAATAATCGCCCCCGACGGCTCCCAAGTAGTTCTCCTGCGACGGATGACTCAATGCCCAGTTGTTGGTCAAGGTGATACCTTGGCTTCTCAACCACAGCATGTCATCGTTGTCGTAGGCCTTGTCGAAGTCGGTGTTTTCCAACCAAATCACGACAAACCTGTCGAACAATTTACCTTTTACGTCGGAGGTGATGTGGTTGGTGACAGCAGTGGCTGCAGCCAGCTCGATCTCGGTCAAAGAAGGCTGGATCGTGGAGTACTTTCTCTCGGCAGCCAACACATTGGAGGCTCCCAAGGCGAGTCCCGCAATGAGTCTTGTCAACATAGTGGTTTCTGGTGTAGATCTGTTCTAGTATCTGATTGATATCTGATCTGATTCAGCTTATTATGTTCAAGAACAATGTCTTGCCAATCTGGATTTGGGTTGTTATATATCGCAGACACGATGGGGTCTTGTAGCAAGGAAATCCAACCAATGAAAAGCGGTCCTTTGGTCATAATTGAGCTGATTATAACGCGCACGATGTCCTACGAGCTCGGCAACGTGGTGGGCTTGATTTGGCCAATGCTCGAGTGTCTAAACTGCTTGATCCCAAATCAAGCTTTATTTCAGGTGACAAATAGTGGGGACGCATGCAGCAGATAGGCCTATACGGAAATGGGATTTTTTTTCATGCAAGGTGCGTATTGCGGGAGCTCCACGTGACTGAGATTAGAGCTCAATCAGGCACCGTTGAGATGGGTAGATTGGCAGATCCTGGGCAAGAGAAGTTGTTTCTTTTGGATTTGAGCTGTGTGTTGTGGTCTGGGTAAGGTGTGTATGACTCTCGCACCTCTCCCGCTTCTCCTATGTACGTCCTTCACACCTATCACCATATACTGCCCACCCTGCTAACACCCGAAGCCCCATCTAAGCTTAAATACTACTGTCAAAAAATAGCTCAATGGAAATGGGAAATACAGCCTTGGAAACGTGCTTCCAGAAAAATTGATATTTTTTTTAAATAGACCGTGCATGAAATTGGCTCTAACCCCCCAAGGTGCTGAGTGAAACAGGCACTCGGAGATGGACGTATTCAGTAAAAAGAGACGGAGAAAGCGTACAAAACAGGAGTTGTAAACAACTGGGACACAACAATAGTAGCACATGCAGCCATCAATTCATTCCATCAGTGCAACCACGTTTTTTGCAATTGTAATTCCCAGATCCAAGTAGCCCATCGGCGAATTTTCCAGACCCGAATTCTTAATTTTCAGTTTTTTTTCGAATTTTGGGTTTCAGCAACTTTTCAAATCATCTCACACGAGTTATAAAGAAAGGTTCACGACGTCGAGTGTGTGGAGGAGATCAGTTTGATCAGGTAGTATCATGTGGGACAGGATTTTTGGAACCAAAATATATCAGAGGCTTCAAAATGTGGAAGATGGGCCTCAAAACGACACAGACGGGTCTATGCGTTCGGATTCGAGCAGCAGTTCAAGTGTTTCTGGTGACATAGAGCTCTCAGAGTTGAAAGACGCCAGCACGAAAAGGTTCAAATTCAAAGAATCGTTCTTGCACGACGGTTTGGAAGACCCTTCCTGGTTTGGAAGATGCAAATTGAACGTAATACTATCGGTAGTGTTAATTGTGGTGCTATCTCTGGTGCTGTTGGAGATCAGATATGTCGAGAGCGGGAAAGATGCCGGGTCTGTGCCCTCTTTGCCTTTCCTTTCACTGCAGGACTTCAACGAGATCCACTCGCCTCTACCAAACTGGAAACTCGACACCGAAGAGGCGTACAAATTAGACCCCAAATTCGCTGCCAACGAGAAGCCAAACCAGACAAGACATTACAAGTTTGAGATTTCTCAAATCGAGGCCCTGCCGGACGGTGTGTGGAAGAACTTGACCGTGGTCAACGGCCAGTTCCCTGGGCCGATGATCGAGTGCCAAAGCGGCGACTTGTTGGAGATCGAGGTGGAGAACAATGGCGTAGAACCCACCACCATCCACTTCCATGGAATCTACCAAAACGGCACCAATTTCTACGACGGGTCATCAAAAATCAACCAGTGTGACATTCCAGTGGGTGGGAAAATGACCTATAAGATCCGCATCGACAAGTCGCAATGGGGAACTTACTGGTACCATTCGCATTTCTCCACCCAGTACGCAGATGGCTTGTTTGGGCCTTTAATCATTCATTCCCTGGAGGAAGACCGGTTGATGACCAAGAAGGGCCAGACCTATGACGAGGATCGGGTGGTGCTCTTCAACGATTGGTACCACCACGTAGCTTCGGAGTATTTGCCCGACTATTTGGCTCCAGATAACGAAAACACCGAGCCTACTCCCGATAACGGGTTGATCCAAGGCAGTGGGGTGTTCGATTGTAGTAAGACCGAGTTGAAATGTGACCCAGAGCTCAGCGGCCGTCATGTTTTCCAATTCCAGCAGGACAAACGGATCAGAATGAGACTTATCAATGCTGGTTTCTTCCTGGAAGTAGATTTCAGTGTAGACAAACATGTTTTGAAAGTTGTAGAAGTGGAGGGAACCAATGTGGAGGACCTCGAGTTGGATGTGTTGAGAATAGCTGTTCTGCAACGGTACTCGGTGATCTTGGAGACCAACCAGGTCTCGGATTCCAACTTGTTTTACCTCCGTGCCACGTTGAACTCCTTCTGCTTTGCAGAGCCAAACCCCAATCTTGACTTGGACTTGCGGCTGGTTGTCTCGGTGAACGGACCAGCCCAAAATCAGTATCAATTTCCGATTTCTTCGAAACTAAATCCGACAACTCCCAGATACGGACACCCGAACGTGCGGTGTCGGGAATTGAACGAGACCCTTCTTGTGCCTTTGGTCAATGGGCCTATTCCGGAGATGGACAAGTACTTCCAAATCGACTCGTCTTTCCAGATCAAGAGACATCTGATCTCTTTGGGGTACATGAACGACGTGCACTACGAGCCTTTGGAACTGAACAGCAACTCGTTGTGGGAACAAGTTCATAAGATAAAATCCGAGGAATATCAAGAGCCGGAATGGAACATTTCGCTCGTCTCAGATTTCGGCCCGGAAAACAACCAGTTGGCATTAATCACCAACCATGAGATCAATACTGTAGATATATTGATCAATAACTACGACGACGGATCACATCCGTTCCATTTGCATGGCTACAAGTTCTGGATCTTGAAGTTTGGCCAAGGCTATTTCAAGCCCCACAGAGACTACGGCTCTGTGAACACCAAAAACCCAATAAAGAGAGACACCGTGAATATTTCAGGCTTCGGATATGTCTTGATCAGAGTGGTGCTAGATAATCCTGGAGTGTGGCCGTTGCACTGCCACATAGGATGGCACATGGAGCTGGGTCTTCTGATGCAAGTGAACGTCCTCCCTCAAGTGTACTCCCAGTGGGACTACCCAGACGACTGGAAGGCATTGTGTAGCATATAATACGAAAATAAAGGAACATTTCCGTCTTCTTTGCACCAAAGTAGTTCAGCCGGTTTGACTAGACGGTCGTGTATTTTCACCTACATAAATCGAGAATTTAATTTCTTTTTCTTTATCCATAATTTTTTCTTTGTGATTTTTTTTTTTTTTTTCTTTTAATTAAAAAATTATCGATTGACTTTTCAAGTTACCAGCATCAAGATCGAAGTAAAGTGATCAAAAGCTTCTAGAGAGGGAAAAAAGGACCGTATATCATTTGTAAGCACGCGTGCAGATATACTCATCTCTACTTTTCATTCGATTTGCTAAAATAAAACCCAGAACACATCATATATCAAGCCGCCCAATGTCCAAGTGTATTTCGATTTCATCATTGCTCAAGTTCATTTCAATTATTTGACATTCCGTACATTAAAAGTGAGAGAAAGGAAAACCAATCATCAGGGGAAGGGGATTCGAAGAGGCGCAAGCAAACTTAAGGGCAAATGAATATCTTGTCTTTACCTCCACAGTGTATTGATATCATCTTGGATAACTTATCCAACGGGGAATTGTTGAAACTATCCACGACTTGTAAGATTTTGAATGAGTTGATTAACAAGAGATTATACGAGAGGATTTATTATTTACCAGGTTACAAGTTTCCTGATAGGAGTTTAGGACACACAGTTATCAGCAGTGATGAGAACTTGAAGAAGTTCTTGAAGAGCGGCAAGAAGAATCAAAAATATGAGTTCATCAATCTTAGTGATCATGATGAATTCTTCATTGAAGAAGACAATATCACCCATAATTTGAACGAATTAGGTAACATCCGGAGACCAGAGGAGCTTTTCGTTCCATTCGATCATAAAGATTATCCAAAGAATTATAGAGAAAAATCTTATTTAGACATCTTTGAAGGTAAAGATGAGACGACAAACTTGAAAGACTTGCTCACCTTATCTTTAGTCGTGAAGAACAATCATAGCGAACTGGATAACGAGAAAATTTTGTCCAAAATCGATTGTGACAAGTTGCAACACTTGGAATTGATCATTGTTGATGATGGTGAAGACCTCTTAATCTTCAAGACACTTGTCATCTTCATCAGTAAGTTCAAATTGAAATCTTTATCGATAGTTTATTTGAACCAGTTCAAAGACGAGAAGAACAACTTGAGAATAATGATGATCAATTCGTTGATTTTGAATCAATTGCCTTACTTGAAAAAATTGATGATCTATTTGGATTTGGTGAATTTGAATCTTGTCCAATTGACCTTATTACAGAGAAGCTTGCTCAATTTCATAAATCACCACGACAACATCGAAAGCAAGATCGAATGGGATTTCAATTGCAATTTATCCAATCTTGAAATTGACTTTGTAATCTTGAAAGAGTTGAATTTCTTCAAAAACTTCATCTCAAATTCCTCAATAATTGTATTATTGTTCGAAGAGTTTATCAAGATCAATAATTCCTTCAATCCAATCTTGAAGAAGTTCAATTATTCCAATTTCAAAATGTCAAACTTCAACTATCAGTTGGATTTCGAAAATGAATTCTTTTACACCAATTTCTTCTTAAAACCAAAATTATCTGATTTATTATGTCTAACAAAAAATGAAACCGGAGTTAGGAATCAAAAAGTGTTCAAAAAGCAAAAATTCACGATTTTCAATATACAGTTTACTTTAAACGAGAGTAAGGATGAGCCGATTCATATTTCAAACATATCCAATTATAATGCTCACTTGGTTGAAAGTTTCAAAAATGATATGAACGATATCAACTCTATATTTGGACATTAGTGATATCGACATGGTGCTACTGGTTTACCCACTAGATATATCCGTACACTGTAGTCCTTACATAGTTCTTAAATATAAAACCTTCTTTTGAAATAAATTGAAGACCTTATTTATTTATTCCTTATATTAGTATCTCTCTAATTACCATCGGTGATCAATTGCCGTTCATGTTCTCCCATCTCTCAAATCGCTCTAGATCTCTATTTTGTAGCGGTCTTTCCTCTGCCCTTGTTTCTTTTTTTTATGGCCCTTGCCCTTTCCCCTTTCCTTTTCACTCCTGTTTTCTCCGTCCCTCTGACTCTTTCACGGGCAAGAAAGGAAATAGTCTCTAAAAACCCGAAAAAGAAAAAAACTGCAAGGTGCGCAGTTAATCCGAATGCTTGCAGGATTGATCCGGAGTGAGGGGCCGAGCACCACCGCACGTCTGGCGTTTTGGCTCAAGAGGGAAATGCTTGCAATATCCTGCTCATTCGTCATTTCAAGGTTATCTTTTCAGTTATCAAACCATATTTTTGAGATCTGGTACCTCATTTCTTTCACCGGCATGTTGATTTTCCACTATTTATTCAAAGGCAAGTTTGACTGTGTTGAATCATGCCTTCTATTGTTCCATATAATGAGCCATTTACACGACCTCCATTTCCGGTGACACAAGGGAAAAAGTGCTTCGAAGTGGGACAAAAAGAAAGGAAAAATTGATGTCATTATTACATCATTTAGTATTTTTTTCCAAGGAAAATTATAGAACTTGCCCGGCAAAATGTGAGGAGGTGCATATTTTTCCCTAAAAAAAGCTCAATTCCGTGGATGATAAACACCGTTTTTTTCTCAGTTAGAGTGGGACAACGCAGAAGTTATAATGGAGAAACCCTCTCCCCCTCCCCACAGCTTGATTGATCCACCGCACTTTCAGTACCCAAAAAAAAAAAAAAGGAAAAACAGTGTATTTGAAAAAAATTTTAAGCCCTCTTTTTGGGTAATCAGTGGTCATAGATATATTTGAAATAAAAATTGATGAATTGTTTCTAATTATCATATCACTTTCAAATAGAACACTTTTTCCAGAACAACTTCGAACAAGAGTACAAGAGTATAGTTTAAATATCGTATTGAGATCAAACTTTACTTACAGATTAATATACACCATCGCTCACCCAGGAACATTAAATTTTAGGTCAGGGGAAAATCTATCTTGAAATTCGAAGTTATATACACCTTGCAACTTTTTAGATAAAGATTTGTTAGTGTATTGACCATCTGCTCCTTTCAAAGTATTGTTCTATACATATATTTCATTTCAACGGGCTTGTGTGAATTGATTCTAACAATCGAAGTCGGACCTTCAAATGCCCATCAGCATCTTCAGCAGATAAAGAGCAGGGAAAAACAATATCGTCATACTAGAAATAAGGAACTCCGTTTCTTTTTTTTTGGCACATTCATTACTCCGAGAACCAGTCAAGGTACATCGTTTCAAACCAACAATTTTAATTCTTTTATTGCAAGCGAGATCACAACTCAACTGACTCACTTTGCTTTTCCAATCACTTAGCCGGTCGACATAGATATCGTTTTCTGCTTTACCCGTGTCTAGTACACTACTTATTTATTGATTGTTTTACAGTATAATTTGTTCCCACATTGCACATAATGACCTCCATACATTTTTTGACAAACCCAATAGACTTGCCACACTTGCAATTACCAAACAGTGGTAGTGAGACAAACAGCAGTGATGGCAGCTCCACTGGAGGCACATCCACACCTTGTGGAGACGATTTGATGAATAATGACAATAACAGTGCCGATGAAGGTAGCACATATAGTAGCATTTCTTCGATCAGTGGGAGAATAGGAAAACCTGAAATAACGACGGGATCAAAGGGAAAGCACCGTCAACGGAAAAGAAAGCAAAGATCTGGTCCTTCGTGTGATCACTGTCGTTCTAGAAAAGTGAAATGCGACGCCAGCATATTGATACTAGAATATCAAGATATATCTCTGGAGGAGTTACATATTTTGGGGGATAATACTGTGGGTGCCAAGCCAATAGATTATGACTATCAAAATAATCCTATTTATTTAATGCCTGGGAGCTCCGAGTGGAAAATGGTGAAGACCACACTAGACAATTCCATCTCTAACACGAAAAAGAGCAAAGATGGTTACAAATACATAAAGTATAAGAATTGTGCCAATTGTGTCAACAAGGACTTGAATTGTAAATTTTCCAAAGGTTTTACCAGGATACATTCGACTCTCTTGACAAACGGTGTCAAGAAATGAACTCGGTGGAATTTGAATCACTGGATGTGATTTTGGTTGGTATTTTTTTTTCTTTTTTTTCACTTTTTAAGATATGCAAAGCCTAATAGATTAAGATGGTGCTGGAAAATATTCATGTAGTTGAGCGAGACGGTAAGAAAGTGAAGGTTGTGATGATTATTGATGCCAGCCCTTGCTTTCATACTCACACACTCATCCTCCTTCCTCTTTTCAACAGATTGATCCAATATACTCTGCAGTTTTCGAAAAAAAACCTGATGCATGATCCCCTGATTGAGCCAGCAGGTCAAATTAAATTTAACTTTAATTCCTCTTTTAGCGAGATTTTTTGGCCCTGGTATTTGATTTTTTAAGGTTTTTTTCCTTTTGGACCGTTGAGCATTTTAGTCGTTGCAGCTAGCCCCACTAAGGGATGTTGGGGATGAAAAGTTCTTAAGAGTTCCAGAAAAAGTACAAAGTACGGGGATGGTTCTCAGTCCACAGTCCGCCAGCGACACCACGAGTTCTTATCAGCCTCATAAGCCTCATAATTACCCTCTTCAAATCCATGCATTGTCTGATCCTTTTGTTTTAACTTGTTAGATCTGTGTTTGATACTCTACATACATCGCTCTCTGTGCCATTGTCTGTGTCTTTGTCCACGAGCAGTTAAAACCGTTTGTGCTGGTGAGCTAATTATTTGTTCCAACAAAACAGCACATTCCAAGTCTTCGCATCTTTTTTTCAACTCTGCCTCGATCTACATTGTGCATTAAACCATTCTTGACTCGGTCCTCTTCGCCTCATTGCTCCAGTTTTTCCTTCCCTCATCTCTTGCTTACCGTTTTATCAAAAGTTTTTCGCTTCACCGGGCAGGTTCCGAGGTTCCGAGAACGAGGCTCACATTATATCAAATAGAGGCTTATTGTGTAGAGATATTACAATGGAATAAGGACAGTTTCCATCAGCTGGCTGAAACAAAAGCCGTACGGCAAATTTTGGCCTAACACATGTGTGTTTGTCTCCTAAGAGGCCGTGTTACGAGCTTGGCCTTAGCTCTTCATCGCCTCTAAAACTTGCGAAGACACTGCCTTGCAAAGACTCTGTAGTACGAATACTGTGCACTCCAATTTTTTATTTTTTCTCCTTTTCGATGTCCCATAATAAGTTTCGGCTCTTATAGAAAAAAAAGTAAGGTTGCTATCTTCCGAATTGCGGAAATCTTAGCCACCAACAAAGGCCAGACAAAGCGAAACCTCGTATTAATACCACTCTTACTAATACTTTAGAATCTTGCACAGGTCTGCTGCATCTATTGTTCAGTTGCTCATTGAGTTTTTTTTTCTCTCTAGATAGTTCTATCGTAGTTAGTTTCACTATTCAACGTCAAAAGCATTGTCAAACTGGGAAATTTTTGTCTACGAGCACAACAATAGAGGAAAGAAAATATAATAGAGATCTTTTGGCAATTTCACCAAAGTCAAAAGGTGAACCTTGTTCTTCGTATATATATAATTTTCTTGTACTTTTCACGTTGTTGTTATATTAACATACATATATACATGGGAGTATCGTAAGAAAATTAGGCTTTTTTTCACATTACTCAATTCATCTTTCCCACTGGACCCTGCCCTGTTGAACTGCAAACAACCCATCTTGCTTCAACGCTACAAACTTTGGTTCATCTTGGCTCATTTCTGGATCGTTTTCAACTCATTTTGTGCTCATTTTAGCGCTCTTGAATGGTTTTTTTGATCCTTTTTTTTTTATCCTTATTTTTTTCTTGATCCTTTTTGATCCTTTCCATATTTATTCCAAACCACCAAGTACCAACCCAATCACCCCTGGTGCTCCCGTCATGTCTTTATCACAATCAGCTGGACCAGCAGGCAAGCTGAACGTCCACGGACACGAACCGTCGGAAAGAACCACCAAAAGGGTGAGAATCCAGAAGCTGTGCGACCATTGTCGGTCCAAGAAAATCAAGTGTGATGGCCTCACGCCATGTGGCCATTGCTCCAGCCACTCCACCATATGCACATACAACCATGTTCCCAAGAAGCGGGCCTCCCGCAGCAAGAATAAGCCCGTCAAAGAAGTGCCCAATGCGAAGAAAAGAGCAAATGGCAAGCCCATGCTGAAGCTTGGCGCCGATGGCGTGCTGAATGGGGTGCTTCAAAAGGGGGGAATATCAACTGGGGTGCTGCCTGACACTCATGGTGGTGCTTCTGGGGTGCGCACCCCAGGTGGAGACGGTGCTGGAGCGGCGGATTTTGTTGATGCCGCCAATGCTAATGCTGCCGCTGCCAATGCTCCCAATGCCAATGCTGTCAATAATGGCGCTACCCCTGATATCCTTAACACCTCCTCATTGGAGAAAAGAGTACTGCAAATGGAGGAGATGTTGTGTAAATTAGTATCCTATGTAAGCAAGAAGGAGCAATCTGACGACCCGGGCGTGGGCGCTGCTCCTGGCTCTGGTGCTGCTCTTGGCTCTGGCGCGGGCGCTAGTTCGGATGCCTCGTCGGCACCGACGTTGGTGGAGCGCAACACATACCACAAGAACGGCACCGACGCCGGGATCAAGGCCTCGAGTGCTGAGGCCCGCGACGCAGACGCCCTCTTGGGGTCAGACACCAAGTCGTCACACTACTTTGGCCCGCAGTCGTCGTTCTCCATGTTCAGTCAGAAGGGTTTGAAGTGGATCGCATACAAGTTGGCAGACATCGACTTGGTGAAGTGCTTCAAAGGCATGCACGAGAGCGTGTTGAAGAAGGAGGAGATGGAAGATTATCGCTGGACCGAGCCGATCGACTCGTCGCAGGTGAAGAAGCTCCCGGAGAGCAAGGTGTTCACGTTGTTGCTCGACCTGTTCTTCGCGACGCCATTGGCCCCCATTAACGACGTCAAGTACGACGAGGCCATGCACTTGTACAAGCTGTACATCCGCGGCGACAAGGTGACCTCCTCGGAGTTGTTGTTGTTGAACGCCATCTGCTGTCTCGGCGTGCAGATCGTGTGCGAGTTGAACTCCTTGCACAAGGAATATGCGCTGGAGTTGCAAGAGATGGGGCTCAACCACGACGACTTGAAGCAGATCGAGCACGACTTGTTCGCCAACTGCATCTTCTTTTGCTACAGGGTCTTCGTGGTGAGCGAAGGGTGCAGCACCATCACCCTGTTGACGGTGTTCACTGCGTACTTGGAGCTGAGCTGCGACATCCACCTGCGCTACAAGTTGTCCGCCGTCTTGGTCACCATCCTGCAGGAGTTGGGGCTCCACCGTTTGGAGATGTACCTGGGGCTCAGCGAGCAGGAGCTGCAGAAAAGACTTGCTCTCTTCATCCAGTGCTACTTTATAGACAAGTATTCGTCCTTGAAGAGCGGCAGACCCTCGCTCATGAACGACGACGACATCTCCGTGTTGGACCCGATCTGCTTGCGCTACTCTCTCTTTGCCAAGGACACCCCGTTTAGTACCACCGAGTACTTAAGGCTTTTGGAGCAGCCGAGCATGATGCGCAAGTTGATTGAGCAGGAGCTCTCGAAGGACAGCTTCAAAGAGAGAATGGTGTTGAAGGTGGGTGAGAACCCGATGTTGAACGCGTCCGGGTTCATCAAGTGCTGCGACTTGGACATCTTGACTTTGACCTCCAAGCTGTACAAGCTTTTGTTCTCCGCCAAGCTGTTGGTGGGAAAGAGCTCCAAAGACGTGGATCTGATGATCGCGGGCTTGAATCGCGAGGTGGTGCAGTGGTATGAGGAAGTGCCGGAGCTCTTCAAGTTGCGCGTGGACCCGAACTTGCCCTTGCTGGAGTTTGCTGAGTTGGCCTCCTTCCAAGCGTTGAAGTCCAACGAGCAGTACTTCTTGCGATGCCAGACCATCTACATCCATTTACAGTACCACTACGCGGTGATGTCCATTAACAGGATGGGCTCCATGTTCTCGTGGGGCAGCGACATCGAGTGCCGCGATCTGATGTCCTCTTCGGTGGACATGTGTATGGAGAGTGCCCGAAGCATCATCAAGGTGGTTTCCAGGATCGACAACCGCAGCTCGCAGTTCTTCCGGATCTGCTTCTTCTTCGTTCTCTGTGCCTACATCACCTTGTTCTGTGCCTGTCTTCTGGACATCTCGCACCCGCTCGTCAAGAACGACATCGAGTTGATGGTGGACGTGTGGTCGATGTGCCTCGAGTCGGACTTGTCCAGTTACAACCCCAAGCTCCGTAGATCCTTGACCACCGTGCAGTTCATGTGCTTCATGATCGTCAAGCACTACCAGAAATTCAGTCCTACAGACAAGGACTATTTCGAAAAGAAACCTGAGATTGCCGATATGTTTAAGGAAAGCGAGTTGGCATACAAGAACTATCTTGAGCAATCGAAGAAGGCTTCCAGTGAGATGAAGAAACGTGGCAGAAAGAGTAAACATTCAAACGGGACCGCAAGCAATGGTTTGGATTCCAAGAATGCCGCCTCCGCTAATCCCGTGCCGATGTTTGGTATCAATGAGTCGCAATCGCACCTTCCAATGCCGCAGTCGCAGTTACCTCATCAGCCACACCCTTTGATGACGCCGCATGACCTCCAGCAGCACCACCAGTTGCACGACCACAACCAGCAGTTCAAAACCATGATGCCATCTCCCGGCGATATGGACTACATGGGCTTCAGTCCTCAGCAGCAACAGCAGCAGCAGATCCTAATGAATAACATTCCCTTGTTGAACTCGAATTCACAGTCTAATGAAAACTCCCCAGCCTCGACTATCACCAACAGTTACTTTCTCAACGATGTGTTTGACAATATGGCCTTCCTCGACTTGTTCGACAACGTCTCGGTGTCGTATTTCAACCAAAACATGTTCCAATTGCCGAACTCGATCGACCCTGATCCTCATGAGGGGCCAACTGATTTCGTCGTGGGCGATGTGTCGAATGACATCCAGAGGCACACGCTGATGTAGTGTGGTGATAGAGAGGTGATCCTGTATATAAATTTTGTATGTAGGTCTATATATATCTGTACTATTCGATTTTGATTGAAGTGTAGTGGAAGCGGCAGTGACATGCTGGGGGCCGGGCACTAGTTTGAGAGAGTAGGTAGATTTAGAACTATGCCACTTAGTTTACACAGATCTATATATGAAGGATACGATTATGGAAAGTATTATGGAGGAAGTAATCCAGAGCAAAGGTGCACTTGAAGGAGTAATTGCACCAGTGCAAACGCCCGCTTGAACTAGTCCAAAGGCCTAAATTAGTCCCCAGTACAACACCCTGAAACACCAGATTCTTATCTCAGCCCTATATTGGATGCTTCCAAATTCGCACTTCCTACACTCTCTACACATTTCCCGTTCCACCAGCACCTCCCTCCCTAAGACAATGTTTTCAAATTCCCTTTCCCATACCTGTCTCATCGCAGCTCCCCTCCGCAGCCTTCATTGGTACCTTAAAACCCCTCTGATCTACACTTTAAATCGGATTTTTTTTTTTTTCAAAATTTTTTTTTCAGCTGTTTACCTCCTGCCGAAAGAGGAAATTTTGTCAATTAATAGAAGAATTTAGACATTTGTCTAAATTTTTAATGTACCCTCTTTTGTTCTTCTTCTTGGATATATATGAAACCGCGAGGGAAAGACGAGTAGGATAACTAGCATTGAGATAGCATTGAGAGAGCATTGCATTTGACCAGAGCACTTTTACAATGGCGAACATTTCAGATTTATCAGTGATGGATACCTCTTTACTGGATACTTCCATGTTACCTGGATCTTTCCACCCATTGAAGATGAAGACGCCGATGCAGGAGGATCCGTCTATATTCCAAGGACAGCAGGGCCAGCTGGACATGAGTGGCATTGGCGACTTGAGTTTCATTCCGTACACTGGTAGCTTGAGTCGGGGTACGGCAAATCAGGATTCGACTCCAAATAAGCAGACAAACCCAGCTATCACTGGCGACATCTTGCCGAGATCGCCAGTATTCAATTTCAAGCACCACAAACTGACATATCCAAGTCTCGGACAGGACAGCGGCGTCGAGGTGAGCCTCAATAAAGAGAATCCGGCCCAAATGAACAACAAGTTGGGGTTCAAATTCGAAAACGACATCTTGACCAAGAAGTTCTCGCAGAAATTGAGTTCCAAAGTGTTGCAAGAGTTGGACCATCGCATGAACAGCGATTCCGTTTACAACGACACAAACAACGGCAAGAAATTCGAGTCGGACTCGTTGAGAAGAAACCTTTTTTCACCGAGATCTCAGATAGGCAGGAGATTGAAAGCCAACGGTGGTGCTGGTGGAAGATTGAGAAGTCCTCGGTCGGTGCTTCCTAACAACGGCAGTGTGCAAAATGGGTTCAACATGATCCACAGCAAGAGGTTTAACAAGATGGAGTCGATAAACAACCACTATTCCGTGCACCAACAGCAGAAACTGGAAGAAGAGTTCCGATTGAGACAGCAACTGCAGAAGGAAGAAGACAGAAAAGTGAGAAAGAAGAGAAGAACTTTGCTAGGCCCAGAAGATATCATGGAAGACCTGGTGATGACCGAGGCTGGTGATAACACTAATAGCCACAATCATGACCAGAA
Organism: Nakazawaea ambrosiae; assembly: GCA_024271865.1. Classification (NCBI taxonomy): domain Eukaryota; kingdom Fungi; phylum Ascomycota; class Pichiomycetes; order Alaninales; family Pachysolenaceae; genus Nakazawaea; species Nakazawaea ambrosiae. The sequence continues at coordinate 190,148 of JANBXG010000014.1, forward strand.
TAGAGCAGCGGGGGAAAGAGAACGGGAACGCAAGAAGACCTTGGATCCAAGAATAATGGCACCGCCACAGCACAGACTGAGTCAGTTCCAAGATCAACCCCAAAATAGAGTCAAACTGGAACCCGGGTCCAGGAGATATGCATCTATTAGATCTGGTAGTGGTATTTCATTAACTAGAAGTACGTTAGACCCAAAAGTGAGGACCGATCTGCCACAAGTCAGACGAATTCCTTCTTCAAGAACATTGTCGAGCGATTACAATTCTCGGACAACCAGTAGTAATAGTGCCGTCCCAGTGCCTATGACCCCAGTCAACAAGGCCACAGCACCTGTTGCCAATAATCATACGACATCTTCATCGATTCCAATCTCTAACCACAGAAAATTGTCCTTCCTTCAACCGACAGCAGCCTCGTTATCCAAGTCGGTATCGAATTACGACTTGAAGTCCAACACTTCGATGGGAGGCACTTTGAGAAAGTCCAGTACCACATACTTCAAGAGTGGAGACAACGATACTAGTGCCAATTCGATAGGTGGGAAACAGTTCAACACTTTGAGAAAGTCGAGCACGTTGTCCAATTTACATGAACGTAGTAAGCAGAGTTTCGTGACACACCAAGGAGATACAAAGATAATGGGGATGGTGAGAAACAGCAGCTTACATATGACTAATAGTAGTAACAGGCCTACTTGGAGATAGGGATTGATATTTGAGTTTGTTTTTGGTTTTGCTTTGCTTTACTTTGGCTTTGCTTGGGTTTTGCCTTGGCTTTGCCTTGGCTTCGCTTGGGTTTTGCCCTGGTTTTTTCACTTCTTCCCCTTTGATGTATCATCAACATGGGCTTTTTATTATCACGGAGTTGGACTTTATTTATGTTTTCATCCCAAGTTCAATCATTTTGTTGCACGTTTTCGAATTTTTAATACCATTATAGCTAACAAAGAGATATCAATTATATGGAGTATCGAGTGAGTAGTAGAGTGAATCAGTGAACGAGATTAGAATTATGAATGTATTTATCATTAAGATCGATTGAGTTGAATTTTTAAATTTACTATTCTCTCTATCGATGATCATTTACGAAAGATCTAGGTATTTGGTTGAGATCAGAATTTGTTCTTATCAGTATGAAATTTGTTCAAATTGATTCTAATTGTGAGTTTATCTATTTTGTTGGTATTGTTATTTGTCTGAGTTAGAATTTGCTAGATATACTTTTATGGATTATAAAAATATCAAATATATTTCATAAAGTTAGGATTTACTGTGTATAATCTTATTAATAATAATAAAATTGAATATATGATAATTATAAAATTGAATTAGATATGATAATTATAAAATTGAATTATATATGATAACAATAAAATTGAATTATATATGATAATAATAAAATTGAATATATGATATTAATAAAATTGAATTATATATGATAACAATAAAATTGAATTATATATGATAATAATAAAATTGAATATATGATAATAATAAAATTGAATTATAAATGATAACAATAAAATTGAATTATATATGATAATAATAGAATTGAATAAAGTTGAATAAATGATAATTTCTATAGATTTGGTATAGTGGATAGACGTTTCCCTTATTAATTCAATCAATTATAAATAACACCAGTACATGACTAAATTTGGGTTCATTATGTAATTTGAATTGTATACGAACATTAATGTAAATAAATTCGTTACCAATTACAAGATCTTGTCTGATTCACTTCAAAATTGATTCACTTTAGTATGACGAACTCTATTCAATCAACTACAAAATACAAGAAAAGTCAAGTTACGCTAGGTCAAGTTTATTCAAAATAGAGAAGCGAGAGAGAACTTGAAAGATCCATATAACTGTTTAAGCATATTCGCGCGAGAATCACTTCCATACACACCTCCTATAACTATCCAAGTGATAGCACCATTCCAATGGCTACCCACTCCTCCATCGCCCATTAACTCCATTATCCCTCTCCCCCATCGCTCAAGCCGCTGCCTTTTCTACTCCGGTCATTTACTGCCTTACCAGCGAACAATATGGATTTTACGCCCAATCCAGTATTTTCTCCACCATCTCCCTGGAGTTAGCACTTTTTTTTTTCTAGCGCTTACTTGTACCGTACTGAGGAAAGGCTAAAAGGTATATAAGGACGGAGCAAGTTGAGACAGGTGGAGAATGTCATTGGAAGTGTACAACTTTGGCGGCAGATGATACTGTAAGTGTTTTTTCAACTAATAGCGAAAAATAGCGAATCTAAACCATTGCCACAGTTTAGAATTGACCAGCTCACATCAATAAGCGTCAAGTCAAGCATTTTTCATATTGATAAAAAAAGAAAAACCAAGGGGCATCGCACTTTACAATGGACCGATTATCGTCTTCTGCGTCATCCACAGTGACTTTGCCGGACCAATTGCCCACGGCGCTCAAGGAGAACTCGCCAGCAAACTCTTTGGACCCCAATGACGACGACTTGAGAAGATCCACGTCGTACCATCCAGACGAAGTAAGTGTGGTGGACTCACACACAAGCCAAGGATTAGCCACCAAAGAGGAGATCGAGGTGCAGTTGGACCCCAACGAGGACCCGATGAACCTCTCCACCTTGCATAAATGGATCATCACGTTGATCGTGCTGTTCACCGCCTTCTGCATGACCATCATCTCCTCCTCGTGGTCGATGGCCTCCCAGCATATCCAAGAGTACTTCCATGTTTCCGCAGAAGTGTCCATCTTGGGGATCTCTTTGTACATCTTCGGCTTGGGGACGGGCCCCTTGTTCTTGTCCCCGATCAGCGAGTACCACGGCCGCAAAGTAACCTTCATTGGCGGATTGTTCTTCGCCTTTTGCTTCCAGTTTCTCTCCAGTTTCAGCGAGAACTTTGGCTCCATCTTGTTTGGCAGGTTCATGACGGGCTTTTCTGGCAGCGCCTTCATGACCGTGGCGAGCGGCACGTTGTCGGACATCTTTGCCAAGCGCGACATCGGGTCTCCGATGTTGGTTTTCTCGTTGACTCCGTTCTTAGCCCCGTCGTTGGGTCCCACCGTAGCAGGGCTGATCAACGTCAGCATCAATTGGAGGTGGACCTTTCACGTGATGTTGATCTTCACCTTTGTAATGCTCAGCTTGATCTTCTTCTTCGTCCCAGAGACCTATCGTCCGGTGTTGTTGAAGCGGAAGGCCATACGATTGCGTAAGGAAACAGGCGACAACCGTTATTTTGCACCGTTGGAGAAGAACCCGTTGAGCCTTGTCCAGTCCACGGTGCTCTCGGCAAAGAGGCCGATCTTGTTGTTGGCCCGCGACATGATGATGGCCGTTCTCTGCTTCTACTCCGGCATCATCTTGGCCATCATCTATATGTTCTTTGTAGCGTTTCCCTATATATTCCGCGTAGTGTTCGGATTCACCTTGTTATTCCAAGGTTTGTCCTTCTTGGGGTTGGTCGTGGGGATGCTCCTCACTGTGATTGCCATCCCGTTGATCCAGAACCTCTATCTCTATCAAGTGAAGAAGAACGACGGCAGGCTGGAGCCCGAGTTCAGGTTGCCTATAGTCATGATCGGCTCTGTCTCGTGCACAATAGGACTTTTCATCATCGCATGGACCGCATATCCGAACTTGCATTGGATGGGCGTGGAAATCGGTGCAGGATTCTATGGAATGGGCACCCTGCTCATCTTAACTGGCATATTTAGTTACACTGTAGATGGCTATAGGTTGTTTGCGGCGAGTGGCATGGCTGCCAACTCCTTGGTAAGAAGTTATATGGCGGGGGTGTTCCCCTTGTTCACCACCCAGATGTACGAGAGAATGGGAGTGCATTGGGCGACCACCTTGTTGGCCTTGTTCTCGATGTGCTTGATCCCTCTGCCATTTGTGTTTTATAAATACGGCAAGACCTTGAGAGATAAGAGTCCCTACGGATGGTCAGATCCAAATTAAACATTAGCTGACATTTAGTTTCATGTATATATGTATATATGTATATATGCGAGTATTCAAAAACCCCATTCACATGTCTTTGACACTATCTTGATCAACATCTCCAAGATCTCTTGATCTGTTTCGTCGAATCCACTCTCTTGTAAGCAGTCTATATCCAATACACCGATGGTCTTGCCCTCGTCGTTGAGAATAGGCACTACGATTTCGCTTCTGGTCTCGCCATCACACGCAATATGGCCGGGGAATTTTTCCACATCTTGCACCAATTGAGTCTGCTGCGAAGAAGCGGCGGTCCCGCAGACACCTTTGCCGTACTGGATCGACTGGCAGGCCACTTTCCCTTGGAAAGGCCCCAATATCAACTGGTTTTCGTTCTTTGGATCGTTCAAGTAGAAGCCTGCCCAGTTGACTGGCACTTTTAACGAGTGGTACGCATGCCATATCAATGAAGAGGCGTTGGCCAAATTGCAAACCCAGTTGGTCTGGCCTTCAACCAAGGCTTCGTAGGAAGCCAACACTTGCTCTAAGGTTTCTCTTTTGTCCAACCCTTCGAAGGAGGAGTACTCGGCGTGGTGTTTTTCTGTCTCTGTCATGATTTTTATCCAAATACTAGTTCTATCCTACTAGTTCTATCCTACTAGCTCCTTTCTAAAACTAGAAATAACTAATCCAAAAAGAACAAACTGAATTGAAAATTTCTGTCGAGGCCCTTGAAAAATTATTTTAAACCTTATTTTTTCTGTGGAGTCTTCTCGCTAAAGAGCTGCCACACATAAAAGCGTGAGTTCATGGTTCGAGCTGAGTGCTCGATTGAAGTACTGGTTCAAGCTTGTAATTGGATCATTGCCTATTCTTGCTTACTTCATTGCCTACTTCTCACTTTTGTATTTTCCTGTCCATTTTTTGTCCATTTCCCTGTCCATCTCCCTGTCCATCTCCTCCCTCCCCCTCTACATCTCCCCATCTCATTTTCTCAATCGGGAATAATTTACTTGCAGCAAAATAAGCCTGAGTACAAAAACAAAAAAAAAAGTGGAATTCTGATGAGCTTTGATGTTCAGGGGGTACTTTGAGTCCTGTCGTTGAGAGAGACTCTTGAAAAACGATTATATCACATCACTTGGTCACACCACTTCGTCACATCACTTGGTCACATAGCTTGGTAACGCCATTTGGCCCATCAATCAGTCGCATACCTTTTCCAATTGAATTCAACTGTCACGTTCAAGTCCACTTCACTTCAACTCGAAACGCGACATAAGAGTAAAAAAGCATCAGTCAGTCTTTATGACTCAAGACTGATAATCACTGTATCACATACTATCAAAGAAGAACAATCCATTTCAGAAAAATCAATTTCTCTGGCGTCTCACAATGGACCCAGTCATCACACTATTACAGGAAGCTTCTGAAATGAGTAAAAGAGCTCGAGATAAGGAAATGGCAACCCCTCCACAGGACCCTTCGTCTCCTTTCCTCTCGCCACCTTCAACCAATGGATCGTTGTACATCGTAGACTCCAATCAGCAAGTAATGTCCAGTGATGACCTGATCAAAAAATTGGCTTTAAAGAGTCAGGATCTGGACCATAGGCGACGTTTTGAAAGGTTTTTGCATTTCCATGGTGTCACGAGAGAACCTTCGTATCTTTTCCGTAAGGGCCTCAGAATAGGCCATATTGTAGACCAATTGTCGACTCACGCTGGCGATGAGTTGCCGGATGACCTCGACGTAGATACCAATGACCCGGACGATGAGTTCTATGATGAATTGGTTTTTGAACGACAAAGAGTGCTAAATGAAGGCTGTGACGATCCCGATTTCATTTACAACACATATCACTCTTCTTCAATAAGAGATCGCCATAATTCCTTGGACGATTTCCTAGGTTACGACTACGACACTGGATTCACATATACCAAAATCCACTCCGGTTGGACTCTGGAGCCTCTGGTAATCACAAAACCTCCTCGTCTTCCTGAAAATCTGACAGACTCGCATCTTTTCTGGGATTTCAAAACTCCAAACAAGTTGCACAATAGTGAATCAGATTACAAAGAAGGGTCAAACGGGTCTGTGACTTATAGAAAGTGTAATAACTGTTTACAATTACAATATCTAGGGAAATCGGGTCTTGATTTCGAGCAGGGCAAAAAATTCAAAAACAACTTGTCATGCTTTTCAAATGAGTTTCAAGTCTTCTTCACAGCTTCAAACTCTGAGATTTATTGCTATCTGGTAGGTGCAAATTCCATCTTGGAAAAGAAAAACATCTTGAGGTTTGATACCAGACCTTCCACCTCTGATCCTGCTGACATAGCGGGAGCTACCTGGCCGTATTTCCCTTACACCATAAATTATGTAACAATATCAGTTTTCCAAGGCAGAGAGGTGTTGCTGGTGGCATGCGACGATTCAAGAGTCGTCATATATTATGTGGATCTGTTGATGGATGAATCTGTCAAATATCGCAAAATATGCTCTCAACGTAATAATCTCATGGCCCTATATGGAATTCGTATTGCACCAGATTTCCAATTGAAAGTAGAACGGTCTGCTTGGTCGGTAGATTTTTATGACGACTTGAATTTGGTTGCTGTTTCTGATAACAGTCAAACTGTGACATTATTCTGCTTTGAGCCTGAAGAGAGAAAATTCTATTTTCTTCGTAGCCATGTAGTTTTACACAATATCCCAGATGTTAGTTTTATAAAGGCTAAAGAAATCACCAGTACCATTACCGGCTCTGGTTCTAACATCACAAATGTTCAATTGGCTTGTGTTTCCATAAGTCGTGAACTAATGATCTTTGAGTTCTCGTTTTCCAAAATGTATGGACCGTTCAGAGAAGTATCTCCCAAGAGTGGCACAATTTTTTGCAATACCAAAGACAATGCTCCAGAAGTTGAGTCCACACCAAGAATCTTCTTTCAAGATTCTGCAAGAGTAATCAACAGGACACATCTCAATTCAGACGGCTGGACTGTAAATTACATAGACGGTAGATTTTTCAAAGAGGTGGGTAGCTTTAACGAATTACAAGGTATTGAAGAAGATGTTGATTGCGAGAAAAATTCCATTGATGCGGAATTGATCAAACAAAACCAAATATTGGACACGGAATCTGATCCGTGCCATACTTCTGATCTTGGATTTCTGGCAAAGATTCAGCATCTCAATATCCCGACATATTCTTTCAATTCTTCCAATGAAAGAGATTACATGCCGAATTTCAATACTTTGGAGGATAGGTATCGTCGAATTAGAAAAATGCTTGATCTGTACTATTTGGGCAAAAAAAGATCTAGACTGAAGGCACACAAGTCACTTAATGGGAAACGTTATTGGGAACCCGTGGTGACGAGCGATCAAAATAACAAATTTTTATGTGTAACATCATCTTCAAGACTCGGTCTCTTCAATACCGAAAGACTCTTGTGCTTGTCGTCTACTGGTAGACCGATATTCAATCTCCGCCATTCCGATACTGACGGAGATTATTTCGATGCTGATAGACTTTCGTTATCGTGTTTAATTCCAGAGCTCTCATGTATAGTTGTTGCATCGCAGATTGGCTTGTTGAGCGTTTTCAGGCTTTGTTCTTACAGAGGTTGTTTTGCAATGAGACAAGAATGTGTATTCCCATCAGAGAATGGTTCACCATTTCCTGCTCGTCGTTTACGCACACTTTCAGGACTTTGTGCACGTAAGATTGGATCGTCATCTTCAGAAGACTACAGCTTGAAGTTTGTCATTTATGTCACTCTACTCAATGGAGGTGTCTTGGCTTACGGAATATCTGAAGGAGAAAATGGATTGGAAATAAACGATGTATAGGTATTATAATTTTCACTAACCATGATTGTAACATCTTAAAAAACACCCGTATATGTATATAGTCCACCTAATTCTTACCTCCTAACCCCACAAACTCATCTCTTCCTAAAGTTCTCAGAAATCTTTTATTGAAAAATTACGAAAAAGCGAAAAAAGCGAGATGAAAAAAAAAAAATGGTGAAATGAGATTTTAAAGATAAGTGGGATCGATGGATCAGAGGGCCAAGTGTTGTACGTTGTCATTTGATTTGCAGATTTTGCGATATGTTCACCTGTACTAAGCTGAAAGTTTCTTCGCAGTTGAGATTGGTCCGATTTCAGAGCACAAAAGTGGCCATCATCGGCTCAGGACCAGCAGGTTTCTATACTCTGCATCAGTTGTTGAAGAAGAAGAACGACCATCAATTGAAAGTGGATGTTTTTGAGAAATTGCCAGTGCCATATGGTTTGTCGAGATACGGGGTGGCCCCAGACCACCCGGAAGTGAAGAACTGTCAGGATACTTTCAAACAGTTGGGTGAATCTCCTGATTTCAAGTTCTTTGGTAATGTGGAAATCGGCAAACATATTTCATTGGAGGAGTTGAAGGAAAGGTATAACTGTATAATCTTCAGTTATGGATGTGACGATGACAATACTGCAGGATTGTCCAATGTGCCTGGTATAAACTCGAAAGGAGTGATAAGTGCTCGGAAGTTTGTGGGCTGGTATAATGGGTTGCCCTCTTTACAGCATCTTGATCCACCTCTCGAGAAGGTTGAAGATGTCATTATCATCGGTAACGGTAATGTAGCATTGGATGTTACCAGGGCTTTACTCCAACCTCTTGATATTTGGAAAACCACCGACATGACACAGCATGCGATCGAAAGACTCGCCCTGTCCAATGTTAAAAATGTAAAAATCGTAGCCAGAAGAGGAATCTTGGAGAGTGCCTTCACCAATAAAGAGTTGAGAGAGTTGTTGGATTTGAAGAAATACGGTGTCATTTTCAACTTGATATACCCGGAACAATTGAAGTCTATCTTGCCCGTTCTGTCTCAATTGGGTAGAATCCACAAGAGAAGACTCGACTTGATCTCGAGGACAATGAAACAAAACGAGACTTTGGAAAAAGAACAAATCCGCAAGACATGGCAATTGGATTACTTGAAGTCACCTATAGAGATCCACCCTTCCAGTACGGACTCACAATTACTTGAGTCCACAACGTTTGGTATAAATCGTCTACTGCAAGACTCCCCTACTGGGCCAACCAAAATTGTTCCAACAAACGAAACCATCACCTATAAATCTGAGTTACTCATCACTTCCACGGGCTATAAAGGCAGACCTTTACCTGGATTTGAAGAACTGGATATACCTTTTGATCCAAAGACGGGCACCATTGGCAATGTTGGCGGTCGAGTCGTGGCTGCATCTAATTACGACCAATTTTTGAAAGGTTTCTATACTTCCGGCTGGATATCTATAGGTGCTCAAGGTGTCATTATGTCAACGATGATGAACGGATTTCTGACAGCAGATCTGATATTAGAAGATTTGCCTCTCTATCAAGATGAGGCCAAAGAAGGGTCTGAAGGTGTGGAGAAATTGTTGAAAGAGAGAAATCATCAAGTGGTCACTTGGAAAGATTGGGAAACAATAGAGAAGCATGAGTTCAATAAAGGCTTCAAGATTGGTAAAATTAGAGAAAAATTGAGAACAACCGAAGAAATGTTGGCTGTTTGTAATTGAAAAAAATTCTATATGAATAGTTGTATATATCATCAATGAATATTCTTGTAAATGAGTGATAAAATCGAGTAATTGCAGATTTCTGGCTCTCAAAGTTTATCTTTTCACCTTGACCTAGCATATAAAAAAGTAAAGTTGATCTGAGAGAAAGAAAAAAAAATAACAGTAATTGATTTTGCCCAGGATCGAACTGGGGACGTTCTGCGTGTTAAGCAGATGCCATAACCAACTAGACCACAAAACCAATTTGTTGAAAGCTTTTCGGGATTCAGGGTTCAGGATCTGTCCGAAGTTCATGAACAGACAAGTGAGAATATTCTATCATTTGTTCATAGAGTCTAAAAAAACATTTCAGAGCAACAGCATGGTTTTGGTCCTTTTTAGAGAGATCTGTTTATTTGTTAGTCAGTTGATTCTATGGGATGCACAAAGAATTACCCGTCATCTAATACACTGTAGTTTAACGGAGGTTAAATTTGATCAGTCAACGGAATCTTTTGAATTCAAATAAATCTTATTGTTGTGAGATTGGGCCTCAAAATTTTCAGACCTGATATAATGGCTAGCTCTTGCTTTGTGTTGTTAACATGGTGCTCAGGAGACGCTGTCGAAATCTGTGAGTTCGGTAGTTTCAAGACTTGTTCTCAAATATTCTTTCTGAGTCATTGGAATCTAATGCACAACATGTCTGTCGTTCTCTTGCAGTGTCTCAAGGCTACCGCGCCCGATTTTAATGAATGTATAATTATACAAACTCTCTTAAGCCCGAAGAGCTACTCAAAAGGGAAATATCATGAATCAGCCTCTAGAAAAGAGAACTATCTGAACCGAAACAACTACACCAGTCTACGTAGACGCATATAAAACTCTGAATCCAAATAAACAGAGACCACGAAATACACTTGGCCAAGAACTGCATGAGTCCTTAATTATATAGCTGATTATAATAAAACAATATTTGTGATTGAACCATTTTGACGAACGCATCAAAAACTTGTTTACGCTGTGAAATAAACCCAATAACTGAATAAAAGACAGTAAGCTCTAGTATAAGAGGTGCAGTCACCATTCTTCAGTATCATTAATACAAATGACAATTCTGATGCATGTGCTAGTTTTATTCTGTAGAGAGGCATTCAGTAAAGCGCTCAGGAGTTGATTACACTTCTTAAATATAATGAAAACCCCTCCACCTTCGAATTCAGAGTTATTGGATTGAGGCTAAACTAAATCTAGATCTAATTACATTCTTCAACTTTTTAGTTATCTGGTTGTTATCTTTCAATTGTTATCACTCTGGTATTGTACTTACTCTTTCATCATCTATCACTATTTCTGTAAAGAATTTTAAATTGCCTATATAGTCAAGGTACAATCGTATAATTTAGTAAACTATGATGTCTTTTTCATTTCATGTTTGTGTAAACTCCATTTATTATTTGTATGAATTCTATTTCATGGTTGCATAGACTCACTTCGTGTTTGTGTGTAAATTCAATGTGTACTTGTGTAGCCTGAAGAACACAAATACACAAATTCATTTTAATTTCAACTTGTCTTTGTGGTTCTCAATCCAAATTCCCAGAATATAAATTTGGAGCAGAATCCTCCTGCTTCTAATCATCTTCTTGTTAATTTTAGTTCATCAATATTTGAAAGGATCAAGATTCACTGATGATATTGGTGCCTTGTTAGCTCTATTTGTGGGGAAGTAGGCTGGTGAAGTTCTTGGAGTCTTGGACCTCCAAGTTTGCTGATATCATCGTGGTCTTGAAATTTTTTTGGCTGCTTTTGATCTCAAGTTTGTGGGGACTTGAGGCTTAAAAGCTGAGGAATAAAGGTGCAAGGCTGATTGCAGCTGAGTCTTTGACCTATACTTTTGTGGGGAGTTTGGGTCTTTAGACTTCCATCTGCTGGGAGTTTTAGTTGAGTTGAAACTGATTTTTGGTTCCAAAGTTTTGTGGAGAACTTTGGAGCCGGATATTTGTTTCTGAGATGTTACCCATCTTCATTTGCGGCTCTATTGGAAGTTGCAGAGTTTAATTACTTGAAGTCCCATGTTCAAGTTATTGATTCTATCAACAACCAATAAGAAAGAAATGGTCAACTGAAGTTTCTCATAGATGGCTTGGTCGCTGGGGAATGGAAAGCTGTCCTTCGGCTTTGAACAGGTTGCGAAGCAAGGGGGATTCAACCTTCATATTAGTCAGACTCGGAATGGGGAGCCGAGCCTGTTAATATTGTGGTTTCACGACCACAAACAGAGGGTTGGATTTTCTTTGAGCTCAATATCTTCTCCTCTCCGAAGGTGGTCAGCAATTCCATGTTACACAAAGTCAAGTCGAATTTATATAAATCCGGAGTTATATAACTCCGACTTGACTTTGTGGAAAGGAACAATTATATAGGTGACATAACTTGTAGAAGATGTAGGGCTGGTTGTAGTTGGGAGGTGGTGAAGTTATTGCCTTCTTCCCAACAACGATCATATCCTCCTATCTTCTCTATATAGTTTAAATAGTCATCGAAGCCTTAGTCTAGGTTTCTCTTTGGGGGGCTAGCTAGCCCCCCACCAGAACTAGACTTAAGGTGGGAGGGGGGAACCCCGTTACTTTTTTTTCAAGAAGTAGTGTCTACAAACTCAATTTCCATAGTAAGGGGTAGTGTTTCTGTTAGTCGATTTCCACTTACAGCTATAATTATCGAAGATTAGAAAGCCTGTAGCAGACTCTTCGATTTTTTGAATCTTTGGATTTTTGAATTTTATGGATTTTTTTTTTTTTACTCTCAAATTTTTTGATGAGATTTTGGATCTGGTAAAAGAAAATCATTTTTTTGTGATTTTGTAACGGTGGGCCATTGGTTAAGAGGAAATTTCAGGTTTAAGCAATATTGAGTTTCTTCAATGGAACTCAATTAGATTAATAAAGGTATCTAGGGAAAGCCCAGAAGAATGAGTTTCAAATGCCTAACACCATCTCAAAAAAATGAATGGCCTCGAAGGTCAGATATATCACTCTCTCAGATTATCCCCTTTCCACTGAAAAAAAACCTCTTCATTTTTCAGTTACTTGCATAGATTTGATAATATGCTGAAAAAATGAAGTGAGTACCTCAGATAAAAAATGATAAAGAATTGGAAATGTTGAACTCAATTTGTGCTGATTTCTGATTTCTGATTTAAAGAATTTTTCAGTGACCTGGAGCTTCAGCACTCCCTCTGTACGTGAGAATCAAAAAAATGAAAACGCCATCCATGGCTGATCCACTCCTCGACATAGTGCTCTTTGCAAGGCTGTCACTTCAAACACAATTTTTTCGCAACTATTTCGAAAAGCCCCTACTAATTCTTTAAAGTCTTTTTTCTTACTAAGAAGCAAAAAAAAAGTTGATAAAGTTGATTTGAGAAAAAGAAAAAAAATAACAGTAATTGATTTTGCCCAGGATCGAACTGGGGACGTTCTGCGTGTTAAGCAGATGCCATAACCAACTAGACCACAAAACCAATTTGTTGAAAGCTTTTTTGGGATCTTAAAAAACTATGCGAGCTGAGAAAGCTAACATAATCTTCAACTTTTCAATTTAATCCATGAAAAAAACATTAATGACAACTGAAATAGTTTTATCTATTTTGGAAACTCATCTAGTTGTATAATAAACCTTGAAATTAAGCTCTAAGCTTCTCTTCACTTCAAATTTCAAGTCTTTTCATATAGTTTAGCATGCTTGATGTTGAATGAAAGTGCAATTTGGTCTCCATTTTGGGTAAATAATTTGGAAATCACATGAATCAGGCCATCTCATAGTCTACATATCCATTTTTATTGTCCAGATCCACAAAGATGGGATAGTATTATTTAGAGAGTGGTAATCTCTGTGATTCGTGTCATTAAGTTTTTGTGTTAACTCCATTCATTTTTTGTACAAAGTCCACTTCGTGTTTGTGTAAACTCACATAGTGCTTTTGTAGCTTGAAGAACACAAAAACATGAGTTTAATTCGAATTAAACCTGTCTTTGTGATTCTCAAGCCAATTCACAGAATATAAATTTGGAGCAAAATCCCCCTGCTTTTAATCATCTTCTTGTTAATTTTGATTCATCAATACTGGAAAGGATCAAGATACACCGATGATATTGGTGCCTTGTCAGCTCTATTCGTGGGGAAGTAGGCTGGTGAGGTTCTTGGAGTCTTGGACCTCCAAGTTTGCTGATATCATCGTGGTTTTGACACTTTCATCGAAGCCTTCAAAAAATCAGGTTCCATTGATGATATTGGTGCCTTGTCAGCTCTATTTGTGGGAAAGTTGAGCTGGTGACGTTCTTGGAGTTGTGGACCTCCAAGTTTACTAATATCATCGTGGTCTTGAAATTTTTTTGGCTGCTTTTGATCTCAAGTTTGTGGGGACTTGAGGCTTAAAAGCTGAGGAATAAAGGTGCAAGGCTGATTGCAGCTGAGTCTTTGACCTATACTTTTGTGGGGAGTTTGGGTCTTTAGACTTCCATCTGCTGGGAGTTTTAGTTGAGTTGAAACTGATTTTTGGTTCCAAAGTTTCGTGGAGAACTTTTGGAGCCGGATCTTGGTTTCTCAGATGTTACCCATCTTCATCTGCGGCTCTATTGGAAGTTGCAGAGTTTAATTACTTGAAGTCCCATGTTCAAGTTGTTGATTCTATCAACAACCAATGAGAAATAAATGTTCAACTGAAGTTTCTCAGAGATGGCTTGGTCGCTGGGGAATGGAAAGCTGTCCTTCGGCTTTGAACAGGTTGCGAAGCAAGGGGGATTCAACCTTCATATTAGTCAGACTCGGAATGGGGAGCCGAGCCTGTTAATATTGTGGTTTCACGACCACAAACAGAAGGTTGGATTTTCTTTGAGCTCAATATCTTCTACTCTCCGAAGATGGACAGCAATTCCATGTTACACAAAGTCAACTCGAATTTATATAAATTCGGAGTTATATAACTCCGACTTGACTTTGTGGAAAGGAACAATTGTATAGGTGACATAACTTGTAGAAGATGTAGGGCTGGCTGTAGTTGGGAGGTGGTAAACTCATTGCCCTCTTATCAACAACAATCATATCCTCCTATGTTCTCTATATAGTTTAAATAGTCATCGAAGCCTTAGTCTAGGTTTCTCTTTGGGGGGCTAGCTAGCCCCCCCCCCCCCCCCCCCCCCCCACCAGAACTAGACTTAAGGTGGGAGGGGGGAACCCCGTTACTTTTTTTTCAAGAAGTAGTGTAGACCATATCAATTTGTGTGAAACTAGTAGTGGCTCTTGGATAAACTTCTCCACTTTGTTTGACTCAATTCCCTTTGGACTGTCTCTGTCATTGAAGATTACAAATGTTCATAGCAGTTTTTTGAAGTTTTGAATCTTTGAGTTTTTTGGATTTTTTTTTTTGTTACTCTCAAATTTTTTGAAGCTATTTTGCTTGGTAACAACGACAATAGTGAAAAAACCTTATTACTTATTCTATTATTAGCATATTACGAAACAATATGAAACCACAAATAAGCTCTGAGTTCAATAGTCAATGGAAGGACCGAATTTAATTTCAAAAGAGTATAAGACCGCGATATGGTTGATGAAATAAATCATTTGATATGATTATTCAGTGATCTCTGAAATACCAATTTGAACCAACTTTCAATTAGGGTTATCATGAATGCTAACTTTTTATTTCCAAGATATAAATTATATAATACAATTAAACTAAAATCTAGATGATAATAATCTTCAATTCTTGGAAATATGTTCCGAGAAAAAAACTTTTGGAAAACGAACAGATCATTTGAAGGCTTTATCTACATGTTTGTCGAGTGCTAGATTTCTCACGATTGAGAATGACCGGTTATTCATCAAAAAACTTGAATGGGCAATATACGAAGTATTGATCTTGAGCAAATATCAAAATTCATACCACAAAATTTGATGCTATAGTTTAATGAATGAACACAAAGTAGGCACACCACAGGAATTTTTATGAAGAAATAACTTTCACAATACGAAGGTTCTGGAAGGAGCCTGCAAGGTCAGCCAGCAAATGGCTCTAACAATTCATCGACCTTTTCAAATATATTTTATAGAGTGCTAAGTGGTTGCTATACCGTTTGATATAATCAAGAGTCCTTCCGCATTACATCCACCACCGTTGGTTGAGGTTTTGAGCAAAGCTTTCCATCCTGTTTTGGTTCTGTTCACTGTCTGCTGAACACTTTGACTTACCTCCATACTTAATACAGAAACCAATGATTAATGTTCCATTTGATATAATTTACTTCATTGATTCATCGGTGTTAACCTGATACCACAATCGCTCTTGGAAGAGTTTTGAGTACTGTTCTGAATGGATGGAATATCAAGATCTCATGAACTGCGCTTTGACGCTATAGGAGTAATGTGTCGTTTTTAAATATTCCAGAACCTCGTTTTACATATGCGAAAGTCAACTGAGTTTCCTTTCTAACGGATGAACTCTGACTGGAATCAAGTAAAATTAAGATATGACACAATCAACAGTAAAAGGAATTATGTAAAGCAGACAAAAACACATTTTGAGTGTTACCGCCAACATCAGAGTGAAACTAGATATATTTATTGCAATTCCAGTTGCAAAATGTTTTGAGAAAAACCGCTTTCGTCTTCAACAAATTGGTTTTGTGGTCTAGTTGGTTATGGCATCTGCTTAACACGCAGAACGTCCCCAGTTCGATCCTGGGCAAAATCAATTACTGTTATTTTTTTTTCTTCCTCGAAACTACATAGGTATGCAGGCTAGCATAGGCTAGTAAGACATGGTACAATTGATGAAGATAGGAACGTATCCACGAGGCTAAGACTTTATAATAGTAAGCTTACTAATTGGGATCCAGCTGTGTGCTTTGTCTGGCGAAGGGCGAGAATCACACACCAAGAAACGTCCACCTAGGCAGTCTCTTCCTAGTTCAATAGCTAGCCTGAACACCAGCCTGAGTAGTGGATCCCAGATATCCGAAAACGGAAAAGCAGGGCGCCGCTCCTTTTTAGGTGAAAATTTTTTTTGCCTTCATAGAGTAATAAAAAAATATTAATATCAATCGAATCACCTCCAAAATCACTCTAAATTACTCAAAATACACTGTGCTTGAATTTCCAACAAAGAGAAAAAGTTTTCTCGCTCATTTAGAAACCCGCTCTTTTGATAAAATAATCAAAAAAAATAAAAAAATAAGAAAAAGTAAAGCACAAGTATATAAAATCAGCTTGAAGAACATTAAAGAAGAATAGAGTTTAGCAGAGATCAAGAACATCATTGGTATAGAGACATATATTAATCCGTTTAACCTCCAAAAACCCCGCCACTCAAACGATTGATCAATTCAAATCGACTCAAGTCCATTCCACCTTTCCTTCACCATCTCCACAATATTTTTTGTAGTTTAGAATCCTGAAAAAAAAGATCCCCATCAACAATGTCTGGACCTTCAGAATCGTTATTCGACACCAAGTTCACTGCCGAGAAGGCATCGACTACACCATCCAGCGAGCCAGAGCAAGAACAGACTTCCACAGTGCAAGATTCCAGCGTTCAGGACCCCAATATCCAAGACTCCACCCAAGCTGCCGATGAAGTATTGCCCGTTGACTTGGAGTTGAACACCGCTTTGATCAACTACCGTATCTTGGTCACCAGAAGAGAGGCAGGTGTCATCATCGGCAAGAACGGAGACTCCATCACCGAGATCAGAGACTCCAACAACGTGAAGGCCGGTGTCTCCAAATTGGTCGAAGGTTGTGTCGATAGAATCTTGACAATAAGTGGGGCCGTCGATGATGTCGCACAACTGATTGGCTTATTTGCCAACAACTTGATAGAGAACAACAAGAACTTGACCACCCCGGTCACACCATACTCGTTTTTCCCATTGAGACCATTGTGTCCGCCATCAACCTCGGACGACGTGGTTGCCTTGAGATTGATGATCCCAAACTCGCAAATGGGTGCCTTGATAGGTAAGCAAGGAGTCCGTATCAAGCTGATCCAGGAGACTTACAACGTCAAGTTGGTCGCCTCCAAAGACACGCTCATCAACTCCACCGAGAGAATCGTAGAGATCCAGGGAACCAGCTCGGCCATCACAAATCTGATGAAGATCATATCCAAATGTCTCTTGGAAGACTTCCAAACCCCAACAGGTATCATATATTACAACCCTTCTCCAAGAAATCCACATAGACCTTCATATCCTCCAACGGGTAGTTACAACAACGGGGGTAGTTCCAACGGTGCCCCACCTTCTGGTGGTAAACAGATCACCGAGAGAGTCGGGTTCCCTCAAGATATGGTTGGGGCCTTGATTGGTAAGAGAGGAAGTAGAATCCAAGAGGTGAGAAGAAACTCTGGATGTAATATTATCATCGATGTAGAGAACAACGAGGAGGGAGAGAGAATGTTCACATTGACCGGATCCAGTTTCAATGTGGAGAAGGCCTTGGCCATGTTGTATAATTATTTGGAGAGAGAACAACTGAGAAGAGCCGAGTAAGTTTATTGTTATACTCTTTTTATTTTCAGCTTGCCCTTTCCTTTTATTACTTCATAATCCTTCTTCCCCTTCGCCTTGAATCTGTGTTTAATATAGAAAATTATTGTACAGTGTGTCCTTTATCTACATTTGTTTCTCTTGTTTTTTGTTATTGTTATCGTCGTTCTTGTGCTTCTGTGACATTTTATCGTTCTACTTTGATGTGTCCGGTTTGAAATTGTGATAGTTGCCATTGTCGTCATTACGTCTTTTCCCCTTGTCTTATGTTGCTTGTTTCGTTCTTCAAATTGTTTTCTCTTTTTGTTTAAAAAAACTTCTGTTCCATATTGCTTGTATTAGTTGATTGTTTTACCGAAAATCTTTTTACTGATGTGAGTTTAATTGATATTTTTCAAGATTATATAGTTGAAATGTAGTATAATTATGATTTAAGCATCGCAATTGTACAAGTGCAATTGTATAAGAAGATAAGTGAAGTGAATTAAGAATATATATAGAATTGAAGGTGTCGTTGAGTTGTTTCATTTGCTTCGTTGTCTCGTTATAACTGCAACAATGTTTGCATTTTCCATTTTAAAGGTGAGTATTTGTCCAAGATCTCAGCTCCGTCGATCAATCCCATGGCTCTACGAAGTTCGAGCTCTTTAGTGGACTTGGCAACTTCCATATCGTAGTTTCTCTGCTGGATTATGGTGATGAATTTGAAAACTCTCTTGATTTTTTCATCGGGCTTGTCTACACAGTATCTTGAGAAGAACTTGTGGTTATAATTCTCGATATCCTCGTACGGAGACACGTCGAAAAGCTCTGGATCTCGTTGTATCTCTGCAATGGAGTCGTCATAGTCATCACCATCATTTTCTCCAGTCATTTCAAACAGTTTGTATATATTTTTCAACATCAAATTACACAAGTTCTGTTTGAATGGAGGGCTTATGTCATTTTCCACATACCAGAACAAGAAGTTATGGAAATTGAAGTCCTCCGTTTGAACAGCGGCCATTGTGGAGTTCAACGAGATCGAAGATCGCCTTCTTGGTCTGAAAGTCGAGCTGCTAGAGTTGATTAGGTTGGTATTACTGTCTGCAGCAATGTTAGACAACGAGGTGGAAGAAGATGCAGGGGTGAAATTTGAGTGCGAGTTTTGATGCGATTCCGAAGAGGTGGTGGAGGGAAACTGTGACAGTAAGTGGGTGGACGAAGTGGAAGAGTGAGACGTGGCAGCGGCTTGATTAACCGATGATGGAATTTTCACTATATGGTCAGTGTGATTGGGTTGGATCATGTTGATGTCAATGAAGCAGATACTGAAGCCACTCTTTATGTAGAGTCCTGTCTCTTCCATTATGATGTCGACTTGCACCAATCTGTCACTGGAACCTTCTGCAAGGGAAACTTCAAAGTCACCTAGATTGAGCAAGACAAACTTGTCCTTCGGTAGTATGTCGTTGATGTTCGAAGGAGGGTAGTACACCAACAACTCTTGGCCTGTGTCGTGACGTAGGACTTGGAATTTGGTGGTGCTCAATCCCAAGACGTTTTCCACGATGATTCCGCATGCCAAGTTATATGTGTCTGGGGTCAATTGGATGGTCTTGCGGTATGACAAGAGGTAAGTCTTGTTGACACTGACGAAGTTGTTGTAGCGATAATTAGAGGGTTCGTCGATTTTGTAGTCCTGGTATGATGCAAATAGTCTTTTATTCTTGAATATGGAGTAAATGAGTTGGTACGAGTCCTTGAAATGAAAATCGGGCTCTTGCAAATTCAAAAACCCGGCAATCATTTTTCTCTGAACCCCACGCCAATAGTCAAACGATTTTATGTAGGGCTTGATGAAGTGGTTCAAGATTCTGAGTAGTCTCCTGTTTATGAACTCAGACCCAAACTCTTTGTGCAATTTTTCATGGAACAACTCATTGTAAAAAACGTAGAACTCCTTGCATGTCAATTTGAGGTTAGAAGTGATGGTGGATGTGGAGTCGACTAGACAGTACTTGTAGATTTTCAATTTCAATTCCACGGGCAATTCTGCAAACTCTTTTTTTCCCCTGGGCGTTGATAGTGATCTAGACGATGGCAGTGATGCTGATGACAAATGCATGATAAATATTACAATCGCAGCGATTCGAAGGCGGGTATAGTCGATTATTCTTGATTAATATAATAGGAGTCTTTCAGACAAAAATAAAACTTCTTTTTTTTTGTTTGCTTACCTTTGCAGATTTAAATCACTAGCTGAAAGGGGAAAACAAAAACTAGATCTCTTCCTGCCACCCGTTACAGTAAGCGAGTGGGCCCTTTTTCAGTGAGCGCAAGAGGGTAGATTCTGAGCCCCTTGGAGTATTACCGGATTCTTTCGCAGGGGGTGGTGGGATCAGGGCATTGGCGATCCGGAGAGATGCGGATATATGAGGACGTTTGGAGGGGACCTGGTGTTGGGGTGAGGGAGACGGGCGAAATAGACTGCCACAAATACGGATGACGTAGTTGGGTTAGGGCAGCGCACATGCGTAAGTTTGAAGAAAAGGTAGTGCAGTGGGTATGAAGAGGGAGGATGAAGAGGGAGAGGATGATGAGAGGAAGATGAAGAGAGAAGGGGGAAATATGATGTAGAGAAAAAAGATGAGAATTTCCGAAAGCTGAAAGGAATTAAGAACGTCCAGTTAGACCGGAACTAACAAAAGCCAGCTGTGCGAACTTGGGCAAAGCTTAAGTAGCTCACGCAACACCAGCACCGGCTTGAGTGTCTATTTTTGAGAAAAAAAAAAGAAAAAAGTACTTCAATATGCACTAATTCTCAACCACTGCTTATTGTAGAGGGTCTCGTGAGAATTATGCTGGCATACATGAAGTATCTGTGAATAACAGTTTGAGGTGGAGATCGAGTTGAGGCCATGGCTAAAGGCAAACATTTCAATGAAAAGCGGCAATTTCAGCCACAGTATACAGCTATCTCCAAACACATGCTGACCCTTTCTTCTCGCAGTGAAACCCCACCAGATCACGGAAAGCACCTTGTCACTCTTTTTATTTCAACTTTTCACTTTAACTTTTCACTTTAACTTTTTACTTTAACTTTTTACTTTAACTTTTCACTTCAACTCTTCACTTCAACTTTTCACTTTTCACTTCCTCTCTGTCCTTTTTTCACTTTAACTTTTCCCTTTTTTTTCTTCAAAAGCTTAGCTCTTCACTCATAAGCCTCTTTAAGTCACCTTGAGCCTTGGTTTTCTCGCAGAATACACAAAAGGACAGAAAAAAGTCTCAATTGGTGGCTCTCACTTGCTGCCTCAGTTAGGCCAGGCCAAGACCCGCTGGCCAGCCCAACAATCCCGGGCCTTCCGTCCCCACCATCAAATACATCTCTGAAACAACTCCACTCCATATCAGCCATCGCCTAAACTTCAAGCCGTGCCATATCCACCACCTGAATAGAAACCCACTAAGGCAGAAACATTTTTCTGCCTCTTTCCTGCCTTCCCCAGCGCGCGCTTGAAAAAAAATATCTCTCTTTGTGTTTTCTGTGCTACTTTTATTGTTTTTGATTTTTGATTTTCTTGTTATTTTTCTTCACCTTTTACAAACTAACCAAGGCTTAAGCTGGCTTGGACAAGACCTGGGCTCCACGAACTACCACGCAAAAACACACGCAAAAACACACACAAACACACACAAACACACTCAATATAATGTCCAGTCCCGAGCCGCTGTCGTCGAGCTCCTCAGCGGGCAACGGCATCGCCGCCAGTACCCCTGGACTTCCCATTCCTCGTATCCAGACCCGCTCTCATCCTCACACAAGTATCACCAAGACGACAGCCACTGCTTCCAACATGGCGCCTTTGACGTTGAACACCACCAACCTACCACAGATGACCATCCCAGGCACCAATTCCAACCCGAGTATCATCTCTACACCTGTCAATAAGACCCATGCTGCAGAGTTATTTCCCGACTCTGCGACTCCTCCAATAATATCATCCTCGAGCTTTTCTCCAAGACAGTTTTCGCCAAGACAGTTCTCGCCGTCCAATTTCGAGTCCGTTTTGCACCTACCGTCGCCTATGGTGATGGTGCCGCCTAACCAGGGCCAATTTCCCACGGGGGACTCGATGTCGGCGGATTCCCAGCGCACAAGACTCATCGATTACAGAGGGAACGGGGCCAGTTCCGGCAATGGCGAGTTGAAAATCGGCAAAGTCAGGAAGATGGACCAGAACTTGCGGCCGGACACCCACAACACCAATTTGAGAATGATATCGGAGTACAATCCCCTGCAAATACGTCAGAATGACCATTTACAACCGTCTTTCCAAATGTCTCCACCGGTTCTGAAGCACCACCCGCGCAATTTCACGTCCCCATTGACCTCCACCTTCGACGAGACCACTGCCAGCGACAATGGCAGCGACACCGACACCAGCGACGGGTCCCTTCAGGACAATGTCCTCTTGCGGGACCAGTACGTAGCCTTTGTAAAAACCGTAGATGCCTCTTGCCCGCCTAAACACACTTACTCGACGTTGAAGAAGATCGGCAAGGGCAGTTTCAGTATCGTAGTGTTGGCGGAAGACGTAGTGGACCGGTCCAAAGTGGCCATCAAGATTTCGAAAGTGCCGGACGACAGCGAGAAGACGCGGTCGCGGGTCGAGAGCTCCGTGAGACGAGAGTTGGACATCTTGGAGTCCGTGTCGCACCCGAGCATCATCGAGTTGTTGCTGTCCAATGTAGAAGACGAGGAGAAGGTGGTCATTGTGATGCCGTACTGCGTTGGCGGCGATTTGTACTCGTTTGTGACCAATTACCGGCAGCAGGTGAGCCCGAAAGTGTTGCAGAAAATGTTCTGCGACTTGGTTTCCGCGGTGAGGTACTTGCACCACAACGACATTGTGCACCGGGACTTGAAATTGGAGAACTTGGTCATCAAGTACCCGCAGGAGTCCTTCTTGGCGCCCGACGTCACCGAGCAGCACTTGAAAGAGGCCGGCTCGTTGGTGGCCTTGACCGATTTCGGCTTGTCCAAGAAGCTCGAAGCGCCAGACACCTTGTTGACCACGAGATGCGGGTCCGAGGATTACGTGTCGCCCGAGTTGATGATGGGGATCCCGTACGACGGCAAGAAGAACGATATCTGGGCCTTGGGGGTGTTGTTGTACTCGGTGATCGAGAGCAGATTGCCCTTTGACCCGCCTCCGTTGACCGCCAACAGCCATATCAGCTCTGCCTCGCAGAGAATGAGACAGACCTCGCTGCACAGGATTCTGTTGATCAACTGGGACTGGTATACGTACAAGGACCTGCTGTTGGAAGAGGACTATCCGCTGTGGAGCGGGGCCAAGGAAATTGTGGAGCGTTGTTTGGTGAGAAAGGAGAAGAGAATCGATATTGACGAGTTGGCAGCGATGGAATGGTGTCGAAGCTATATGGACTGACTTGCTAATTTGAGGAGAGGGGGAGGGGGTTTCGTATTACGATCTTGCTAATGATTGCTGTAGTGTTTTTATCTGTTGATAGCTGCTAATATTCCATGCTGTATTTTGCTGTATTTTGTTCAGGAGTAGATAGTTTAATATTTTATTATGAAAAGTATAATAAATGAGAAAAGTTTTAGCTTCAAGGTGCAGATGCACTGATTCTGCGTCTACAGATGTATTGTTCAAAATGATCCTAACACTGATTGGTTTGATATTGAGCACTATCTCATATTTTCGTCAAAAATACAAAAATGACAGAGAGAGCAAGCAGATCCAACAAAAGTCTGAATCTGGTGGGAAAACTCCATAGTAGAGTCAAACTGATGCCAATCAGATCGATATATTCTGTGTGCTCAGTTTTCAGTTTCAAAGGTTACTCAGCTGACAGTTCTACCAAGTTTTCGCAATTGTATGGTGATTGGAGAATTTATCTCGGTATGTCGTTTATAAAGGAGGTAGTTGCAGTCAGTTTGATCGTCTTAGCTTATGAGTTCACCGTTCACAGAATTTAATACTAAAATTACACAGCTATACTTCAATACATACTATAACATAACTATTTCCCACCATTTGTAAATTCCTCTAATTCTAATTTCCCAACTTTATGATACTTTTCGAACTTCTTTGCATATTCAGGTGGTAAATGGTGCACCATTTCGAAGAAAGTCTTGAGACAAACCACACAAGAATCTAGATCCAAATTCACATCATGGATCAATTGAGGTAATTTAAATTGATAGGCTGTGTAGAGAAGACTCGTATCAAAGATCTGCTTCACTGGATGACACAAAATCACACCTAACAGCAGAGAATCTTCAATGAAGAAAGTGATCGTCGACATGATCTTGTCAACTTTCAGTCTATCTTCACCGCCTCTACAGCACAGACGGATCTGAGGGCTGCGAGCAAACTGTTGTGTATATCCATAGGGCAAATCTACCACCAAATCAAAGCACAACAACTCAATTACATTACATTCTACAACTTCGATGATGTCCCTCCACTTCCAGAATTCTTTCGAACCTTCTTTACAATCCACAATTTTCCCCTTGGATGTATCTTTCACCACCACAGGGATCAAATCTTTGTAGGATCTGTGGTTCTCTGTACATTTACAAGCTAGAAAAACACACAGCAGCAGAACTTCATATTGACCGAAAATCTTGAACGAACCTCTCATGTAGAACCTGTGGAGATAAGTCCACAGGGTGAACAACGTGCGATGAGACAATTTCAATTCGTAGAAGAGTCTGTGGATGAAAGAGGCAGCCTTGTGACGTAGAAGCATCTCCAGTTTCAAATCTATCTTTTGGAATCTTGACGGTGTCGTATATAATACGTCTGGTAAATCGAATATCCATGAGTTCTTCTCAATCTCGATGAGATCGGAATAGTATTGCTCGTCATCGAGGTGGGCTTGGTTTGTTTGCGGGTTTCGTGGGACTGAATCCAGAGTGGGTTTTCGTTGAGGCGATCGTTGTGGATGGTACTGCTGATGCTGCTGATGCTGCTGATGCTGCTGATGCTGTTGGTGCTGATGCTGGATTGACGCTCTTGGTGCTGTCGGTATCGACATGGGAAGCCCGTTGTTGGCAGTATTGGCTTGATTGGATCTTGCTGGCCTGTTCATGTGAAAGTCCGCATTATCGTTGGACATCGCGCAGAGGGTCGTGGGATCGTGCTCGTCTCGCTCTTTTGTGCTGGCTAACGCTTCGTTGGAAGAAACAAGTGTTTCTGAAAAAGTCAAATTATTTTTTTTATTTTTTTTTTTTCACGATACTTTGTTAGTGATTTTAGGCAAGTTTAGTGCGTTTGGACTAGATGGAGTAATATTTAACGGGTATTATTGTGGGTGGTGGATGAGTATTATTGTATTATTGAGTATTATTAGTTGATATTGAGTAACTGTAGATGAGTTGTATTACATGGGTACTATTGGATGGTCACTACAATTTTAACCTATGTTTATGAATCGAATTATTCCCACGGATTCGGACAGGTCACCTAGCCTTATCTATTTCCTCTTCGGTACTTCTCGATAATACAAACCCTTGCCTAATTAAAGTTTGACTAGAGTACTATATTATTTACTGTACTATTTATTGTACTCTTTATTGGTATTGTTTGGTATTATTTGTGTGGGGATTTGGCATTACTTGATTCAAGTCAAGATCATGTGGGTGGTATTTGATCCAATCCATCTTACTTGATCTGTTTAATTATGTAATTCCACACTATTCAAACCCCCGTCTTATCATTTTCCCTATCTATTTTAGTCAAAGTATTATTCTATCTGTGTCACTAATCTATTTGTATTGTCTATTCCCCTATGGTACACTACAATTTCAGCCCTTGCCTTTACCTCATATAAGTATACAATACTAGCGAAATAACAACTAAATAGCAACAAAAAAAACTGCAAAATCACAACCATCACAACTACCACAACAACCTTCATTCTTCCATCTCCAACCTTCAAACCCTTCCACATCGCCTTTGCCTCCTCGCTTGGCATTTTTGCTTCGACCTTTTTTCATCTAAAATTTTCCTGTACTTTTTCTCTTTACGCTTTTTCTTTGTCTCGATCATCTGATCACGTTGAGAAAGCCTGCGTAACACGAGACGAGTGCCAAAAACCAACACCGATACCAGGTCCGTCGTTCAGCTCAGGGCATACTCATATAGGAAGCACATTCAGAACTCATCAAGACTATTAACGGACTCATACTACTCGATTACAAGATCAAGTTCCATAATTTGCTTTCACTTTTTCTATTTTACACTGCCTGATCTAAGACAGAGGCAACCACCGACATGAAATTCACATATTTGGCAAGCTTGCTAATATCCCTCCACCTCTGCTTGGCAAAGCTCCACGAGTTCCACTATAATGCCACCTGGGTAACGGCAAATCCAGACGGAATGTACCAAAGACAGGTGATCTCCTTCAACGGATCCACACCTCTTCCCACCATCGAGGTGAACAAAGGCGACCGCATCCACTTTTACTTGACCAACGGATTGCAAAACGTCAACACCTCGTTGCATTTCCACGGCATCTTCCAGACAGGCTCGGGCAACATGGATGGCCCGGAGATGGTGGTGCAGTGTCCCATCGCCCCAGGAAACACTTTCCTCTATAATTTCACCGTAGACCAACTGGGCACCTATTGGTACCACTCGCACAGTGGAATGCAGTACGGAGACGGACTTCGAGGTGCGTTCATTGTGCACGACCCAGAAGTGGTGGAGGCCAACTACCAATTCGACCAGCAATTGGTCTGGACCGTCTCGGACTGGTTCCATTCCACCAGTTGGGAATTGGCCGAGAAGTCTCTCACTCGTTACAACCCCACTGGGGCAGAGCCTGTCCCGGAGAACATCTTGTTCCAAGACACGATGAATGTAACTGTCCCTGTAGAGAAGAACACCACCTATTTGGTGCATATAGCGAACACGGGAATGTTCGTGTCCCAGTTCTTGTATATACCTGAACATGAGTTCACAGTAGTGGAGCTAGATGGTGTGTTCGTGAAGCCCAACACCACCGAGGTGTTGTACATCGCCGTGGGACAGAGAATGTCGGTGTTGTTGACCACCAAGGACACTGTAGAGGAGAATTATCCGATCGTGCAGGTCATTGACGACGAGATGTTGGACTTTATACCTGAAAATTTGCAATTGGTGCAAACTTCCAGTCGGTTGTCGTACAATGGCGGCGATACAATCAAAAGCATCACTGTAGACAAAGAATATCTCGCATCGCACATCTATGACGACTTGTATGCCCGTCCTATTGACGAGCCCGAGGCCTTTGAAAACGGCGATGTCGTAGTGGAGTTGGACTTGATGGCGGACAATTTGGGTGATGGTGTCAACTATATGTTGCTAAACGGCAAGACATATGTTGCCCCAAAGGTTCCTACGTTATATACGCTGCTCTCTAGCGGAGAGTTGCTGAACAATGCTGCCATCTATGGGTCCAATACCAACACCTTTGTGTTGCAAGAAGGTGAAATTGTAGATATAGTGATCAACAACTTGGACAACGGGAAACACCCGTTCCACTTGCACGGCCACACCTTCCAACTATTGCACAAGTCACCTCTGTACGAAGACAATCCGGTGCCTTTCAACTACTCCGAGTTCGAGCTGCCACAACATCCTCTGGTGAGAGACACGGTGATGTTGGAATCCAACGGGAACCTCTTGATCAGATTCAAAGCCGATAACCCTGGAGTTTGGTTTTTCCATTGTCATGTGGATTACCATGTTGCCCTGCAAGGTCTCGCGGTGACTTTTGTCGAGGCACCTTTGCAGTTGCAGCAGATTGTAAATATCACCGGGTCCCAGGTCGATAATTGTAAGCTGGCCAACGTACCATTTGCCGGGAATGCAGCTGGAAATTCGGTTGACTTGTTGAATTTGAAGGGAGAGAATTTACAACCGAAGGCTCTCCCTGCGGGCTTCACCTTCAAAGGATATGTGCTGTTTTTGATCTCTACAATAGTTGGTATTTACGGGTTGTGGACGATCAAAGAGTATGGAATGACCGATTTGGATAAGGAGCACGAAGATCAAGTGATGGTGACTTTGAAACGGATTTTGAGAGATAACGGTATCGAGAGTAGTGCAGAGGATGTGGATGAAACCACAGTTCTTAGGGGTTGAGAAAAAATGGAGGTGAGGGGTATATAGTATGGTATAGTTGACGATCATTTACTGGTTAGTGTGTGATTGGTGGTGATTCGTGGTGATCGGAGATTAATTAGTGTGTATTTGAGTATTACGTAGTATTAGTGGTGTATTGGCCATAGTATATTAGTATTAGTATATTAGTATTAGTATATTAGTATTAATATATTAGTATTAGTATATCAGTATATTAGCATTAGTATATTAGTATATTAGTATATTAGTATATTAGTATATTAGTATATTAGTATATTAGTATATTAGTATATTAGTATATTAGTATATTAGTATATTAGTATATTAGTACATTAGTATATTAGTATATTAGTATATTAGTATATTAGTATATTAGTATATTAGTATATTAGTATATTAGTATATTAGTAAATTAGTATTAGTATATTAGTATATTAGTATATTAGTATATTAGTATATTGGTATATTAGTATATTAGTATATTAGTATATTAGTATATTAGTATATTAGTATTAGTATATTAGTATATTAGTAAATTAGTATTAGTATATTAGTATATTAGTATATTAGTATATTAGTATATTAGTATATTAGTATATTAGTATATTAGTATATTAGTATATTAGTATTAGTATATTAGTATTAGTATATTAGTATTAGTATATTAGTCTTGGTATATCACTATATTAGTATTAGCACATTAGTGTGTAGTTTATTACATCAGTATCCAGCATATCAGTTTTCAGTAGATTAGCACTACTACATTAGTTTCTAGTACTTCAGCATTAGCACTACACCAGTCCTTTCCAGTCCTTTCCAGTCCTTTCCAGCCCTTTCCAGCCCTTTCCAATCTCTTCCCTGGACCAAAATCCCACCAAAAAGGCAGGCCAATTTCCGCAAGCCAAAGGCCCAAAAATGAAATTTTAGCTGTTCTTTTTCATTTTTCCGGCACAAAAGCCCAGCAAGAAGAAGCCAAAAGTTAGTGAAACCAACCCAATTACCACGACAATGCCTGTTGAAGCTACCGATAACGATGTGGTCTTGACCCATCCTTCCAACCCTAACACCCAAGTGAAGATTTTGAACTACGGAGCCTCCATTATCTCATGGACCATCGACTCCAAAGAGCAATTATGGCTCTCCTCCGCAGCCAAGCTCGACGGATCCAAGCCCGTCCGTGGTGGTATCCCACTTGTGTTCCCAGTTTTCGGTAAATCCGAAAAGCCTGGGTTCGAGAACTTGCCCCAGCACGGGTTCCTGAGAAATTCCACCTGGGAATTCTTGGGCCAGACCAAGGAAAACCCTCCAACTGTAGAATTTGCATTGAGTCCACTGGAGCTGAACAAAGAGGTGTACTCCAAGTGGGGAAACGGAGACTTCGACTTCACCTTGATCTTGACCGTGGAGTTGTCCGAGGAGGCCTTGCGCACCACCATCGAGGTGACCAACCCAGACTCCAAGCCTTGGAACTTCAACTGGTTGTTCCACACCTACTTGAGAATCCAGGACATTGAAGACACTTTGGTCAACAACTTGCCTGGCGAGACCGTTTACGACCAATTGTTGCTGCAAACGTACGAGGAGAAGCTGCCTCTGTTGACCTTCACTGAGGAATTCGACAGAATCTACAAAAAGGTCTCGACTGACAAGTTGTTGCAAGTCATCGACAAGGGAAAAGTGATCCACAATGTCGAAAGAGACAACTTGCCGGACGTTGTTGTGTGGAACCCATGGATCAAGAAGTCGCTGGGAATGGCCGACTTCGAGCCAAAGGACGGCTACCACCACATGTTGTGCATTGAGCCTGGCCATGTCTCTGATTTTGTCGAGTTGAAGCCGGGCGAATCGTGGAAGGCCTCGCAAATTCTTTACAAAGGCGATGCCATCAAGTTGCAGGCTGTTTAGTGTATAGCATTGGTATATGAGACTTTAATATTCGTACTATTGTTACTATTCCTATGCAATAGTATCCAATATTCATACTATTACTATTCATACTATTAAATATTCATACTATTCATACTATTCATACTATTCAATATTCATACTGTTACTATTCATAGTGTTACTATTCATACTATATTACTATTCATACTATTAAATATTCATACTATTCAATATTATTCAATACTATTCATGCTATTCAATTCTATTCAATACTATTCATACTACTCACTACTATGCTTAAGTCCACTACTATCGAATAGGATACTGATACCGTAAAAATACCATAGTAATATCGTGATATCATCGTAAACCACCCAACTTCACCCAACTTCCACCCAACTTCACTCATTCACCCATTACGCTACACTACTACAAATCCTCGGAGAATAATATAATCTAATTACATAAAGAAAGACGTTACTCTTTCCATCATATCCTACTTCTCTTCTCTACTTCTTCACCACTTCTCTCTTCTTATTTCTCTTCTTTCACTTCAGAAATAGCAGCATCTCCTTCCTCGTCGTCATCATCGTCTGGCGAAGACTCGTCGTCGTTAGCAGCGGCCCTGCTCAAGGCATCAAGCCCAGCTCCATTACCACCCATGGCAGAAGCAAATTGGCTCATGTCTGGCATTCCTCCGGCACCTCCGCCCATGCTGGCCAATAATTGTTCCAAACCGGCCCCGTCTCCACCATCGGCACCAGGAATACCTCCCAAACCTTCCATACTGTTCAACTCCTCCAGCTTGGCATCCTCTTCTTGCTCATCTTCGTCCACCCACTTGTCGAAATCGGTCTTGATGTAATGCAATTTCAACTTTTCCTTGGTCAATCTTGGCCAGAACTCTTCTTGGGCCACTTTCTTTCTCAAGATGAAGAAGACATTGGACCCAGAGGAATGGTATTTGGAGTTTTCAACATCGATCTCTTGGTAGAAGTCAAGGTCCAACAACAATTCTTTGTCACCAGACTTGGCACTGTACTTCAAGTATTCTGGTTTCAATTCGATCTTCTCGTTTTCAGGGTCAATGGCTCTTATAGTTAAATATATGACATTCTTTTCAGCCTCCGTGGCATTGGATCTTTGAGCCCATAAGACTGTGTGGGGTAACTTGTTAGTGTTTGTTGTTTGTGGGAAAAAGTGAAAAGTGTAAAATCGAAAACGGAGAGGAAAAAGAATTGGACTTTTGCAATTGAAGATAAAAACAAGGCAAATGAAAAATTGCCAAAATTGCAAAAATTGCCATCATATCGAATTCAATTGAAATGGGATCAATCCCAAAATACATCCATCTCTCCATTTCCGTGTAATTGAATAAAGTCAGGGCTTTACTTACCTTCTGGATGAATTGTTTGTGACATGGTATATGGATAAAAGTGTTATTTTCTCGATTTCGATCTATACTCTCGAATTAGCTCCAACAATCGTCTTCACTAATGTATCGCTATTATAAGTATCACCAGTATTATTAGAATTTCAATTGCAATCCACCACGTCTAAATACTTTTTTTCTCAATCTTGAACTTTTTATATTTTCCAGCCTGCTACTCAATTTTACCACTTTACTATGAGGTTGGACGACTTTTTCCTGCTCTATTTTTTATCCAGAACATTCGATTGAGCAAAAGTCGGTTTGAGGTGTGGTGGGACAAAAGGGAGTGATTGAAACGGGATTGAAGAGGGGATAATGCTGGTGACGGTGGATGATGCAGCTCCTCGACACAACCACCTCCGAACGGTCTCAACTGCTGCCATTGAACTGGTGTAAACTGTTCACATCTGACTAAAATAGACACACAGATTCCCCAGAAAAAGTAGAGCAAAAAAATCTCCAATTTCGGTTAGGCGAATTTTTCACTTACTCTTTGTGTAGCTTGTTCTTTATATACTGTTTGATCGGCTTATCCATCTGTAGATTGTATTCACTATATACGGTTCTTATCTGCTTATTCGTTGCCCGTGTTTTTAATGAGTTAATCATATCTTCAAACCACTCTCAAACCACATGCAGGTTTCTCGTAATGAGAAATCAAAAATATACTGCCCTAAATATACTGCCTGTACACACGTGGTTTGACACAACAAAATATTCTCAATCGGTTTGTCCACAGTTTTTAAAGTTCAAACTACACCACATACAACTATGATTCCCTACCCATTGCAAATGTTTCACACTCACTCTCTTATTTCTCTACGGTTTAACTTCCTATCTTCAAGGTGCAAAAAAAAATTGGAAAAAAAACTCCGCGACGGGGAATTGAACCCCGGTCTACCGCGCGACAAGCGGTAATTCTAGCCACTAAACTATCACGGATTTTTCTTGAATGATAATTGCATTTTTTGATTCTCAGGGTGATTTTACTTTCGTAGAGATAAGGTGATATTTGCAGGTTTGAGGATGATGCAAGTTTTGAAACACCCAATAATGTTGTTTCACCAAATACTCCAAAAGTGAATCATGATACAGTGGCCTAATATTGGTTCTGGTATCACTGGAAGATGGGTAAACGGTCATAATGCTTATTCAATGAAACCCTGCAGTAATACGATTCAAGTTTGAATCACGAGGTGAAACCCGGCTGTCAGAGAACACAAGCAAACAAGCATATCATGGTAGGAATGGTCAAAGTAGGTACCACGACCAGAGCTCATTGGACAAGGAGACCATGATTCACTAATAAATATTCGTTAACAAACAAGATTTAGTATAATATGAGCCATGGGTTGACAGAAGTGACTCACTCACTTACTGGAGAGTTGAAACCACAGCACTAAGTTGAATACCACGAATCACATTAAGCCCAGCCCAGATTCATTCATTGAACGAAGAAGTCATTGAATGAAATTTTAGTAATTTTTTATCTTCTGTAACTACTAACTTCAAGATGGATCTAAACCGAATGAGATGACCAATAGCTTTCTATTCAAAGCTAGTAGTAGATGCTGAAACCTTTTGCTCACCATTTGTTGCTTCCGAATGAGCATCAAGATAATCCATGTTATAATCTGCAAGGTTGTATGTATGTACACTACTGATTTTGATCTCATCAGTGAGTTCTGCAAGAACTTATCTCTATGCTTTGCATATACTTAAGAAGACTCCCAGGACACTGATGAAATGCGAAATTATCTCTAGTTCCAACTACCCACCGAAGAGGGATCCCAAATAACTCTACAACTTTCCCCAGTTCCAACTACTCACCGAAGACGGATCCCAAATAACTCTACAACTTTCCCCAGTTCCAACTACTCACCGAAGACGGATCCCAAATAACTCTACAACTTTTCCCATCTCCTACTACACGACTTTCACCTTATAAAACAAAAACCTTACATTATCATCTATAAAGTCATGAATATCAGATCCCAGATAGAGATTCATATACCAAGAATTGATGAAACGGGCTAAAGAAAGAAAAAGTAGACACAAACCAGTCGACCG
This sequence comes from Nakazawaea ambrosiae, assembly GCA_024271865.1. Classification (NCBI taxonomy): domain Eukaryota; kingdom Fungi; phylum Ascomycota; class Pichiomycetes; order Alaninales; family Pachysolenaceae; genus Nakazawaea; species Nakazawaea ambrosiae. The sequence goes on from JANBXG010000014.1 coordinate 223,758, forward strand.
AAGTGACAATTCCAAGATCGACATTGTGAGTGATCTTTCGAACTAAATTTAAAGTTTGAACTCTAAAAAAATAGGGCAAAGATAATTAGAACTAAAACACTGAGAAAAGCAAAAAAAAAATTTCTTTTTGTGGGGAAAACTTTTCAAGAGCTTCTTAAGCCCAAAGAACGGTAAGCCATTGTAAACCTTTCAACTTCTCATATGGAGGTTCTGGGTGGTCTTCGACATCTTGGAACAAAGTAGCCAAATCCACTTCGGTTGATCTAATCCATCTTGTACGTTTGATGATCTTCCAACCGATGGCCAAGACGAAGAATAATGGGATGATGAAATAAGAAGTGAAGAAAGAGGAGAATTCGAACATGCCGCTCATGAAGTTGGAGTAACCTCCTGTCAATAAGAACAAGAGGGAGAAGAAACCCGAGATCCATGCGTAGTAAGGAGTGAATCTTGCCTTTTTAGGCAATTTTTCTCTAGAGTAACCTTGAGCCTTCATGGCTCTAGTCAAGGCGATGTGGTTGGCAGAAATCAAGATCCAGAAAAGTAAAGTGTTGGAAGAAGAGATGTTTTGGAACCAGGAGAAGACGTCGTTGGCGGCCTCAGAACAGGACATGTATGCCAAAGGCAAAAACGCAGCAGTGGTGTACAATCCAACCCAAGGAACACCTCTCTTGTTACACTTCAAGAAGATCTTTGGAGCTTGTTTCTTGACAGCCAAGGCGAAAAGAGTTCTGGAGGTGTGGATCAAACCCAAGTTACCAGCAGAGAAGGCCGAGGTCAAGACAACGGCGTTGATGACGTGGTCCAAACCTTTGATACCTGCTCTCTTCATCAGAATAACAAAAGGTGAGGAGTTGGCAGTACCGGTACCAGTCAGAATGGTTGGGTCGTTGTATGGGACCAACATTCCAAGAATAAGAACACAGATACAGTACAAGACCACGATTCTGACCATGACACGGTTGGCAGCTCTCCAGATGGATCTACGAGGGTTTTCGGTCTCAGCAGCCAATGTAGCAATACCTTGTAAACCACCGTAAGCGTAGACGACGGAGTTGATCAGAGACCAGAATCCACAGAACTTTCCGATGTTTCCAGTGACCAAGTGCTCGGCAAATGGTCCTGGGTCGTTCCAGTAGTGGAAACCCAATCTTTCTTGGCCTGGAACTCCTCCTAAATCGATAACCAATCCACAAATGATCAATCCAAAGACAAGACAAAGCTTCAAGATACCGAAGAAGAACTCGACTTCACCGTAGAAACGGACAGAGTAACTGTTTGTGGCGACTTCAACGACACCCATGATGGTGATGAAGATGGCAGGACTCAAATCTGTCCAATATGTGATAACGACAGCAGCTGCAGCCAACTCCGTAGGCAACAAAGATGAATAAACGGTGATCCATCCGTATGAGAAACCGATACACTCGTCCAAGAAATGCTCAGAATGTCTAACGGTGGAAGCAGTGACTGGCATAAGACAAGACACTTCTGCGATACACAACTGGTTCATCATAATGATGATACCAACGATCAAGTAACTCAAAAACATACCACATGGACCTGTCTTGGCCAAGGTTCCTCCAGAACTCAAAAACAAACCGGTACCAATGACACCAACCAAGGTCAACATCTGAATGTGTCTCTGCTTCAAACCTTGTTTCAATCTTGTTCTCTCCTCCACCAACACATAGTTCTCACCTTCTGGGAAAGATTTCTCGATCGACTCGATTTCAACAACGTCAACGGAGACTCTGTTCAATTTCTCACCTTTAGAGCTACTGCTCTTCAAGTCGGTAGATGATGACATCTTGAGGGAGTGTACAGTTTTTTTGCTATAATTTCAACTGAATGATATTCACAACTACATATGGGGGCGAGAAGAGAATTTTCACAACCTTTTATACAAGTGGATCCAAGTGTGAGTGTGGATTTGCAGTTTTTTGAGGTGATGGTGGTGGTGGCTTTTGCCTTTCGAGTTTGGCCTTGACAAATTCTGTTTGAGAGCTGCAAAAAATCGAAAATCCCACCCGTTCATGCATCCTTGACCTGACAACTTTCGATTTCGCACAGTTATTTTCTCGTTATCGTCTTGGCTCTTTCACTGCATAACAGATAAACCTAAAGTGGATTAAAGATTGTGTCTGCAAAAGTAATTTTTTTTCTTATCTACAATTTAATTTCTTTTTTTTTTTTTTTTTTCTCTTATCAGCAGAACTTATCAGTTTAGCATTAGGACTGTTGTATGTGGATTCCGCCTGTGAATTGAGTTGCGGAAAGTGGACGCCACTTATGCGAGACTAGAGCAGATTAGAGCAGATTGGATTGATCATGTATCTTTCGGCGTTGTACCTTTTTCTTTACTATTCTGCCTTATCTCATTGAAAGGGTTGTGTAGGCCAACGGGGATTCGGAGATACGTTGTGGAGAGGCTGAAGAAAGGGTATCTTACTATAATGATGTTAATTGATTTGATTATCAATTTGGATCTATTGTTAGGGCAGAAACTAGATATATATGATTATATAATACACTACCTGCACCAAGGTTGTTCAATTTCATTCACCGAAAGCTTGATCTCTTGGTGAGTCTTTGTTTGAGTCACAAGTGAAGACTCTCCCACACTATTTGGATACGCCTTCTCCTCAACCGTAAGGCATTAAAAAAATATCGCACTACCAGAAATAGCCAAGACAAACATCACGCCGAAATTTAGGGTTAATCTCTCCTATCCCCTTCTCTCCTAAAGCTTGTAGTCAATCATTCTCTTATCAGTCAGGTGTGGTTCTTTTTCCTCAAGGCAAAAACACACACACTTTGTTTATCTGTATTTTTTTTCTTGACTGCACAACTCCAAATATCTTGGCGAAAATTGCAATTTTACTCAGTTCTGTCGTACTTCCCAGGGCCATTATTTTGATTTCGATGGGATTATCTGAGATCGCCTCTTGTTGGTCATAACAAACCCGCCTATTTCTAGCTTGCATTATCGAAAGCTAAGATGTTAAGCCTTTCTTCAACTAAGTTTTTTGTAAAAATTTCGATATATAAAACTTGGTTGATATATTTCATATAATTCAAAGATTTCAAAAGATGTCAAATCTGGAAAGCTTAATTGGACTGTGGGTGAAAATTTATCCTTCGGTCTATGTGGGTGCACTCTAAAATCAGCTAAGTTTTAGCTTTGGGGTAATAATAAGTTGACTAACATTGACTATCAAAGCTTGGCGTTATTTAAGCTGTACATCACTTAAGGGCTGGCGTTGGCGAGGAAGAACGAAAGCTTGTTAGCTCAGCAAATTACGAATCTCAAAGTAGAATTGGAGACTATCTTCAACTAAAGAAAGATGGTCATATGATACAACTCCAAATAATGATCGTATGGGACTTTTGGGCTCTACTGTCCTCATTACCGATGGTCGATGGTTGTGAATCTTTGTAATCCATTGTTAGTTGATAGTTAATATCAAATGTTTATTTCTTATATAATTCGTAAAACCTAGAGTCGCTTTGAGTCGCTTTGAAGGTGGTTCGAAATTTCACGATATGAAAGGTCTTCTTTTTCTTCATCGTTGAATTGTGGTATATATCCATCCTTTTATATTCTTCAACTTCAATGATAGTAAAAAGTTGGGACTTTAAGCTAACTTGATAACACAGTAATATGATAAGTAATAATAAAGTTTTATATTATGGTCTCAAGTATTGGGGCATAGACCATTATACCGCGCGGGGGTATTTAGTCACGTGACTTACATTGATATAATAAATACTAATCATCAGTAATATCTGGCAATAGCTGATAATTATCTGACAAATCATCAGTAATATCTGGCAATAAGTTATAATTATCTGACAGATCAAAACTAATTCTTGCTACTTTTTGTATTTTTTCGAAAATCAAGTGAATAAATTCTATGTAAAAGTGAGCTCTCACATCAATATAATTCAAGCCCAAAGGATGGAAATCAATTCAAAGCCTCTCAACTTTCCGTAAGGTGGTTCTGGATGGTCTTTAATATCTCGGAAGAGACCTTCTAAGTCAATTTCTTGAGGTCTGCGCCATCTCGTACGCTTGGTAAATTTGTAAGCTAGAGTGAGCAGCAGGAAAATAGGAATTATACAGTAAGAGGTGATGAAGGAGGAGATTTCGAATTGGCCATGCATGAAATTGACGAAACCACTTGTTAATAAGAATAATGCCGAGAAGAAACCGGAGATCCACGCAAAATAAGGTGTGAGTTTCATCTTGTGCGACAAAGATTCTCTAGAGTAACCCTGTGCTTTTATAGCCCTATCCATTGAAATATGATTCACTGAAACCAAGATCCAAGTGAGTAAAAGATTCGACGAGGCAATGTTTTGGAACCATGAGAAGACATTGTTAGCAGATTCTGAGACGGACATATATGCCAATGGTAAGAATGCTGCACTGACCAAGATTCCAATCCAAGGTACACCTTTTTTGTTGGTTCTCAAGAAGATCTTTGGAGCTTGCTTTTTGACGGCCAAGGCGAAAAGAGTTCTTGAAGCACTGACTAAGCCCAAGTTACCAGCAGAGAAGGATGAGGTCAAGACAATAGCATTCACAACATGGTCCAAACCTTTGATACCTGCTCTCTTAATCAGAACGACAAACGGAGAAGAGCTGGCAGTACCTGTACCTGACAGAATAAGTGGGTCGTTGTATGGGACGACCATACCAACAATAAGTATGGCAAAAAAATACAATATAAGAATTCTTACCAGAACACGTTTGGCAGCTCTCCAAATACTTCTACGAGGGTTTTTAGTTTCAGCAGCCAAGAGGGAAATACCTTGTAACCCACCATAGGCATATACAACTGAACTTACTGCATTCCAGAAACCGATGAACTTACCCAAGTTTCCAGGTTTGATTTGAGCTGCAAATGCCCCAGGTTCATTCCAATAGCGGAATCCCAATCTCTCTTGACCAGGAACACCTCCTAAATCGATAATCAATCCACAGAAAACCAAACCTATCACCAAAACAATCTTCAAGAAACCGAAGAAAAATTCAACTTCTCCGTAGAATCTTACAGAGAAGACGTTTGTGAAGATCTCCGCAACAATCAAGATTGTGATAAAGATGGCAGAATTCAAATCAGTCCAGTAGCTGATAATCACTGCAGCTGCAGCTAACTCACCTGGCAACAAATTGGAGTAGACAGTAATCCAACCGTATGCAAAACCTATAGAGTCGTCCAAGAAATGCTCCGAATGTCTAACGACGGGAGAAGTTGCAGGCATAAGACATGATACTTCAGCAATGCAAACTTGGTTCATCATGACAACAACACCAACAAAAATATATGCGATCAACAGACCACCTGGACCTGTCTTGGCCAAGGTTCCTCCAGAACTTACGAACAAACCACTACCAATGACACCAGCCAAGGTGATCATTTGAAGATGTCTCTGTTCCAAGCCCTGTTTAAGCTTCGTTCTGTCCGTTTTCAAGATTTCTCCATCTTCACTCGTGGCTTCGACATTATTATCGATCGAGCTCAGGTCGGTGATCTCCACAGAGATCTTCTTGGAGTCACTCTTCGACGGTGATACATATTCTTTAATGGACGACATGTCTTCGCAACTCGGTTTGGTCTTGCGAGTTTTTTCCATTTTAGGGCCAGATTTTGATCTATTTATCTACTCCATGTCACTTATGCATCTTTCAAAAAAAATTGGGGGTGATAAGTATGGCTTTTTTCTGGAACACTCACAGAGAACAAAAATTAAAACCTTATTTTTCCCTTCTCCTAATTAATATTTTCTGTGGCATCTGACTGAAGAGCGTTTGACAGTTGGGGAGTGTAAAATTTTAGTCAATCTGGCAGTTGGAGAAAGTGTGTAATGAGCGAGATGGGCGACTGTAATTTCTATATATAGGGGTGTGAAAATGTGCCGTGAGAGGTTGGTGGGTCCCTTTATCGGGTAATGCCTTTCACCTCGGTTGTATGAGAGAGGGCGTTTTCAATGCGGAAGATGTAAATGTTTCTTGTCACTCGTGATGAGCCAAGAAAAGAAACTTGGAGTTTAAGCTTATCAACGTTGGATAAGAATTTCATGGTGATAGGAGCCAATCAGAGTGCCCTGGATGAGCACTGCGATGTGAGCACTTTGATGTGCGCACTGCGATGTGAGCGCCGTGATGTGAGAGTTTTGATATGAGCACTGTGATGAGTACTGTGATGCGAGCACTGTGATGTGAGCGTTTTGATGTGAGCACTGTGATGTGAGTGATATGAGCTCTGTTGAATGACCGTTTTGAGTGCAGTGATTATTAGGACCCTGTGGTGCTATGACGTCATACCTATCAATTTTTTTTTGACTCTGCTCGACATACTGTTGGGCTCTCTCTTCCACGTGGTCTAGTACTCTAGTCCATATCCTTTCACTCACCATACTGATAAACTCTGCTCTACTTGTCTCAAATTCCATCATACACTTGTTTGTGTTATGTTCTCATACTTTTGTACTCTCAAAATGATCCACATTCTTTACCCTTATCCACTCTTATAGCCTACTTCTACACTACCTTTTAAAGATTAACAATTTTGTTATTAGAATTCTATTTGAGATAAAAATTGATAGCGTAACTACCACAAAAAAGATGAGATAGTTCGAAAAGGCAAGAAACAGCAATGTAGCACAATCAATTATAAACTTTTTCCCTCAAACGAGCCAAATATTCTTTGTAACCTGGCATTGCTTGCACACCATCTTCGACCAACTCACTCAAGGCCCAGACCCTCAAGGCCATCAACTCTCTTACAGAAGGATCGGCGTTGGACACGATCGGCTCTTGGGCACGTTGGCCTCTGACAATGTACAACGTCTTGTAAACGATACTGTCTTTGCTCTGTCTGACCTTGTTGATGATGTTGCGCACTCTGATGTTGAAGTCGTTGTCCAACTCTGGCAACTCGGTCTTCCCAGTTGGGATTTGCAACAAGTCCTCCAACCCGAACAAGTCCTCGATCAAACGCGGAACACTGTCTCCACCGACCCAGAGGAACAACTCGGAGCCGTTGTTGATCAAGTACAAGCCGTACCTCTGCAACACCTCCGAGGAAGCGTTGATCGGCTCTGGCAAGACGGTCTCCAGCTCGGCGACGACCTCGGCGTTGTCGTCCTCGGACACTGCAGGGTAGCCGCACTCGTCCGGCATGTCGTGCAACGAGTACACCGTTGGGTAGATGTACTGAATCAAGTGGGGCAAGGGCAAGGAGCCCAACAAGTTCAAGGCGTTGGCCCTGTGGTCGCTTGGCACTTTGCCCGAGCGGAAGGCCACGTTCTTGCTCAAGGCGTGCAACAACAAGGGCAACATCCGCAAGTTGGTGGACAACTGCAAGGGCGAGGCGGAGCCGCTGTTGCCGCCGACCAACTCCTTCTTGAACACGGTGAAAATCTCCACCAAGGTCTTGGTCAAGTAGTCCCGGGCGTCCTGGAACGAGGAGCTCAACACCTTTTCGATGGCCTTGTGCGTGTAGAAGTTGGTCAAGGCCAACTGGTCGGCACTGGCGTACAAGTGCTTCAAGTCCTTGACCACCGGGATGGCCACTGTGACCACACGGATGCGTCTTTCCCCGTACAGCGTGGTGTGCAAGACGGCGGCCTGGATGGACAGCACGGGCTTCATCAACTGCTCGTCGATGCTCACCTCGATCACGTAGCTCTGGTCCCTCGGGAACGTTGGGAACGAACACAAGTCCGAGGACCTGTTGAAGAAGTTGCCGTAGAAGGAGGACATGCGCAAGCCGGAGGAGCCCCTCACACGCATGACGGCCTCCAACTCGATGTCCATGGACAAGTGGCTGGAGATCTCCTTGGAGAGCTTGTTGACGTCCTCCAGTCTGCTGGCAGTCCAGGCCGGGTAGAAGTGTGTCTGCCCCGCGGTGTAGTGCGGCAAGTTGGCCAAGGTGGCCACGTCCTGGTAGGTGGACGCCGCTAAGAACATGTCCACGGTGACCTGCGACTTGTTGCACTCCACGGCGAAGGACTTGTAGAACGAGTTGTTCGGCAGCAACAACGAGGACTCCTTGGGTTTGTTGAACACGGACTCCTCGTCTCTCAAGGACAATTTGCCCTCCCCAACGTTGGGCAATGAGGCGCCGAAGACCACCACCTTACCACCGATGGACTGCATCAATTTGTGGGCCGACTTCAACGCTGGCCCCAAGGCAAAGCCCTCGTTGACGGAGTTCTGGAAGAAGCCCGCAAAGTTGGCCAACAACTTGTCGATGTTGCGTCTGGACTCGTTCAAGTTGACCAACAACTGGTCCGGCGAGGGCAAAAAGACGTCCTCCACGTCAGGGACCACCAACAACGAGGCCTCGTTGTCGTCCTCGCCCTCGGCCAGGTCCGGCGGGATGGCAAAGAAGTGCAAGCTCTGGTCGACACCGATGAAGGCCACCTTGGTGCGGCCGTCCTTGTTCGGGATGCGGTCCAAGGTCTCCAAGATGGTGCGGGTGACGGTGCCCAACAAGCCGTTCTGCATGGCGCGGATGCTCACGTCGATGACAAACACGTAGATCAACGGCTGCGGCGTGCGCACCAAGTACGCTGGCGGGGCGATGAACTCCACCACGGCGTGGTTCAACTCGTTTCTCAGGTACCGGTCCAGGTTGGTCTTGGTCAACTGGTTGAAGTCGAAGCCCTGAGGCACGTCGTTCTGCAAGTTGCACATGTTGCACCTCCACCGGCGGCCGTTCTCGACAAAGAGGCAGAACAGGTTGATGTACGACCGGCACCGGCGGCACCTGCTGATCACGGTGTCCTCCACTAAGGGTATCTTCTCGTCCTCGTCGCGCAAGAAGTTGTAGGGTCTGAACACCAACAGGAATGGGAGCTTGGCCTTCTTCAACAAGGACGAGCTGTTTGGCACAGCATTCAACGTCGACCGGAGGTAGTCTGTCAGCGAGTTCAGGTCGGCGGAAGGCGTGACGGTGGTGCCTGGCGGGATGACGAGCGGTGGAGGCGGCAAGGACAACTCGTGGATCGGTGGGGGCAAGTCCCGCATCAAGTCGGAGGGGTACAAGTTGTTCAAAGGGAGCGACGGCGCGGCGTCGAGGCCGCTGGCGCCGCCTGGGGCCTGATATTGGCCTGCTGGCGCTTGGAATTGGCCAGCAGGGGCCTGGAATTGGCCGTACAGCGACTGCAGCTGCAGCAGTTGTGGTGGTACCGGCAGTTGCAGCGCGGCAGCGGTCTGTTGGAACCCAAGATTGGCCATTCCCTGGTTCAATTGGTCAACGGGGGCGGATTGTGGGGCCACGCCGCCTTGGTAGTACTGCTGTTGCGCTGGGATGAAGGGTTGTTGCAAGGCAGGGTTGGCGTACAGCAGTTGCGGATCCGCGGCAGCGCCTTGCGGAGGCGCTTGCGGGTTCAACTCGTACTGTGCCTGTGGATATGCTCTTCTATTTCTGTGGGACATGGATTAAGCGCTGGATCTACAAGTAGGGAGTGGGTAAGTGGGTAAAATGGATCTAAAGTAATGGGAATACGATCGATCAATCACGCGGATGTGTCAGTGTGCCAGTTCGAGATCGCAACGGTTTACCGAAATACACACCTTGTTTATTCGAATGGATTCGAGTTCACCAGATGATTTTCAATCAAATCAAGTGAAGTGAACAAGTCTTGTGTTTGAATTTGTTTTTTTTTGGATTTGGTTTCTTTGGTTTTTTTACTTTTTTGGTTTTTCATTTTTGGAATTTTTGATTTTTGGCATTTTTGATTTTTGATTTTGGCTGACTTTTCACTAATTTTCGTTTATAACAACACACAGAAAAGCACAGGTCGTGCAGGGAATGACGGGATGCTGTAAAAGGTAACCGGGGCTCTGAAATGTGGTGGGGATAGCTATACCAGGACCAGGATGTACGGTTCAGAGTTAGAGCAGAGTGAGTGGAATTAAGGAATTAACAGCATTCGCTTAATGAGTAGATTAGCAGAATTAAGAGTATTATCAGAATCATCGGAATCATCAGAATAGCACAATCAATGCAGAGTTCTCCTGTTTACCCATTACCAACTTATACCAGGAGACATAGTTAACAACGCATATATTCAAACTAGACTAAACAGGGGCGGTGGGGCGACCACAGAAGGGCCAGACCTGTGGCCGGAAGTAGCTATAAATGACAAGATTCCCCGGATCATTACAATATCCAGGAAATCACCAGAAGATATCTGAAACTGCCAGGATCGCCAGGACGTGCCAGAGTTCTGCTCCAAGAAAGGGCAGAGTTTGGTTGACTACCTCCTCTCTTATACTACTCTCTATATTACTCGGTATTTATTCAGACTATAAATAGTAAACAGGGGCGGTGAAAAAGGGGGCTAGAAAGGGGGCTAGATAGGGGTTACCTTTAGGGTCTGGCAGTGCTAATACGAGGCCATCTACGACTGGACCATGTAACGACCATTCCCACTGTCCATTACGACTGTGCACTAGGCATAGTATATACCGATCCCGTTCAACCACTGGCCCAAGTGCCCGTACAACAGCACAATGCTCATGCCGTCAGGCGCCCGCAACTCAGACACGCCCCCTCCAGTACCCCCGTACATAGGGGAAGCGCGCCCGCTGCTCAACACCACCTGCACAGCGTCCACCCAGGCCCCACACCGCACGTTGAGCTGCGACACAGACTCGCCCGGCCGCACGTCGAAGTCGTGGTAGTGGTTGGTCACGTTGCCAATGCGGCAGACGAGCCGCTCGCGGGGCGCGCTCGCCGTGGTCAACTTCTGGAACACCGCGCTCAACGAGTAGTCACGTGGCGGCACGGGCGGCGCGGCGCCCCCGCTTGCCGCAGCCACGGGGTAGCCGAAGAACTCGATCCCGTCGAGAGCGAGCCCCGAATGGATGCGCACCTTGGTGAGCTGGGTCTCGTTGGGGAACCCGAGCACCGCTGGGCTCGTTGCGCGGCCCTCTGGTCTGCCTTGGAGCGCCCCTTTGCAACAGCGGAGCACCCTGCCTGCGCCGAGGTCCACCTCCAGGGTGCTCTGCTGCGTGGAGACAAACCGGGCAAAGTCGTCGATGCGGGTCTGCTGCCCGCCGTTGCAGAGGATCTCGATGTCCAACCTCTTGTTCCTGAACTGCGGGGCAAGGTGTGCCTGGATCTCGTCGTAGCTCAAGACCACCTTCCGCTGCAGCCCCACGCCGCCCACGCTCCTGGGCAAGTACTCGAGGTGGAACTTGGCCCACTCGCCGACGTGGCACGTGACCAAGAAGACCCCTGTCTTCGCCTCCACCATGGCGCTGCGCGAGGCCGGCAATGGGTAGCACATGGGCCGCAGCAGGGGCTGCCTGCCGTCGCGCGGATCCGCCAAGGCGGCGTCGGCCTCATCGCGCGGGAGCGCAAACGCAGGGTGGTGGAGGAACCGGAGCAAGTCGAACCTGTGCCAGTGGCACTCGTCCTTGGACAGCACGGGGCCCCACAGTTTCTGGCCCGTGCGCACGCTGGACCGCTCGGAGGTCATGAACGTGCGGTTGAAGCGCACGTAGTCCCTGAGCATGATGCCGTTTTCCTGGTGCGGGCACCCGTAGAGATGGCCGATCTCGTGCAAGAACAGCCCCATGGTGACGTTGAGGCACTCCCACAGCGTGGAACACTCGTTGCAGTCGTTGGCGACCTCCCTGGTGTCGGTGCGGTGCTCGTCGTGGAAGCAAGGGCCGATCTCCGCCACAGAGGTGGGCCACGACCAGAGCCCGTGGCTCCCGAAGATGGCGAGCTTCAAGGTGTCGGTGCCCCCGCCCAACAGCAGGTGCGTGAGGATCAACTTGAGCCGCGGGTCCCAGTGCGCGTCCAAGAACATCACCGCCAGGTACAGTGGGTGCGCGGCAGACAGCCCGCGAACCAGGGGGAGCGCCCTGCGCAAGTCCTCGCCCAGGATCAGGAAGAGCCCGCCCGTGTTGGAGCCCTTCAGGTTCTGCTGCGCGAGGTTCACGTCGCGCAACTGGGCCAAGGTCTTGGAGGATCTGACGATGTGGACGTTGATGTGGCCTTTGTCGTTTTCCACAAAGCGGAACACGCGCGGGCCGAACCCGTTGCGGGCCATCTCCTGCTGCGTGAACAGCTGCATCATGCGGCCTGCGACTTGCAATTTCTTTACCAGCGTGTCCACGCCTTGCTGGGCCATCTTGTACCGTGGGAGGTCGTACTGGAGCGGCGAGTCCTGGGCCACGAGCAAGCAGAGATGCAAAGGCGGGTTCTGCAATAGGGGCTCGTAGCTGATGGACAACTGCGCGGAGTCGTGGTTTTTTTTCGACTTGACGCTGAGCAAAAGCTCGTTGTGGCCTTTGGTCAATTGCACAATACATTTGAAGAAACCCTTGGTGATCTCGAAAGATTGGACCGTGCGTGCGTGCGCGTTGGAAACTTCCACGTGCGAAGCGGCTGTGTCCGTGGTGGACCCGTGGAGAATGTAGATGGGCGCATGGATGGGCTCCTGTGGGGGGTTGAACAAGCTGATGGTCATGGTGTAATGATGTTGGGAGGGATACTTGAGTGGAATTTGTGGAAATGAGTGGAAATGAGTGGAAATTAGTGGACCAATGGTCAAGTTAGTGTGTCAATGGTGAACAGATGATAGACTACTGGTATAATCGCACTAAAAAAATCAATCTGGCACACCTTTATACTTCTCTTATCCCATTCTATCGTTCATTACACTGTGTTCTGTCTTCAAGACAAACACTTGTCTTTTTCACTTTTTCGCTGGCATTTCCCAGTGTGGGGCGGTGTTCGGGCCGAGTTTGCGCAGAGTGAGGCGGATCGGCAGGGAGGGCTAGGTCCAGTGAAGCGGTACAGATACTTCAAGGACGGTGATTACTACTCCAGTGATCGTTCGCTGTATGATTGTAAATGGTACACAACACCTCGTAGAACTGTTTCACCGTCTGACTGCACGTGAACATCACTACACCGTCCCGAGACTAGAAATCGGCGAACCTCACTACACCACGGAGTTTAGGCTCGAAAACGGAACATCATTACACCACAATGGTACATTACAATAGTGCACAACACTGTGCTAAATAGTGCTAAGTGGTAACAGTGCTAAGTACGAAGTGTTAATAGTGCTCATATTGCTAAAGGACCATAGTTCTGCTCTCTATAGTGCTAATAGTGCTAATTGACCATAACTCAGCTCACTATGGTGCTAATATAATTCTACTCACTACAGTGCTAATATTGTCTCCACTAGTGTATTCACTAGTCTTGGCTCTGCTCACTAGTATCAACCACTACATCTCCTGCATAACTAACTTTTCATTAATCCTATAAACATCACACAGCCGCTAGCTGCTGTATAAATAATAATAAATATGACATCACTCATCAAGGCGCATCTCCAGCTCTCGACGAGTGCAAATTCTTCAACTTCTCATGCAACATCTCCATCTCCAAGGACCCGTGCCCACCGGATCTGGCGCCAACTCCACGCGAGCTCTTCACAGAGTCCGTGTACGTCGACAACGAGGAGGTGGTCCCTGCAGGGTACCTCTTGAAAACATGTCCCGAAGGTGCCGTTGGGATCACACTGTACTGTCTCTCTTTGAAGCTGATGTTCATCTGCTCCACCTTCTTCAAATTGCGCAACTCGTCCATGTTCACCTTGTTGAACCAGTCCTTCTCCTCGTCATACTGGTACAACACATACTCTACACCGTACGGCTTGGGCTCCAAACAGTACACCGTGTGCAAGGGCACGTCCAACTCGCCCACAAGGTTCTTGTCGAGGTTCAAAAAGTACCCGAGCAACACCCTGGAGATGACACGGTGCGTCACGATCAACACGTGGTCCGTGCACCGCTCCACCTCCGTGATCACGGGCCGCAACCGGTTGATCACGTCCAAATAGGACTCCCCGCCAACGCCAGGGTACCGGTAGGTCATCTTGTTCTTCAAGCGGGCCTTGTAGTCGAGCGGGAACTTGGCCTGGATCTCCGGGTACGTCATGCCGTCGCACCTGCCCGCGCCCAACTCGTTCAACATGCGCATTTCCTTGATGAAGAACTCGTCGTCGGAGAAGAATTGCGTCGTTTGGATGGCCCGTTGGAGCATCGAGGTCCACACGGTGAACAAGGGCTCGTCCGGGGGCTGCTCGATGGTGGCTGCGGTGGTGTGCGACCCGGAGGCGTTCTTGATCTTCACCTCCAACCGGCTCTTGAACCGCTCCAACTGGTTTTTGCGGAACTCTTGCTTCTTGGCACTCATGAACCGCAGCAACAGGTGCGAGAAGCGGATCCCGCGCTCCGTGAGGGGCAGGTCGCCGCCGATGCGGCCCAAGACGTTGTCGTGGCTCTCGCCGTGGCGGGTGATCCAGATCTGCCGCTCCAGGAGGTTGAAGTTGAGCAAGAAGTACACCGTCTGCGACAGCAAGAAGCCCTCCACGTTGAAGGTGACCACCTTCTTGCCCACGTCGATCATCTTGATGTAGCTGAAGCCCTTGATCAGCTCCTCGTCGTCGCCGATGGTCTCGTACAGCTTCTCGTAGTTCTTCAACCGGCCCTGGAAGTCCAGGAGCGCAATCTTCGGGTCGATGTCCTTGTAGTCGGGACCCGAGAGCTTCAACCGGATGTTCTCGTCGATGATGGAAGGGTTCGAGCAGATGCTCTCCAAAAACAACACCTTCAATTCGCCGTTGGACCGTTCTCTGATCTTGGCGAGCAATTTGGCCCTTCTCGCTTTTGTCGAGTTGGTGGCATCGAAGATGCCCACGCTGAGGTCGCCATCGACCAAGTTGTTCAACAACTCGTCGAGCGTGTCCATGGCCCACTTCTCCCGCAACAGCGTGGTCAACTTGTTGTCCGGGCTGAAGAAACTCAGCTTGTGCTGCGTCTCCACGGGGTGCAAAGAGTCCGGCGAGGTGTTGCCCGAGTCCAAATGGAGCGGCGAGTCGGGCAAGGGCTTGCGCTCCGGGCCCAAGTCCGCATTCACACGTCTACGGGTGTTCCCCACGTTGAACACCTGGCAGTTGTGCTGCAACCAGTTCAAATAACGGGTCAACTTGTTCGTGATGTACGACTTCCCACGCAGCGGGAGCCCCACCATGACGATCACCAACTTGGACCCAACGTCCCTCTTCAGGATCTGCCCGTCGGGACTCACCTTGGACCGCGTCTGCCCGGGAATGTCCAACGTGGTGGCCAACTTCTGCCGCAACTTGTCCTCCTTGAGTAGCACATCCACATCGAGGTTCAACGACGGGATACCCTTGTTTTTCTGTGTGTTTTCGCGGGCGATGGACAAGTTGATGTCGTCCTCCAGCGGGCCATCGCCCTCGTCGCTGCAGTGCTCGTTTTCTGGCGAGTACGGGTCCTGCAGCGGCGACGACGACGTCGAGGCCACCGGGGTGTCGCTGAGGGGCCGCGAGTTGAACTGTGGGAGGTCTGCCGCGGTGGCATTTGGGGACATGGTCTCGTTGCGCAACGCAGAGGCGTCCTTGGGCTCGTGCTGGTGGTAGTCCGGGTTCTTGAAGCTCACCTGGTCGTTGTAGGCGTAGAGAGTGGAGTCGTTGGTGGACTGGGAGCCGCCCACGAGGTCTTCTTCGCTGGATATTATGGCATTTTCATGGTATTTGTACACGTTTGGGGGAGTCTCGCTGAAGGAGACTTTGGATGCAGAGTGGTCGGTGTGGGGCTTCAACATGGGGGTGGGGATTGTGTCGGGGGAGGGAGATATACTCATGATTGGTAGAGGGTAGTTGAATATGAGGGTAAGTGAATAAGTGGGTAAGTGATTATGTTGATGTTGAGTGATAAACTATTGGCTATGTTATTGATTATGTTATTGATTATGTTGGTGATTATGTTAGTGATTATCCTATTGATTATGTGATGTGATAATGTTAATGATTATGCGAGTAAGTGATAATGTGATGTGATGTGATCAAGTGTTTGAGTTTATTTATATCAACACTTATGCGTATGATCACGAATATACTTATCCGAGTGATATTATGTGATCGTTGCTCTAAACCCGATCCTATCAGCCACAGCCAGTACTACTCGATATACGATTAAGGATAATCAGTAATCAATGTTCTGTAATATTCAGTGATATTCGATATTCAGTAACAGTAATCCAGTATTCAGTAATTTTCAGTAACACACCAGTCAATCTTCTATGCCCTTCTCGATATCGCGCCTGTTCAATCTGTCTATCCTATAACCGCGCTTGCTCCTGTTTCGTTCTTCAATATGAAAAGCAGAACAAAACGAATGACTAATTTGACTGAAGAAAAAATTGGAAAAAATTAAAATAAAAATTAGAAAAGAAAAATAAAATAAAAAAATGTATGCAGAATTTTAGAATCTTTATATATAATGACGATTTTTGTTTAGTATGCAGGAGGAGAAATTAACTTGGCCTTTGATTTGCAGTTTTGCTGAGGGGTGAACAGAACAGATAGGATATTGGATGGGGAAGGCGATGGATTAGGGATAGAGGGATGTAGATTAGGGATAGAGGGATGTTGATTAGGGATAAAGTGATGTAGATTAGGGATGAAGGGATGTTGATTAGGGATAGAGGGATGTAGATGAGGGATAGGGATGTAGATGAGTGATAGAGAGATACAGATTATTGGTTATGCATTATTTATGAATTTGTATTAGTGTAGATTAGGTTTGTGTGTGGAGTGAATTTAGCGTGTTTGTAATACTATTCTGTAGTAGTGGTATTTCGTAGTTAATGTAAATTGAGCACGTTTGTGCTATTCTCTATATTTCTCGGTTCCAACTCAGTATACTCCCCTTCAAATAGACATTTGAATCCCTCGCCCTCTTCTTCCTTTCCCTCTTCGATCTCCCGCAATGTCGCACCCCTCTCCAATACAATGCGTCCCGTTTCCTCTTTTTCGTAAAACCTCACTCAAACGGAAACAGAACAGAAAACTTGAGAAAACAGAAACACCGGAACAGAACTAATTACAGAAAAACTAATTACAGAAAAACTGATTACAGTAGATCCGATTGCAGCAAAATATCACAGATTACCACATATTCGCACAGATTTAACATACCACAAGTACCACAAATACCACAACATACCACAACATACCACAACACAAACCTCACAAACCGCATAAACCACAAACCACACCACACCACAGCTCCCCATCCCTCCTCTCACCTGATCTCTTACCAACTGACGCAACTACCCATTTCTCGCAGGGCTCCCTCTTTTTCTCCAGAATAAATTTTTTCCTCTTATCATCCGTCTGGTGATGCACCTGGAAGAAAAAAAGCAAAAAAAAATCTTACTAGGCAACAGCTCGGCAGCGGTAATTAAACGGTTGATTCTTGGAAGTACGTAAGAGGGTTACTGGTGTGGATTGGTTGCCGGCGAGATAATATGATGGGAGAACTACTGGATCCTGGGGTTTACTGGTGTTTGCTGAGCACTTTGTGTACTTGGCTTGTACTTGATTTTTCAGAGTACTATTTTCTTTTACTCTAGTTGGCTGCTCTTGTTGTCTACTCTTGTTGTCTACTCTTGTTGTCTACTCTTGTTGTGTCTACTCTAGTTGGCTGCTCTTGTTGTCTACACTAATTCGCTCCACTCATTACACTGCATCTTACTAAATACTCATTTATTCCCAGTATCTCACCCACATTTTACTCCTCATTGCCTCCACATACCACCTCTCGGAGCCTATCGACTCCCGAACTTAACCCACTCCTTCACCACCCTAAAAAGTGGTGCAATCCGTCAATCAACTACATGAAAAAACTCCAATTTTTCAAACACTCTCTAATTAGCCCCTCTCCTCAAGTGAGGGGAACCGGAAAAACTTTGCGGGTTTTTCACTTCCTCGAGGATTTTTTTTTTCACTATTGATCCTGACTAGATAACCCGCATCGGGTAATTTTACACGCTTTGCACAACCGCAAATAAAGTTCTCTTTGTGATGCCTTGGGGTACCGAGACTAGGTGCCCTGGCATGCGTTAAAGCAATAAAGCAACGACAGGAAACTTTGAAGGCTATAACACACACACGACAAAGCAACCTCGGCACAGGCAACAACGGCTACAACAAAAATAACTAAAATCATTCCAGGCAACTGCTATAAATACAGAGCAAATGCACTGCTATAGAGTAGCAAAGGAAGCTGCTATAAATACTACTATAATATAGATACCACTATATAGATATCACCTCTGACTACAACACTTTGCTACTCCAAATTAACGCAGTATCAACTTACTATATCACCACTACCCCCTCCCTCTAATTGTCCTACTGTCGTTCTCAAAACCACTTCTAATTCAAAACTATACAATGCGACGATAAATCAATGTCAACTTTCTAAACAATACAAATTACTTATTCTTTTTTTCTTCTTTTCCAGACAAAACCCTAGATCCCAGCTAAAGTCGGCCTTTATTCTTTTTTTCTAATGATAAACGGACACTAATGACATCCGATAAGCAAGATCATTCAAATATGCATGTAAGCTTACACCATCTTTTCTTTTTCCGCTTTTTTTTTTTTTTTTTTCAATTTTCATCTGAATCATCACTGTGAATTGAAGGTGCAACGCTTAATCCCCTCAATGTCACATCCCTATCTTCGTATTCGTCACTTTCTCCTTGACCGTCATTGTCTAAATCGTCTTCTGGCAACTTCCAATTGAAATAATCCAGCTCGTTATTCTCTTGTAATGTTCCCAAATCGCCCGGGGTCATCAGTGCTACTGTGCCGGAGGAAGCACCACTATTGGTGAAGGACGAATCACGGTCCCTTGGCGAGCCTGGCAGCGACAATGGTCTAGAGATTTTGATGCTGGAACTCAATTCGAAAGGATTGGTAGAAGAAGCGGCAAATTGATCTGGATACGCTCTTCTTAAAGCCAAAGTACGGGCCTTCACATATTCCAAACCCATTCTCTTCCAATCCAACAAATCGCTCAATCTCTCTACACGGTTTCTTTGATTGATCCTCTGTCTTCTGGATTTCTGGGTAAATTCAAACATTTGAGAGGTCAATTGCTCGATACTTTCTTCTACAGATTTCATTCTTCTATCTACGACATAGATCCCGTAATCAGCAGGCTTCTCGATCAAATCCTCCATGTAACAGCCAAACCCGGACAAGTTTGTGGTTATTGAAGGAACTCCCATAACAGTACATTCCAGAGGTGTGTAGCCCCATGGCTCATAGTAACTTGGAAATACACCACAATGACATCCACGCACAAACTCTTCGTAGTCTAAGCCCAAGATCGGGTTGTTGGAGTTCAAAAACTCTGGATGGAAGATGATCTTGACACGGTCCTCACTCCTGTTGAACAACTGCACCGACCGGATTTGGTTCAAGATTGGATCGGTGGCATCGTCGACCATGTTGTGGGTCACGATTGGTGGTAAGGAGTCTCGTTTGAGGGCGAACATGCGTCTTTTCAAGATCACTCTATCGCTAGGCTTCAACAAGTCGTCGATTTCAGGCAAATTGACATGCTGCGAGCTCTGGCAGTTCTTGGGCAACTGGCAAAACTCAAAAAGACGTTTGCCCATCGACAGTTGCACATCTTTTATAGTGGTCTCCAACTGCTTGATGACAGCCTGCCCACGCAAGGTCTCCACGGTGTAGTTGGAGGTCGCCAGAGGCATGATGATGAACAGGACGACCGTCATCTTGGACCCTGACAGCTTCAAACGGTGGTTCAAGCGTGCCAAGGACTCGATGAAGAAGTCTGCTCCCTTATTACGGTACTCGTAACGGCCAGCGATGAAAAAATACAAGGTGTTGCTCAACTTGAAGTCCAATTGGCCGTAGAAATGGCCACGGATGAACTCGTTGATCTTCTCCTTCTTCTCCAGATGCAAGTTCTGGAACTCGTGCACCAGCTGGAATTTGACCACGTTCAATCCGTTTGGCACGACGCCGTCTGGCTTCCGTTTGAGCAAGTACTCGGACTCGTACAGCGTGATGTGCGACACTGTGGTGAAGACATCGGCGGAATGCAGCAGCGCACGCTCTATGCAGTATCTGTGGTAGATCCCACGCTTGCCCAGCTCCTTGTCGACGTCGTAGCGGGACAAATTGTTGTAGAAGTCCTCGGAGCCGGCACAGAGATACCGTCCCAAGATGGTAGCGTGGGTGGTGAAGATGGTCAGAACGTCGATGCGACGTTTGTGACACAAGGGCAAGACAACACCGGCAAGCCACTCGTGCAGATGGACGATGACCAGCTTGGATTGCTCGTTATGGGTGAATTCACCAAGAAACCAGGCGGCCAAGTAGCCCAAGAGGATGGCATTGTTGGTTTCGTGGTCATGCTCCGGGGTCGGGATGCCCAGCACGTTCCAAAGATCGGATTTCCACTCGTTGAGTAAGTATCCGGCACTCTGCAAGTCGAAAAGGATCACCCGTGGAGCACCTTCGATAAGCCAGCGGCCGTAGAGGTACTTGACACCCCTCTCGGCCATGGAGTCAAGCGTCTTTTGCAAAAGGGGGTCCTTGACAGGGAGCTGTTCGACCTCGACATGGGCGCTCTTGTAGTCCAAAGGCCCGATCAAGGTGTATCTGTCTCTGTATTCGGCAACAGTGATCGGCAGCTTCGACTTCAAGACCGAGTAGATGCCGCCGACTCTGTTCAGGACCTCTGTGGCGATTTCGAAGAGGAGATGCGACTTGATATCGCGAGTCATTGTGAGAGATGGAAACGCTTAAGAAAGGATTTGAAAAGGGATGAGCACAAAATTGTCAATAATGAGCCAATTAAAGGGATAAAAAGTGGGAGTGGGCTTCAATTTGCAGCGTTAATTTGATGTAAATTGCAGTAAAACTGCAGTAAAATTGCTTAACAGTGGAGAATTAGTTGCAACAGCGAAACTAACAACACCAATCGAGCTGAGACTAAGTGGAAATCGAACGACAAGTGAAGCAGGCGCCAATTGAGCCAATTTAAACCAAATTACCAGCACCAACAGAATTGAATTCACCCTTTTCCTTTTCCTAAAGTTCCATTTTCGATCACTCCTCCTTTCAAAAAAATCAAGTCATCGAAAATGCAAAAAATGCAGCCAAAAAAAGGAGGTGGCAAGTGGCTGCGCAAATTGTAGCAATGAAAAGGGGGAATTAGAGTGACGGTGGACAGTGAGGTGGACAGTGATGTGGACAGTGATGTGGACAGTGATGTTCAGTGATGTGGACAGTGAAGGTGCGTTGTGGAGACAATGGTGTGTTGGAGGCGACTGGTGTGGGATTGGAATTGGATGATAGGCTGGACTCTATGAAAAGCTTCTTGATTATGTTGTCAAGTTATTGGAAACTGGGGAAAACAATCTGCACTCCGTTTTTCCACGCTCCTCGAAGAAAAGGGATCGAGGAATGGGGGCGGTCTAGGCGAAGGCTGGATATTTGGCGGGGTAGGAGAATAAAGTTTTAACGGAGCAGAGACGGGTTGGCAGGGGCAGCGAGCAGCAAGCAGCGAGCAGTGTGAGCATCGGAAGAACGGTCAGCACTTATTTAAGCGAGTGCTGCATCGACTAGGTACTTTAGCGATACATTAGGGACTATTGTGTATGTTTATGGAGTGATAATGATTTTAGGTACACTCACAAATTTTTACTACGTGCAAATGTTTGTGCAACTACCCGTGCAAATACGCCTAGCCTACTACACCATATCCCACCATGTCTCGGATGTCAAAGCTGTAAACTCTATACTCTTCTCTGCCACCTGGTGTCACACTGCTCCGTAAAACTCCCACCCTGCAAACTTAATGGCCAGATTTAGCTTCAGACCATTTTTGGCCTAAAGCAAAAAAGAAAAAAGAATTATTCCCCACGCTGACAGGTTTTGACTTGACCACTCATGACGAGATAGGAGTCAATAATTCTCGTCGATAATCATCACAACATGTCACTCTTAATCTCTTGTCTCATTGGAAAGCTCCAGCCATCTCATCGTCTATGCAACAGAACAATATCCTCAAAAGATCCTAGCAAGAGTGGAGGAGATCTTGGAGGAGATCCATCTTTCTATTTTTATTTGCAGTCCCACTAAGATTGCAAAAGAAGAAGAAAAAAAAAAGGTTCAGTTCATGCTTATTGTTTTCTGTTTCCAAAGATAATCGAAGACAACAGGGGTGTTGAAATTTTTAAAGTTTCTTTTTCTTTTTTTTTTTTATTTCCCTCTGTTTAGAGGCAGTTTGTTTGAGTGTAAATGTGATTATGCATGTATGCATTGAGACATGTGAAACAAGAGAAAATTAATGCAGAATCATACAATCACTACGTAGATAGATGCATATCTAAAAATTGTTCAAAACAAGGTGGTGGAAAAAGAGACAGAATTACAAAACACGGAAAGCAAAACTAAGCAAGTGCAGGCATAAAACCTAATAATAATTGAATTAAGGTTACAAAATAATATGTTTCGTCTCAAAAGGAGAATAGCATACAACATACAATTAAGAATATAATTGGGATTATTACATTTGAAATATGCAGAAGATTGATTTTCTTTGTTATTTACTTTCCTCTTGTTTAAGTGAATTAGAAGTCCATTTTCCTTTGTCTCTTTAGGATCTGGAAAAACAATTGCAAGACAGAGAGAGATATATAAGAAGCACCATGTGGATGTATGGAAAAAAATATTGAGGCAAGATTCCGGGGTCATCAAGGCTTCTCTGTTTCCTTATACGACCGGTGTTAAGTACCCATGTCTGAAAACTACATATTTCAGGAGAAATCTCATCTAGAAACGGGTCAAGACTAACTACCAATCCTCGACCTCCGGTGTTACTCAATCTTATCACATAAATTTCCACTCAAATGCCATGCACAAACTATCTTGCCTCTTCCGTATGCGCCGGTCTTTTTTATTTTTTTGAAAGAATGATACAGCTTGTTGTTGTGATCAATACATTCTCAATTGAAAATGGAAAGGGGGTTGATCTTTGCTTTGCTTTGCTTTGCTTTTCCTTCGATTCCTCTTTCTTCTCTCTCTATCTCTCTAATACATGTTTTAACTGTTCTACTTTTTTCTTTTTTCTGCATTTTTTTCCTTTCCCGATAATAATTTCTTGTCACAATTTTTTTTTTTATTTTTTTTTTTTGTATATTGGTATGCTTCGGTAATCGGGATATGCTTGAGGCTGAAGGTAAATCAATCTTGGTATTACGTCGAGATCAGATTGAACTTAGATCCGGTTCGCCCTCCTGTTGTTCTTCTTGACGCCGGACAAAGGAGGGTCCTATTCACAAGCGAAAGGTTTGAATAGCAATCCAAACTCTAATCCCTCAGGTATCGTCCGTTCAAAATACCTTGGGTCACTCGTATATCAACTCATCCTAGGGGAATGTTTTAAGGTGTTAAGAGCGGGTATATAATAGCTTAGAGTGTCTGGCTAAATAGTAAGGAGCAACTGCATAAAAAAAGAAAAGATGCATACATATTGCCGCATATTCTTAAGTGTACATTGCATCTAAGGCGACCTCTAGTAAATTGGATACAATAGGGTTGCTTAAGGAAATTAGCACACAAATGCACTTGAATTTTTTTTGAAAAGCAGGGTTATAAAATCTTGGTAGGCTAAAGAAACAACTACGTAATGGATGACGACAAGAGGTGGTACAAGTTTGGCACACCTACGAACTGGGGTCGTTTGAAGATGAGTCTGAATCTTCGTGATCGTTTCATCGACCATGTGTTCATGTCTTTCTCCAAATAATATTTGATTGGCACATACACATAGAAGAAACCAGGTAAAACAAAAGAAAAAATTAAAACAAAAACAAAAGACTAAAACACAAAAAAAAAAAAAAAAAGAATAAAGAAAAAAAAAGAAAAAAACAAGGAATAACAAGGAAAAAAATAAAATGTGTAAAAACAAAAAAAGGTTTATACTTTCATCTCTTGAAGCACATCTCAGCTGTCGCATATAGATCGCCTGGATCTTCATTTCGACACTGAAGTAGAAATATTTCAAATAGAAGGAATGGAGATACAGGTAAAACAAGCGTGAGATCGAAAAAGGAAAAGAAGTATCGTTGTGGAAAAGACATGAGAATCCTAGTAGATGTTATGTCTTTGAAGTTGAGTGCTTACTTCTTCTATGTTACGAGAACTTTTTTTTTTTTTTTTTTTTTTTTTTTTTTTTTTCTTTTTTGAATGTTAACCTCATCGTCACACCGATCTGTCACATCACGTTTGGTTGTCTTGTCTCACGTTTGGTTTAGATTTGTTCCAGTCTCCTCTTGCTGCCTATTTTACGTCTGAGAACCGTATTCATAGATGTCTCGCTTGAATCTCAGTTGATATATGAACACCTCCTCCAATAAGTATTGCTACTTACTATATCGTGATGCATGATGAAACAATTTTAAAGTTTACGCAAACTTTTTCCATACCCGAACTACATAATAAAGAGAAAGAATTTATGCATATGCTACACATGATTTTTTTTTTGTATTTTTTTACCTTTTCCCAAATGTCGTTTCTTTTTTTTTTTTTTCTTAAACTCTTCCTTCAAAAAATTCTGCTCTTGTTTCTTTTTTCATATAAATAGATTTTCAATTCGTCTCTAGGAAAAAGAAAAAAATATCCACACAGAGATCAGATGCATACATGTGCTAATTAGAATATACTGAACGAAGGGATATCATCAAGATCACGGGACAGACTGTTGGATAGAATTAGAGTGAAATACAGAGTATTAGATTGATCTAATTTTTTTTTTGTTCTCAGTTCTTATTTTTTTTCCTGAAAAACCATTAAAGTCAATTACTACGGTAACTAGTATTTCCTATTGTACCTTTCAGTCAAAACATATAATATAAAAAAAAAGTTGAAGTTACAATCATTTGAATAAGGGGTGTCGAGAAAGAGGAGATTCAGAAGTAAATCGAATAGAGGCATAATAAAAAGGAAACCGAATAGAGGAACAGATCAATCGAAGAGATCAATCCCTTTTTTTTTTTTCTTTCTTTCATTTGATATATTGTACAATAATTGCATTGAAGAACAAAACCCCACACCCACACACACACACAGACAAATCCAAAAGGGTTTTATGTTATGAACTAGAGAAGGAGACCAATAAAAAGAAAGTTTAGGTTGATGAGTTTAAGCCGGGCATTACATTATTTTTTACGAACCCACCAATATTAGAACCTTGTTTGTTTCTTTTTGTGACATTAGAATGAACGATGAGAAAAAGATTGACGTGAATAATTTGTTGAACCGGGAAGAAGAGAGTGACGCTGTGGAGCAGACACTGACACAGCCACAAGGACAGCCACAAATACACCCGCCACAACCGCTCCCGTCACACATCCCACCGCAGATGCGACCGCTGCCGCCGCCGCACCAGCAGCAGCGCATCTTTTACACGCCACTGCCTTACTACCGCCAGCAGCCACACATACCGCCACACGTGCCGCCACAGGTACCGCACCCGACGCCACCTCCGGTGTATGCGACATCGACGCAACCATATCAATTCCCACTGACGCACATGGCAAGTCATATCGCACCTCCTGCCGCGCCACAGACAAATCCAGGGCAATCACAGGGGCAAGTCCCCCAAGGACCTGGGCAAGTGTCGCAACAACGACAAGCAGCGGCACCATACTACCCCCCGGTGGAGGTGGTGCTTGCCCCGCCTTTGGTCAACAAACGCAACCTCCACAAACGCAAGAGGTCGACCAACTCGTCGTGGCACGCCAACGACGACGTCAAGTTGCTCGAGTTGATCTTGGACACGCTCCCGCGACAGGACTTTAACAAGTACCTGGAGTTGTTGGGCAAGCGCAATGGGCAGAGCGTGCGGTACCGGTGGAACAGCGTGTTGAAGCGGTTCAAGGTGGAGTTGGAGGAGGGCAGGCTCAACGGGCGGTTTGGGCAGAAGGCGGGCAAGGAGGAGGGCGAGGAGGACGATGGTGAGGGCGAAGGTGAGGGCGAGGGCGAGGAGGAGGAGGAAGAGGAGGGGCAGGATGAGCCCGATGAGTGACGTGGGGATGGCGTGGCACCGGTGCACACGCGACACTGCTGCACACTGTACACATTATCTCTCGCCCACACAGCCAATTGTATATATAGATGGACATTCTCAGAAAGGGCATCCAAGTTAGAGAGGTGCAATTGCGGCGCCGCGCCCATGCGATGCAGCGTTACGGGGTGCGGGATTCGCTTCAAAAGTTTAAAGTTTATTTCGATTATTTGTGCCCGTGTGTATTTTTAAATAGTTTGTGATAATTTCAATTCTGATAGGAGCGTAGACAAGAGATCGGTGAAGGTAGTGTGGTGAGTGATAGTTATTATGATTTATATGATTCTATTCCAAGGGATAGTGGTCAGTGGTAAGTGAAAGGGTTAGTGATCAGTGATTAGTTATCTACCATAGTTCTTTTATTTAAGGATAGTGGTGAGTGATAAGTGAAAGGGGTTGGTGAAAGGGGTTGGTGAAAAGGGATAAGAGAAAAGGGAAGTGAAAGGGAAGTGAAAGGGAAGTGAAAGGGATAGTGATCAGTTATTGTGAAAGCGTTAGTGATCAGTGATTGGTTATTTATAATTTATATAATTCTATTTTAAGGGATAAGTGAAATGTGAAAAGGGATAAGAGAAAAGGGAAGTGAAAAAAGGAAGGGGATCGGAGTCAAGTGAGAAGTGTATTAGTGTACAAGTGTTTAAGTGTACTAATATGCGTGTTAGTGTTAGTGTTAGCGTATTAATTTATTAGTGTATTAATGTATGAGTGTAAGTGTATAAGTCTATTAGTGTAAGTGTAGTATCAGTGTTAGTGTTGGTGTATTAGTTTATTCGAGCAAGTGTATAAGTTCATTAGTGTAAGTGTATATCACTGTAGTATAGTATCAGTGTAGTGTAGTATCAGTGTATGTGTATATCAGTGAAGTGTCCGTAGCGCCCACTATATGCCTCTCCCTGTACGTGCATACTTCACCCCAAATTATTTATACCATTTCCACCTCACCATTTCAGCGCGCAACACTCATCCAGATACCTTCAAACCCTGGAGACTCGCACCCAACAATCAGCACCGAGCCAGTACTCAACCAGCAGAGCCACAGATCCAAGAACTCACACTAATTAAGTTCAAGTTGAACCCGTCAAATAATATTTTTTTTCTTCTTTAGCCGCTATTATTTTGTTGCTTATTCTGGAAAAAAAGGGAGTCAAAAAGAGCAAGTTAACAGCTCCAGAGAGTAAGAGCGAATTATAACGAGGTAGACCGAGTCAGACCGAGTCAGACAAATTCAGACCGAGTCAGACAAATTCAGACCAAGTCAGATCAAGTTAGAGCACCAAGTCAAATAAAAGTGCTAAATCTAACAGCAACATATCCATCCAACTCTGTCCGAAGTACTTGCACCTCCACTCCTTACCCTCACTAGTCTAGCACGATTAGCTTCTCAACACAATAGCTGACCTATTTAAGCATATCCATTCACCACTGTAACTAGTACTGCTCAAGATCATGCGTTCCGATGGCCAAGTGGATCGTCTGCTTTAGTGGCCATGCACCAACTCAAATGCGTTGCAAACAAAAAATAACTCCGGATGCTGAACAACGGACAATAAGCCATCTGGTATACTTATTATTAATGTGCTCACTATGAAGAATGGGGCTGTTTGGAGGCGGGAAGCGAACAAAATAAATTGCACAAGCACAATTCACTTCAAACTATTCCATTTCAAACTATTCCACTTCAAACTATTCCACTTCAAACTATTCCACTTCGATACCAATTCACTTCATTAATTCACTTCATTGATTCACTTTATTAATTCACTTCATTAATTCACTTCTAACAATAGTCTCCTGTACCCCAAGCACAAGCAAGCACATTACAAACATACATCATGGCACCCCGTGCAGATAAGCGGGAGGGAAGGAAAAAATCGTGTTCGCGCACTGGCAAAAAGGCACTAATCAGCCGGTAAGGCAGTGATCAGATGTGTTCCCTAGCGTTGCGGCCTGGGAAAAAAATAGTTGCAATTTTTTTCCTTCTATTATTAACTTTGGGGGGGGGGGAAATGATTCTATTATTATACACACTAAGCACACTAGTGAAATGTGCAAAATGTAGCAATCTCAGAAACAAAACAAGTTACAGTGGTGCCGTGATGCACTTCTGTTGCAAAAGCTGCCACGCGCAAGCACATGCACTCCCACCCTTTTTTTTTTACAACTCTAGCATCGTTCATCTGCCTCCGTCTTGTACTCCAATTGTCAGTTCCCAAAGAGGAAATCACCTGAAAAATCTATTTTAGGCGTATAATTACCCCCCAAAATGCAAGCAAGACCTATTCAACCACACCAACTCCACTCAGCAACCAGTTCAGCTTCGCACCTGAAATAAGCAAGCAAAAAGTATGGTCCAGATCCAGCTTGCCGATCTAAGCATCGTAAAACTGTTGGATTCGCCTCAACGCTTGCAATCAAGCCCAAGTGTCGATGGGGTGTCACAATGCCAGTCTGGCGATGTTTCAGACTGTGCCGTTTGTTCAGGCCACTACTTAAATATACAGGAGCTTTTCCTCTATCTTGGGTTTGTGTTTCCGTTCTTTTGGGTTTATAATGTGATCTTGTGCTTCAAACCCTATTACTGGCCAACCATATGCCAAGTCTTCAATAACAATTACAACGAACAGATCCAAGTGCATCTTCTGAATCGTTCTAGAATATTGGCCAACACTCTTAGAAGCGCAGGTCTATTACTTGCATATGCAATTATTGTGGTCACATACTGCTATGCACTATAACATCATATTTCCACGTGTGATATGTACTTCGACTTAATTTGAAACTTTTCCACACTCTGAACAAGCAGCACCAGCAGGTAGTTCAAACTTTGCTGATTTGCTCTCAAGTATAAAGAAGCGCTTATATGACCGCTTAAATATGTTTCCAAACATTTTAGGCTTGGGCTTAGGAGGTGCATTTGCGTTGTAAATTTTTCAGATTGTCACCAACATAAGCTAGTAAATTAGCGAAGGAGATAGAGAATGATCATGCCCAAAGAGCTGAAATTTGTTGTGTCAAGAGCTGAAAAGTATATCAAACTATTGTAAGGACGGGGCTTTTGAGCACTCAATTTCGATGCCCGATAAAGATTCACCTGTCATTGGAATTTGTGATTTCGTTTCCAAGCAAAAATGCTGAGCTTTCTTGGATGTAATGCACTCTGCAACAGTAAAAAAACAAAAACAGCTCTAGCTATCATGGTAGCTCGAATGGCACTCCACCTAAAATTAAAGAAGCAACTAATTGAAAAGAAGAAACTGAGTGCTTTCTGCTCAAGTAGAAGTAGTGAGCAACAACTGCAATTACAATGACAAGAATGACGCAGTCTAAGGTACTATTTTCACCATGCAAACTGTACACATGTGCAAACTGTACCAGCCGTACTCTTTTGAGTTCCAAAAGGAAGTAAAAGAACCAACAAAAGCGGAAAATGATAAATAAAATGAGAAATATAGTGATATGTTTGATAGAGCTTACCGTTACTCTTGTCATACACCACTTTCATATAAATTTAATATATATATATATATATTCATTACATCTATATTGATTATTTAACAGATTTATTGTACACAGGTGTAAACTTCAATTGTAGAATACTCCACATACAAAGGCTTTAAGTGAACCTTATTCCAACCACTCATTTACTTTCATGTTGCTCTATTATTATTCCTATATTATTACTCCTAATATTATTACTATAAAACTTTGTATAAAAAAACTAATAAATTATATCGCCCACCCGCCAACTTGAAGCCTCTTGTAGGTTCAGTCGTCAAGGATTAAAATCAATCTTGTCAAGAAACGAGTGTAGCGTGTTCCCGTTGAACAAATCCAAGTTGGAATTGCTATTGGAATCCGCTTTAAACCGATTACTAGACGAGGTAAACGACGAAGACGAGAGATTTGGAACCATGGACACCGATTGCGACTCGTTTTCAAGCTCGCCTTTGACGGTACCGTTGCCGAGACCATTATTGTTGTTATTTGTCAATGTTTGCAGCTGGTGCAAGCTCGTCAAGGAGTCCGTGCTCTGATTTACCGGAGGTCTGCTGTAATCCGACAGCGTGGAGGAAGCTATACTGAGGAAGCTTTCACTTCTATTAGGTGCTGGGTACGGCGAGAAATGGCTGCTTGACGAGTAATGATGGTGGCTGGGGCCCGAAGACGAATGGTGCGGTGGTAATTGGTGATATTGGTGGTGAAGATGGGAAGACAGGTGTGGTTGTATCTGTGTGAGGGACTGCGAGTGCGAGTGCGAGTGCGAGTGCGACAAGGGCTGCGACTGTGTTGGGGAGTCGATCGAGGCCGAGGAGCTGATCGAGGCCAGCGAAGATGACACCGAGCCCACGATTTGGTTCAAGGCGAAGATGGAATTGCCGTTTGGCGAGGACAAATCCACCAAAGGCGGCGACTTGGACCTGAATTTCATGCCCGGCGAGTACTTCAAGTTGTTGGCACTGCTGTTGGCGTCACCGGTGCCCGTTGCCGCGCCATTTGCGCCGCCGAGATTGGTTCCGGACTCGAACAAGTCTAGCAAGCCGTTGCCGGAGACCGCCCCGAGACCGCTCCCACCGACAAAGGGCACGGGAATGTCGCTCAAAAACAGCTCTGCTCGGAGGTCCTCCGACACGGGCGTTCTGTAGTAGTTGTTCGCGCCGCTGGGCTTGCCGTTGGCCGCGGTGGCCGCCGCCAGGCCGCTCTTTTGGTCGGTTTCCGTCTTCAAGAGGTCGTTCAAGTTGTCGTTCATCTGCTGCAACGGCTGCACATACTCGTCCAAAGGCACTGTGACCTCGCCCAAGCGCCCAGACACCAGCAGCGACGGCTTGAAGTCGTTCAAGTACTCCATGCCGATGCCGTTGGCCAACTCGGAGATGTAGTCCGAGCTGGAGGTGCGCTCCAGGGGCCGCAGCGGCTGCAGCAGCACGCGGTAGTCGCTGGAAAGCGAGTCGTCCGAGAGCGACATGTCGAGCAGGTGCAAGTCCGCCGCCGACAACTGCGGCGTGGCGGACCTGGAAGGCACCCCGTCGAGATAATGGAGCGTCGACCGCTGGAAAAGCGAGATGTCGGACGGGTCGAGCAGCAGCTGGCTGTTCTGCGGCGGCGGGGTCGGCTGCGCGGGCAGCGACTTCTTCTTGATGCTGTTCTGCTTCTTCAAAGGGGTGGCCTTGCGGCGGTGGGCCGACTTCTGGCACTGGCAGCTGTCGTCGTCCTTGCAAGCACAGCCAGACTCATGCGGCTGGCCGGGCAACTTGTGCAGACAAGTGCATTTCTGATGCTGGTTTTTCGACTTGCGTGCGTTTTTGCAGTGCTCGCACAGCGTGGAGGGTCTTCCCTTCGGTTTGATCATCATCAACGGCTGGTCCGTGTGGGTACAGGTGGTTACTCTGTGGCCTCTGATACACCGTTCGCAGGCGTACTTGACTCCGTTTATTAGCACCATTTGGCCGGTTTTTGTGTTTCTTGCAGAAGTGTGTTGCTGGCGGATTGATTCGCGATGGCTCGGGCCTGTTTTCTCGTGTGCGATGTGCTCTTGGAACCTGATTAATTCAGTTTGTCATCAAATGAAATGCCAATAAAAAAAAGCCAAAAAAATGAAAAGAGCCAAAAAATTGAGCCAAAAAAATGAGCCAAAAAAATGAGCCAAAAATTGAGCCAAAAATTGAGCCAAAATTGAGCCAAAAAGTCAAAAATTGAGCCAAAAAAAAGTCACACAAGGGAAAAAGTGGGATTCAAGCAGGGAGAGAGGCTTGAGAGATGATTGAGGGACGCTTGAGGGGCGCTTGGAAAACGCTTGAAGGACGCTTGAAGACTGATGAGAGGCGGAAAAGTGAGTCAAGACAAGCGCAAAGGACACGTTTGATGGTGGATTGTCGATACTTTTGGTTGGCGGCGCTGATGGATCGGATTTGAACTCCTCTGAATGATGGCGACGATGGATTGATCACTCAACAGGACGCTTGGCCATTAATAACAAGTATGACTAATAGAATTAAATTTGCAATCAATTTTTCTGGCTTTTGCTTTTTTTTTTTCCTTTTCCCATCAAACAAATACTCAATTTGCAAGAGGTGAAAAATTTGTATAGTGAGCCAGCACTGATGAGCTAAGTTGTGGGTGCTTGCAGTTGGTGAAGAAGTATAAATTAAACTGAAAAAGTGATCAATATTCGTGAATTAGTGCAATATAAATGAACCCACCAAAAGTCTAGGCACACTAATAGGCAAACTTCTTTAATTTCCCAGCACCTTTCCCCGTTTCTTGCTCTGCTTAAAGACTGCCCTTTTTTCTCTTGCCTTACATCGGTGCACCTCATTAGGTTCACTAGGTGGGGTTTTCGATTTTTTCTCTCCGATTAAGCCGTCGCAAGACAAGCCCAATATTAATGTGTGGCTGAATGGGGCTTTCGAAACGGGTTTGTTGTGTTTTCCCCTAGCAGGGAGGTGCACTCTAGTGTGACAAGTCGTGGATTGAAGTGAAGATATTGGATAGTCAGTCATTGGATAGTCATTGGATAGTGATAGCCTAATGCAGGTGGAGAGGTGAAGAGTAGGTGGGAGTAGGGTGATCCTACCAAGCTTTTAACCATATTTATTGATTTCAATAACTAAATTTCATCTCCAATCACACGAACAACATTATCCATAACCACCTTTCCATAACCACCTCTCCTTCACCACATTCTCCACCAACCACTCCCACCTCCTACCATACTTCCACCTTCCCACTTAGTACCTCCGCTGCCTTCTGGAACTACTTTTTCCTTCTTCTCATCTCCGATTTCCTGTTACAGCAATCCAGGGCTCCCGCACCCTTTGCTGCATGTCTTGACGAAAAAAAAAAATAATACTGCTGTTTGTCTTGCTACAATTGACACCAGATAGCCACTTCAACAGCACCCAATGGCCTCTGTCCCGTCATATCACGCAACCACGCCGTCGTCCCGGTCCAGCAGCGTCACCGCCTCGCGGCGGAGATCGTCTATTCTCGATTTGGGCGGCGAGAACAGTCTCAACCAGCTAGTGAAGTCCATCTCCAGGACCATCCCTCAAATCGACGGCGCCAGTCAAATCGACGAAGAAGATGCAGAAAACCTGATCAGTGACGACCAATTCTCGAACAGCAGCGTCCACGAGCCATTGCTCTCCGCACAGGCACCGAAATCCACGGTTTTCCAGACGGTCTTCAACTCGATCAACACCCTTATAGGCATCGGAGTGCTCTCGCTCCCCCTTCTGTTCAAGTTGAACGGGCTCCTTCTCTCGGGTGTGTGCTTGGCCATGTGCGGGATAGTGACCCAGTACACAGCCGGTCTATTGGCCAAGTGCTACATTCGCAACTCCCGCTTCAGAAACTACAACGAGTTGGGTAGCGCCTTGATTGGCGACCGCTACAACTTTGTCATCTTGATCTTGTTCAACATGGACCTAGTGGGAGCCATTGTGCTGTCGATCTTGTTATTTGCCGACAGCTTCCATGCCATTTTGCAGTGGCCCAAGGTGTATTTGAAGGTGGCCATCACGCTGCTGCTCTTCGGCTTGAACTTCCTCTCGTTGAGCATGTTGTCCGTGCTCAGTTTGTCGGGCATCCTCTGCACCACCAGCATCATCGTGGTGACCTTGATCTGCGGGCTTGTCAAGAAGGAGGCCCCAGGCTCGTTGTGGGAGCCTGTTCTCACGAAAGAGGCCTTGCTCCCGTCCAGCACAAGCAACTTCTTCATCTCTGTCTCGATCATGATGTCCAATTTCGGCGGCCACGCCGTCTTGCCCGAGTTCATCAGCGACTTGAAAACCCCGGCAGACTCCTTCAAGAGCTTCAAGATCGCCTTCTCCTTCACGTTGATGGTCGACATGGTCACTGGGGCGTGTCTGTTCCTCATGTTCGGTGCCCTGGTGAGCGACGAGTTTACCCAGAACTTGATGTCCACCCCGGGATACCCCAAATGGTGCAAGACCCTCATCACGCTCTCGATGGGGCTCTTGCCCATCTCCAAATTGCCGCTCGTTTCGCGGCCTATAATGGTGTATTTGGAATCCAAGTTCCGTTTGCAGGACTCGAACACGGAGAAGACCCGCCAGGCGAAGTTGTGTGGGAGAGTTTTGATCAAGTTGGCCATGTCGGTGACGTTTGCGGTGTTGTCGTTGTTGATCACGGAGTTTGGCCGCATGATGGCCTTGTTGGGGTCTTTTATCTGCTTCACGGTGTGTGTGACGTTGCCGTTGTTGTTTTATTTGAAGGTGTTCAAGGACGAGTTGGGCCGGGGGGAGAGGGGGGTTATACTTGCGGGGGTGGGTGTCAGTGTGGTGTTCACAATAGCGGGGACAGTAGCGAGTGCGATGAACTGAGGTGGGTGGGTCAAAGATACGAGAGAGTAGAAGAGCAGGATGGGGTGGAATAGAGTGGAATAGAGTGGAATATAGTGGAAGTAGAGTGGAAGTAGAGTGGAAGTAGAGTGGAAGTAGAGTGGAAGTAGAGTGGAAGTAGAGTGGAAGTAGAGTGGAAGTAGAGTATTGTATTGTATTAAGACGATTGTGATGTATAGGCTATGAATTAGAGTAATTGGATATTTGATTTGATTAGAAGACAATTTGAATTTATTTAATCAATGACTTGAATTTATTTAATCAATGACTTGAATTTATTGAATTAAAGACTTGGATTGATTTATATGGTAGACCATTTGAATTGATTTGAATGTAATTGAAGTAGAAGATTATTGGAAGATTAATTGAATCTAGGTAAGTAGAAGACAACTGAGTGTGATCGGGATCACTTGCATGACTATTGTGCCTATAAGACTGTACTTGTAGCTTAATCTATATGAATTAGATTAGTTTACGAATTGGAATACTAGTTCAATCAGGATACTATTTGAATTGGAACACTATTAGAATACTACTTGAATTAGAATACTAGTGAATACTAGTAGGATACTACTTGATTTGGAATACTATTAGAGTACTACTTGAATTGGAATACTATTAGAGTACTACTTGAATTGGAATACTATTAGAATACTATTTGAATTAAAGCACTCGTTGAATCAAATCAATTGAATCGAACACGATGATTGGTTTGCGTTCAGAGCTCTATGTAATTAAAAGTGATTAACTATAAAGTGATGAATCAGTGTAAAGTAATTGGTTGTGAAAAGTAATGAATTGATGTAAACTGATGATTTGCGAAAAGTACTTCTGAGTCAAAAGTCACTGCTTGACTGGGTTCCGCGTCTCTTTGGCCCGACAGTACAAATGACACTAGATATTCGACAACTCATTGAGCGTCTCATGATCTAAAAGCCTGTTCGCTTCTGTTCTCTTCCCTTGCACTTCTTCTCTTCCCTTGCACTTCTTCTCTTCCCTTGCACTTCTTCTCTTCCCTTGCCCTTCTTATCCTCTGATCAACCTCCTGTTCTTCTTCCTTCTTCATTTTTCTTTTTCTTTCCTTTCAAAGATGATCTTCACATGCTCAAAACGATAAATTGATAAAACCAAAAGGGGTGAGTTGATAAAATTAAAAAAGGGTAAACGATAAAACAATAAAGGGGTGAATTGATTTTTGAATCCTGATGTAATATTATTTAAATTGCCAATTGTTCCCACTTGTTGATAATTTGTATATACCTTTTTAATCTATTTTGGGATTAAATATTTGAGTCACCATCACATTTAAAGCATCATTAAGAATATTTATTCGAATAATTACTCACTTGAATGAGCACTTATTTGAATCAACATCCATTATATCAACATCTAGTCGAATCATTATTATTGAAGCATTATTGAAGCATTATTGAATCATCATTAGTCAAGCATTATCGAAACAATTCAAAACAAGCGTGAACTTCAACTGTACTTCACAACGTCATCCATATCATCCTAATCCCGCAAATGAACTCGTTGACCCAGTTATATCAGCAGGACTTACTCTACACCCGCCAAGAGAGTCTTGGCACGGTCTGGTGATTATTACCCCTTGTTTTCAACGCCCCTTTACTGACCCCTACTAACCCTGATCGCCCCTTTTCATAGGCTAATGGCCACCTTGGGCTCCAAATCGTTGCTTAAACGCAAGGATATATTAAACCTAGACTTACAATCCATCTGTAAGACCGTTGCTGATCCAGAGAGCCAGCTTCAGTTGAGATATCAGTCAAACTTGTTGTATGGGGTCGCCTTGGTGTACAAACGACAAATAGATTACTGCTATACCGATGCTGCCCAGGTGCGGACTCGTATCTTCACTGATTTCCGCACTTTGAAGAGCAGTGTCACCGGAATTGGTGGTCTTTATAGATACAATAACCATAAGGGCGCCGTTTTTCGTCCTGGTGCCGGGGCTTTGTTGCAAGACGATGTCAATTTTAACATCGATTTGGGGATCTTAGCCCCTTTCAATGACGGCAGGAAATTCGGTGAAGATGAAAGTTTTGCTGAGAGTCAAGACCGAGTTAAAGACGTCGATCTATTTGCTTTAGATTATTTTGGAGAACAATTGGATGACGCATTGGAGTTGGATTTTGGTGAAGCAGGAGCTGAGGCTGCAGGTGAAAGTGACGTGCTTGTGCCTGACTTTGATATCGGCTTCCAGGATCTCCCTACAGGGATTGCTAATCATGGAGCCTTTGATATCAATGCAAATGACAACGTTAATGAAGTTGCTGGCCAAGTCTATGCCCATGACAACCCTACGGAACCTAAACTTAGGAGAAATACTCCGCTATCTAAATTAATTATAGACCAGACAACATTATTGTCCCGTTCAATCATAGATTCAAACAGAGAAGAGTATATTCAAACTCAAATTGGTATCATTGGGTCCAAATTTGAAAGTAAATTGATCCATTTGGAACATCAATACTACTCTTACAATGATATCTCTGAAATGTTACGAAACTATCATCTCAACGAGTGCCTTTTCCCGATCTATGATGTAAATCTGGTTGTAGAAGATCTGAATTTAGAAGAAGACCCTGAGGATGCGAGAGGAAGACGAAATTCCTCGATGCTGCTGTCTATTGAACTTCTGCGAAGATTATCTTCACGTTCAAGATCCAGGTCGAGATCGATGTCTATGTCAAACTCTGATTTTTTCCATTTACAAGATGATTTCCAAGGGTTGGACTACGATTTGGAGCCCTTGCAAGTTTTTGAAGAGTCTTTGCAAATGGGTGAAGAGTTCAAGATAACACAATTCTATGAGGTTTTAAACGATTTCACAGCAAAGGGAACCATCAAATTTGCTGAATTGATTGACTCAAATGACATGAAGAGAAATGTGGTTGAGATATTTGTAAATTTGCTCGAGACTGCCAACTCCGGTAGATGTAAATTGACAAACTTGGCGAATGGCGAAATTCTCGTTGATTTGAACAAGTTCCATTTACACAGTGATTGAAGAAATTATTGAAGCCACACTAAAGCCGAATTTTTGACCCCCTTTTTCTTATTTTCGCTTCCCCCCAAATGTAATGATTTCCTATGAAATTTGACAAGACTATTTACTAGACATAGTAATGGTTCAAAATATTACATTGATTTTCAATTATAAACGAATGTTGACTAATTAAAAAAGATAGCGAATAACAACAGCACAGAATTAAAATTGATAAACACAAAAGTAAACTAAGGAATAGAAGTTGAAGCACTTCAAATTGTAAAAATATTTTTGAAGACAACAAGAAGGATTCTCTTAATGTTGGAAGAGGTTAAAAGTAAAAGTCGAGAAAAAAGGAAAAGAAAATAAGATACCTAATGTTCTTGAGCCCACTCTTGTTCAGCTTGAGCAGTGACTTCTTCCTCACCTTCTTCATCGTAAGCTTCAGTGTTAACAATAGACAAAGTTGGCTTAACCAGAGCAGAATCTAAGGTCCAGGCAGCTAAAGCATTTTCAGCATCGATGATGATTTGCTTAGAAGCTTCGTAACCATCGTAAGCTGGTCTTGTTTCACCTGGAGTCACTGGGGAATCGTCCAATAATTCTAACAACAGCTTACCGTAACCAGCAATCAAAGCCAATTTCTCTGACAATTCTCTCAAAGCGTCGAATTGGTAGTTGAAAGAAGCCTTCAATTTTTCTCTGGTGATGTTGGACAATTGAGCCTCAGCAACTAAAGATTCCAGCTCAGCTCTGACCAATTCTTGTTCCAAGACAGGAATTCTTGGAGATTGTGGGTCTTTGTACTTCAAGTGCAGAATCTCATCGGTGATTTTTTGCTTGCGCTCACGAGATGGTTGAACGGAACCTTCAATGTTTCTGATGGATTTCAAAGTGATTCTGTATTGATCGTATTTGTCGACGAATTGATCTTCCAATTCACCAATTTCATAGATTAAGACACCTAATTTGTCAGTGACATCGGAAACATCATCATCGTTCTCTTCACCCCACAAGGACAATTGCTTAGCAACGGTTCTTCTTTCACGAGCGACCAATTCGATGGATCTTTCCAAGTTCTTCTCGATCTTGATCAACAGAGCCAATTTTCTACTCAATTCTGGACCAAAAGAACCTGCAGTTGAAGCTCTCAAAGAACTGGCGATTGAGCTCTTTCCGAAAAATTTGGATTTGGTGGTGGAAGGTGGAGGAGGTGGAGATGCCAATTGAGACGCAGTTGGTGCTCTCGAAGCACGCAATGAGTAAGTTCTGTGCATTTTTCTTGATTACTTTATTATAGATATCAATTACTATGAGTATGAATTGTCAATTAAGCAAATTGATTTGAATATATAAATGATTAAGACCGAAGGAATTCAGCGAAAGCAACGTCAAAAAAAATACGGCAGCAACAATTTGCAGCAGTTTGGTTAACTGGGTGCAGGCCGAAGGAAAATTTCAGTTCCTAATTAGGCATAATTGTGACATCCAGCCTTTCTTGGGAGTCGTGCACAATTGAAGGCCCTAGAGAAATTGAGGTTGTGTGCATAAAATGGGGGTGGTGTGGATGTGAGACGATATTGAGCTACATTTAGTGCCTTCTGGGAGCATAGAATAATAATTGGAACCAAGCAAATAAAACAAGTTCGAAAATTACAAACATAAAGAGTGATTTTTAAGATTATAAGATCTCTAATAATACATGAGGTGATTGAATTGCCTGGTTAGTGCTGGTTGACTAGTCCATCTTGTCTCTTTTCAAAGTCAAAACCAAGTCAACATTGTCCATGATTCTCATGTAATCTTGCTCCAAACTCTCAAAAGCATTCTGCAATTTGTCAAACTTCGTTGGTTGGTCCAAATCTTGTAAAGAGTCTTTGTTCTTCCAAAAGATTCTCTTCTTGATCAACAATCTGATTTGCTTTTTAGTTGCACCAGTCTGTTTCAACTTGTTCAATTTCAATAACAACATCTCAATCAATCTTTGCAACTGTCTCTTCTCCAATTTCAATTTCTTCTGCACATTATTGAACCACTCCACGTTATATGGTATGGTCAACGACGAAGAAGACAATTCTGCAATGAAATCTTGATGGTTTTTAGTCAAGTTGACAAGATCACATCGGTCACGTAAATCGTCAAACGACTCATTTGGATCTTCAACACAGATCTCGATTATCTTGTCGTCTTTGTACCAGTATTGGAACATACAGTTGTACAATTCTTGTCCGTGACCTTGTCCTTGGAATGGAGGCAATATTATGAATTGTGATATCTTCTTTCTATAGTAGAACTGCACACTCTTCTCGTCTTGTCCAATGTCGTGATTTTCGTGGCCTTGATAGAGGAAATAGTTGTACGCGGTGCAGAACCCTACAATGGTCTTGCCCTCTTTGTATATGAGATAAATGTCCCAGGACTTGTCCGTCTCATCGATGTATGAGCCAGCTTCGATGAAGAACAAGACAAAGATCTGCAATCTGAGATGCAGTTTCACCAGTTCCAGATCCAGCAATGTTGTCTTGTAGACATGGAACTCTTGTCCGTTTTTCTGATACTTCTGAATCAATTCTCCAGGAATTGCAAAGTTTTCCTCCTCTTGTCCAAAGCGCTCATCATCTTTTGCAACGATGGTTTCCTTTGGCAAAAACTCTAGTAACTTGGCCTGCGGGTCTTCCACTTCGATATTCGGGATCTTCAGGTCGTAGCTCACCTTCAACAACGGTTTCAAGGTGAAATGGTGGAATTTTAACTCGATCTTCAAGTTCTGATACCCAAAGATGGTCTCTGAATCGCCAAAGATTGGATATGTGAAGATTGGCTTGAATGCAGGTAATGGGGACCTGGAATCTGGGTCTACGATTGATAATTCGACACATTCATTGGACGAGCAGGTCCATGCTTCTGGCGACAACTGTGCAGACATCTTTCAACCAAATCTCAATGCTTCTTGAAGCTTCAACTGTACTGATTCTTCAACCTGTTCTCAACTTGGTAAGTGAAAAAACGCGCTTACATTTTTGTCTTATAGAAATTTGGCTTAAGGAAATTTGTCAATAATTGAAGAGCGGCTTTGGAGGGTTTTACACTACCTTTTCTCTGGGTCTTTAGAGGAGATAATAGTACAATGGTATGTACAGAGTTATACATGGGAAACATAGTAAATCTATATAATTACAACGATGATTTCGGAGGGCCCGACATCTTTGTCCATCCGTTCAGTTCTGCTCGTCTGCTTGTCTGCTTGTCTGCTGTCTGCTGTCTGCTTGTCCTATTACTCGTTCTTTCTCAGCTCGACTTGTTGCTTAGGCAACTGGATCAAGCCGGCATATTGGATCACTGTGGCTCTTACCACTTGGTAGAGCTGCTGGAGTTGCACTGGCACCATTGGGTTCGAGTACAACACTTGGTTTATTCTCATATCAGTGCTCTGCACAATGGCCTTCATCTGTTTGGACTGGTCGTATCTCAACTTGACGAAGCAAATGATGGACACGTTCAAGACGATTTTCTTCAAAGTACGCAACGGGTTCAGTCTCAAGAACTCGAAAAGGAAGAAGATCTTCAAGAAACTGAAAAACACCGGCAACAAGAGGTAGAACTCGAAGTTGGATGCCAAATAGAGCGATTTTTCGTTGTAATTGACGACAAAGTTGTGAATGAAGTTGACGTATTCCTGTTTCTTGGAGCTTGGCAAAAAGGACAAGTTTGGAATGATGAACGATTTGCAGTAGTTCAAAGAGTGGAAAAGGGCAAAAATCACAAACGGGTACAAGCTGGAAGAGATGATGCCCGGGAATTTGGAGCAATTTCTCAACACCAACAGTAATAATAAGTATTGTAAGTTGTCATCTCTCAACAAGGACCGCGGGTTCCTCAAGATCTGTGATTTCTTGTTGTAGTAGGACTGTCTCAACACGATCAAGTAAGTCAAGATGATGGAATTCAAGCAGTAGTTGTAAAGTTTTGTGCTTGTTCTGGTGGAAACGAAGAAGGATGTGAGTGAGTAGAGTATGAAGAAGAAGATGGCGTTGGCGTGGCCTAAGAACCAGTAAAACTGGGGGGTCTTGATCAATGGTTTGAGGTTGTGGAGCGTGGAGGCTGGCGATACAGCTGTTTGTGGAGCCATTTTGGGATATATATATATATGAGGATATGCTGAAAGCGATGGAGCGGGAATGGAAAACTGAGTGAATTGACTAAATCAAGGATTGAGTGAATTGATGAAATCGAACTAAACAAAGTCAAACTAATTGAAATCAAACTAATTGAAATCAAACTAACTGAAAATGAATTTAATTCAAATCGAACTATCTAAATGGAACTATTCTGAAACTTGATCTGAGTTTAATCGAGTCGAACTGATTTGATCTGATGGCACTGATTTGGTCTCACCTGTTCACAAACTTGCATCCAAAGAGTGGAAAAATTGGAGAAAAATGGAAAACGAGAGAAAAAAAGTCGAGTTTGTGATTTTTTTAGCTTGATTAGAAATCCAAAGAAGGAAAGAGAAGCTCTTTGTCGATATCAGAAAAATCTGAGGAGAGTGAGGGAAACGGAGGAGAAAATTGGGAGAAATTGGACTGAGTAATTGAGTAAATTAGGTTTGAGGAGCTGCTTAAGTGATTAAGTAATTAGGTAATTGAGTAATTGGGTAATTGAGTAATTGAGTAATTGAGTAATTGAGTAATTAGGTAATTGAGTAATTGAGTAATTAATTGAGTATTGAGTAATTGATTAAAATAAAATGTTATAATAAAATAAACGTGAGAAAAGTCGAATAGATAATATCAGTGGAGTCACTGTAAGTGATTCTCTATAAAGTCTCCGTAAGTGATTCTCCATAAAGTCTCTGAATAAAGTGAACGTCTTTAATTCTCTCAGAATTAGTACTGATCGTGGTACGAACCCAAACCGTTGCTAGCTTCCGCTAGAAATACGGGCCGACCCTGGAGATTTGATTAATGCAGGATATCCGATATATACGATTAATATCATCCCACAAATACAGCCATAATTGCAGCCCAAAGTTATTTTTATCTTTATTATCAATCACGATCTTATGACCGCATAACATTCACTAGTCATTACTCTAGAGTCCTCACTACTTACCCTAGAGTCCTAACTTCTTATCACCCTAGAGTCCTAACTTCTTATCACCCTAGAATCCCCACCACTACCTTACAGCCCTTACTGCCACTACCCAGCCCCTGTCTCTCCGAATTTTCTGGCAATCGCCCACAGCAATTTAAGAAAACCCCCCAAACCGTAGAAGCCTGTGGAAAATCTGGGCTCACTTTTTCGCTTCCCTGTGGAACTCGATGGAACTCAACAGAAAGGGATGGAAACCCTTGGAACAAATCGTTGGCAATAGAAATTCCTCAATGTTGCTGGTTCCAGTATGTAGCTGGCGGTTAATGAAGATATAAATTGGACTCCTTTTGTCTTTTTGAATTTGCTCTTCTTCTTCTCTCTCTAAGACTAATCAGTAATACAAAAGCATTTTACTAATATCACATAATGTCAAAAGCAATCGGAATTGATTTAGGTACCACATACTCGTGTGTCGCCCATTTCACCAACGATAGAGTGGAGATCATCGCCAATGACCAAGGTAACAGAACCACGCCATCGTTTGTGGCATTTACCGACACCGAGAGATTGATAGGCGACTCTGCCAAGAACCAGGCCGCCATGAACCCTGCCAACACCGTGTTCGACGCCAAGCGTCTCATCGGCAGGAAGTTCGACGACCCAGAAGTGGTCAACGACGCCAAACACTTCCCTTTCAAAGTGATCAACAAGGGCGGCAAGCCTCAGATCCAGGTGGAGTTCAAAGGCGAGACCAAGGTGTTCACCCCTGAGGAGATCTCGTCCATGGTGTTGACCAAGATGAAGGAAGTGGCCGAGACCTACCTCGGCACTACCGTCAAGGACGCTGTTGTCACTGTGCCTGCATATTTCAACGACTCGCAGAGACAGGCCACCAAGGATGCAGGCTTGATTGCTGGCTTGAACGTGTTGAGAATCATCAACGAGCCTACCGCCGCCGCCATCGCCTACGGTTTGGACAAGAAGGACTCCGGCAAGGGCGAGCACAATGTGTTGATCTTCGACTTGGGCGGTGGTACTTTCGATGTCTCGTTGTTGTCCATCGACGAAGGTATCTTCGAGGTAAAGGCCACCCTGGGTAACACCCATTTGGGAGGTGAGGACTTTGACAACCGGTTGGTTAACCACTTTGTCCAGGAGTTCAAGCGCAAGCACAAGAAGGACTTGTCCACCAACCAGCGTTCGTTGAGAAGATTGAGAACCGCCTGCGAGAGGGCCAAGAGGACGTTGTCGTCGTCCGCACAGACCTCTGTCGAGATCGACTCCTTGTACGA
Source organism: Nakazawaea ambrosiae (assembly GCA_024271865.1). NCBI lineage: Eukaryota > Fungi > Ascomycota > Pichiomycetes > Alaninales > Pachysolenaceae > Nakazawaea > Nakazawaea ambrosiae. Next base: position 267,552 of record JANBXG010000014.1, read on the forward strand.
AGGCATCGACTTCTACACCTCCATCACGAGGGCCAGATTCGAGGAGTTGTGCTCGGACTTGTTCAGGTCCACCTTGGAGCCTGTCGAGAAAGTGTTGAAGGATGCCAAGTTGGACAAGTCGCAGATCAACGAGATCGTGTTGGTCGGTGGCTCGACCAGAATCCCAAGGGTCCAGAAGTTGGTGTCTGACTTCTTCAACGGCAAGGAGCCAAACAGGTCGATCAACCCGGACGAGGCCGTCGCCTACGGTGCTGCCGTGCAGGCGGCCATCTTAACCGGAGACACCTCCTCCAAGACCCAGGACTTGTTGTTGTTGGATGTCGCCCCATTGTCCTTGGGTATCGAGACCGCTGGTGGTGTCATGACCAAATTGATCCCAAGAAACTCGACGATCCCTCTGAAGAAGTCCGAGATCTTCTCCACCTACGCAGACAACCAGCCTGGCGTGTTGATCCAGGTGTTTGAAGGTGAGAGAGCCAGAACCAAGGACAACAACTTGTTGGGTAAGTTTGAGTTGTCGGGCATCCCACCGGCCCCAAGAGGGGTTCCTCAGATCGAGGTGACCTTCGACATGGACGCCAACGGTATCTTGAACGTGTCTGCCGTGGAGAAGGGCACCGGCAAGACCAACCACATCACCATCACCAACGACAAGGGCAGATTGTCCAAGGAAGATATCGAGAGAATGGTGTCTGAGGCGGAGAAGTACAAGGAGGAAGATGAAAAGGAGGCTGCCAGGATCGGGGCCAAGAACGGGTTGGAGTCGTATGCGTACTCGTTGAAGAACACCTTGTCCGAGTCGGGCTTCACGGAGAAAGTGGATGCTAGCGACAAGGAGACCTTGGAGAAGGCCATCAACGAGACCATCTCGTGGTTGGACGAGTCGCAGGCTGCATCTACTGAGGAGTATGCCGAGAAGCAGAAGGAGTTGGAGGACGTTGCCAAGCCTATCATGATGAAGTTCTACGGAGCTGGCGGTGCCCCACCGGGCGCTGAGGGGGCTCTGCCGGGCGGCTTCCCAGGGGCTCTGCCTGGAGGCGATGCCGGACCAACAGTTGAAGAGGTTGACTGAGCTGGTAGTTGACTAGTTCAGTGGCTAAAGTTGATTTCACGCACCTTTAATGAGTTTAGTTCTTATGGACCGAGGAGTGCCGTTGCGCTGTTTTCGGTTATCTTTGTTTATAGTTTGATTTAATTGATTTGATTGTTATTTAAGATGGTGTGTAGGAAAAGTGTAGTGAATTGTGTTGAATTGTGCTAAAATTATTTTGTTAAACTGTTCTATTAAATTATTGTATTGACTTGGATTAAATTATTGTATTAAATTATTGTATTAAATTATTGTATTAAATTATTGTATTAAATCATTGTATTAGATTGAATTAAATTATTGTATTAGATTGAATCAAATTATTGTGTTGGATTGTATTGAATTGTTGTATTAACTTATTGTATTAAATTAAATTGTACCAGATGGTATTGAATTATTGTAGTAGATTATTTTATTAGATTATTATATTAAACTATTGTATAATTGTATTTAATTGTATTGAATTGTATTAGATTGGATTGAATTATTGTATTGAATTATTGCATTGAATATTGTATTGAATATTGTATTAGATTGGATTAGATAGGATTAGATTGGATTAGATAGGATTAGATTGGATTAGATTGGATTAGATTGGATTAGATTGGATTAGATTGGATTAGATTATTGTATTGAAGTATTGTATTAAATTGAATTGAATTATTGTACTAATATATTAGTGTGTTAGTGTATTGTACTATGTATTGTACTAATTTGTTGTACTAATATAGTATAATACATGTATAATACTATGCATTGTACTAATTTATTGTACTAATGTATTATACTATCTATTATATGTATTATACTATGTATTGTACTATGAATTGTACTGTGTATCAAATTAGTGAAACGTATTGATATAATACACATCACTGATACGCTGCCCATATTACTATCCATTTAACCATTTACTCAATTCAATCATCACCACTCACCTTCTTCACCCCCTTTAGGACTCGACCCTAACTCCCCAATCGATCTAATTAGTCCCCTTGGTTGCGCCAAGAGTCGTGCGCTGCTGCCCAATCTTACCGTTCGTCAGTTGAAACTGTTTTATGTGTTTTTAAAAAAGAAGAAAAAAATAAAAATGGATTTGCCATTCATCAATTCCGTTGTTTTATCATTACAACAATCAACGAATACATTTGAACTAATTTAATATTCCATCCAGCAGATTGATCCATCTTAGTCCTACGTTCACGGCAATCACAAGGGATAGATAAAAGTACAATTTTCTCCATATAGATATTACACATACATCGACTCTTGACCGATATACATTAAGCGCATCTGTTAGTGTGACAAGTGAGATATTATCAAATAGAAGGAATTTGAACAACTCACAAACTTGACAAAACAAATCTCACAAAACAAATCACAAAAATCACAACCACAATGAACAGCGAATACGACTACTTATTCAAATTATTACTTATCGGAGATTCAGGTGTCGGTAAATCTTGCTTGTTATTGAGATTTTCCGATGACACATATACACGAGACTACATCTCCACTATAGGAGTCGACTTCCAAATTAGAACTATAGAGTTAGACGGCAAGACCATAAAATTGCAAATCTGGGACACCGCTGGTCAAGAGAGATTCAGAACTATAACTTCTTCCTACTACAGAGGAGCCCATGGTATCATGATCGTATACGATGTCACCGAACAGGAAAGTTTCAACAACGTCAAGCAATGGTTACAAGAAATCGACCGTTACGCCACAGGCGGCGTCATGAAGTTGTTGGTTGGTAACAAGTCGGACTTGGTCGACAAGAAAGTGGTTGAATACTCCGCTCTGAAGGAATTTGCCGACTCTTTGGACATTCCATTCTTGGAAACTTCAGCCTTGAGCTCCACCAATGTCGAGCAACTGTTCTTCACAATGGCAAGACAGATCAAGGCTCAGATGAGTAACAACAGTCTGTCCGGTGCAGGCAACGGTAATAACGGTCAAAAATCTGGTATAAATTTGAGAGGTCAAGCCATCAACAACGGCCAAAACAATGGTTGTTGTTAAACGGAAAGTAAAACCTTTTTTGGTTGTCTCTTTGGTTTCACTTTTGCACTTTCTCACCTTTTGATTATTGCCCTTGTTCAATTGTGTTTTTCTTTTTATAATCTATACATCTAATTTTATTTTGTTAAGTCATTTGAGCTAAGTATGCGAGTTGTCGTTGGGCCTTGGAGTAAGACTGGCCATTTGAGCTAAATAAGCTAGTTTTCGTTGGGCTTTGGAGTGGAAAGTTGCCATTTGAGCAAAAAAAGCAAGTTGTTGTTGAGACTTGCCATTCCATCTTATTTCGTCTTATATACGTATTTTTATCTTGGTGTAATCAAGTGTTCAATGTTTATTGAGTTTACTTAAATTACAGGATCAATTGAGCAGATGTTAATTGAATGTAAATAAACGTTAACTGAATTTAAATAAATGTCAATTGAATTCAAATAAATGCTGATTGAATTTGTTAATTGAACTTGAGCAAATGTTAATTGAACTCAAATAAATGTCAACTCAACTCAAATAAATTTTGACGTCTACAGTTTACATCTCCCAATTCACTCAAACCTTCATCTCTACATCGCTTACTGAAAAAAATTTATATAATTATAATTATAATTTTAGTTCCAAAAAAAGTATAATCGAAACTAGTCAAAACTAAGAATAAAAAATAATAGACAATGTAACAAAAGCGTTAATGGCCAGCTCACCCGTGGCACCAAGTGGGTTCAGCAATAATTACACTGCTAAACACCGGCACCAAAGACAAACAGCACCAAATATAGACAGCTTAGAAACATTTGTGGTGAACAATGGATGGTCCACTTTCGTCGTATTCTTGTTTTGAGATCCACATTTGTTGGAAAGTAGACAAAGAAGCCAAGATGGAACCACCGATCCAGACAGAGTACTTTCTTTCTGGAGGAGCAATGATCTTGACCTTCATAGAAGATGGAGCCAAGGCGGTAATTTCCTTTTGCATTCTCTCAGCAATACCTGGGAACATGGTGGTACCACCGGACATGACAATGTTACCGTACAATTCCTTTCTGACATCGACATCACACTTCATGATGGAGTTGTAAGTGGTTTGGTCGATACCAGCAGCTTCCAAACCAAGCATGGATGGGTGGAACAAGGCTTCTGGGGCTCTGAATCTCTCGTTACCGATGGTAATGACTTGACCATCTGGCAATTCGTAAGACTTCTCAATAGCAGAGGATTGCGAAGAGGTTTGCAACTCTTGGTCAAAGTCCAAGGCAACGTAACACAACTTCTCCTTGATGTCACGAACAATTTCTCTTTCGGCAGTGGTGGAGAATGGGTAACCACGTTCGGAAAGGATCTTCATCAAGTGGTCGGTCAAGTCTCTACCAGCCAAGTCGATTCTCAAAATGGCGTGTGTCAAGGAGAAACCGGCGTAGATTGGAACAACGTGGGTGACACCGTCACCAGAGTCCAAAACAATACCGGTGGTTCTACCGGAGGAGTATAAGGACAAGACAGCTTGGATGGAAACGTAGAAAGCTGGAACGTTGAAAGTTTCAAACAATATTTGAGTCATCTTTTCTCTGTTGGATTTTGGGTTCATTGGAGCTTCGGTCAACAAGACTGGGTGTTCTTCTGGGGCAACTCTCAATTCGTTGTAGAAGGTGTGGTGCCAGATCTTTTCCATGTCGTCCCAGTTGGTGACGATACCGTGTTCAATTGGGTAACGCAAGGTCAAGATACCTCTCTTGGATTGGGCCTCGTCTCCAACGTAGGAGTCCTTTTGACCCATACCAACCATGATACCTTGGTGTCTTGGTCTACCAACGATCGATGGGAAAACAGCTCTTGGGGCATCGTCACCGGCGAAACCGGCTTTACACATACCAGAACCGTTGTCAATAACTAACTATATGATAGTGAGGGGTGCATTGTTAGTATGGAAGAGCTTTTAATGCAAATTCGTGTGAAAAGTCGTGCGCACTCGTTACAAAAAAAGGCTCGGCAACTTGCTGCGCTGGCCAATTGAGGCAGGCGAAAAAAAGGCCGGAAATTTTCAAACGCAACCCAAAAAGTCCGCTGCGTTCCCAAATCAAGTCACGGGACGGGCAAGCAGGGAAATTTGAAAGGAAAATTGCAAGAGCCGAGAAGGCCTGGGCCAATGTCTCAGAGCCAAGCAAGATATTGGACGAGTGCGCGAATGAGGGAGACACAATTGGGCTCTAGATTCAGTGACAATGTCATCTGTGTTTTAAACTAGCGCGTGTCTCCTTTCAATGCATTTTATCTATTTGTGTTACTTACAGCAGCTACGTCTTCTATATTGAGTGATGAGTGATCATCGAATAGTTAGTAATCAGATTCTGTAACGTGAACGTTGTAGAGCGAGTGGAATTGACTGGGCTGAGTCGGTCATGAACTTTGTTTCGCTCCTTTTTTAGGAATGCGAGATTTGAACTCTTTTCACGACTGGCACATGCGGTGTTCAGGTGATCTATGAAGGATTGATGATTGACGATTGATGGATCAATGTTGATCTGAAGTGTTTGCTGACACAGTGACAAGTGTGATCGGAAATTTATAATGGAAATGGATTCTCAATTCCATCATCCATCTCTTTATCAGTGGATCTTCAAATAACAGAGATAAATCATTCAAAGACAGATCAACCGTTCTTCAGCCAATCGATGAAGACCCCGTTCAATCAATCATCAAATCGATCGAGAAGAACAACGACAAGACCCGTCAATCAAAATTCAAACAGTTTAACTCGAATCCCGTCCTCCTGCTTCCAAATCTCTCGCCTCATTGTAAGAATTTTCCATTCCAGTGCAGATCGGTCAATAATCTCTCGCGCTGATTGGAATGCAATCGATTCAATTGAACCAATCCATCAATCTGATCGTCTCCGCTCATGGCAGATCGAATCATCAATGTAATGGATCGAGGATCAGTCAAGTCATGTGGAATCTCCACCAGTGGGGGCCCCAGATTGCAAATTCCGGAACGAAAAAGTGATTCAGACTCGATCAAATTCCACTCAATTACATTCTACTTCGCTCTTTCTTGCTCCTCCTCTCATATTCCTACATACCTCCGTCCATTTTTGCTATTTATCAAATATAATATGTTTATATATACGAATCGATTGATTTAATTGTATATAAAATTGAAAATTTCAACAAAAAATTCAAATACGTATTCAAAAAATGAGGAAACAAGATTATTTATTTATAAGAAAAAAAAAGTTTCGTCTTTGTTTTTTTGGTTTTTTTTTTGGAACGGGAATTTTGTCGATTGGAGGTTACCCGGACTAGGAGGAGGTTGGAACGAGTGGGATCGGAGGATGAGATCAGGTTGATGGGATGACGACGCGATTGGTGGATAGGAGAAGGGAAGGGGTGAGTATGAGGTAGTGTGGTTGAGTGGAGTGGAGAGGAGTGTGGTTCGGTGGAGAGCATTGTCGTGTAGTGCAGCGTAGTATACAATACTAATTTTTTTCATATAAAATATTTATATAGTTGAAATATTGACTTATCAAGAATGGAAATTTGAAAATTATTAGAGTTTAAATTATTAATACGTTACAAGATTTCTAAGATTTGATTGATTTTGATGTTGAAGTAGAATAGAAAATAGAAGCCAACGCTAATGGAAATGATAATAGACTTACATCTATGGCCCATACGCATGGCCAATACTCATCGTTAACTATAAGTTCAACTCATACTACAAAAGATCAGCATTCTAACTCTCCACATCCATTCTTTAATACCGTTACCTCTTGTTCCCTTCTCGAACAATTCCAAGATCACCTCCAAATTCCATCCTCGTTTTCTTTCCTATCGCAGAATTCACCGTTAACTAGCAGAGTACTAAATCGGAAAAAAGTAAAAGGACGCGCAGCACTGTTGGAAGGTCGTGTGTGGTGGGCAAATAGTGGTTGGAGCTTAGTTGCGGAGTTGTTCGAGATTAGTTAAAGAGTTGGCTTGGTGAGGGGGTGGTGAGAGGTTGGAGCTCAGTGAGGAATAAGGACGTTTGAGGAAGGTTAGAGGAGGTTAGAGGAGGTTATTTGAGATCAGCTACATAATAATAGAATTGGTCTCAAAATATAAGAAATTGAAGGGTGGTGCTAAAAATACAGCCCAACACTGGTAGAGCTTATCGAGAGTTTACTTCTACCATTGCATTACTACTACACTATTTCTTCAAAGCTTTCGGCAATGTGCTATTAATGTGGTGTCACGATGTTACAGACGACCACTACTCTACTACTATACAGCCCTCATCTGTACCTGACCTGCTGCTTCTTGCTCCTGTTCTCCAACTTGGTCTGTCTCTTACTCTTACCATTACTCAGACTCGAACCTGGGCCAACTTCCTCTGCCTCTTTGGCCTTGCCTGCAGAGCCGATCCCGAACATTTTCTTACCCAGTTGGATCAATTGCACGATCTTGTACACGGCAAAAATAGGAATTGCCAAATACAAATACCACACTTTGTTCGAGCCAAACAACACCATCAAAATATCGCATAATAAAGTGATGTAGATGATGTCAAAAAGGTACTCGGTGAAGCCTGACTGTCTCAAATCGTCCCCCAGTGCTATAAGAACCTTGGTCCCACTCTTGTTGATCTCGTATTTAGGTCTCCCGTTGATCTCGATAAACACTTCACTGCACACCAAAGGTATCAAGTAGAGGAAGAAATATTTTTTGGTGGCAGGTCTTTGGAAAATGAAAAGACACAAGATGGTGAGCAGGTTGACTGCGAGAGAAATGGTGTGGATCTCTTTAAGTGTCTGCGTATTGGCAGCCGCTTGCTTTTTCTGTGATGCCCCGGCCATACTGAACTAGTGTAGACGTGTTTGTGTACGTTTTTGTGGTCACTCAATGGTCTGTTTGCGGTTCAAGTCAATGAATGATCTGGCTGTTGTCCAAGTGAAAAGTTGAAAAGTGAAAAAAATCAAATCGAGACAAAAAAAGAAAATTGGGGCATTTGAAAATTGGGAAGGAAATTGGAAGGTGGAGCTGGAAATTGGATTATTGGGAGTTGGATATTAACTTATTGGGAAGTAAAATTGGAAATTGGAATTGATTTATTGGAAATTGAATTAATGGAACATTCCAATCTTTGAGGCTATTGGAGAAATTGTACTGGTTTAGCTCTGGTTAGCCACTCAACCAAAGCCCCTCTACTCTACACTAAGAATACTCTCTAATAAATAAAGTCATTCAAATAAATAGGCGAATAAATATAGTATATAACTGACTTGTAGACACACACACAAAATCAGTGATACACCTCCATGTTTATAAATTCAATTTGGGAGAGCTTCCCTTCAATTTGCCAATCACCGTGTATTGAGCGTACTTAGGAATCACCTTGTCATCATGCAACATCTCGAATACCTCCGTCAGATCTTGACCTGCAAAATTGATGATCGACTGTTCACCACCCGGATGGCTGGACAAGAACTTGGTGACGTCCAACACGATATCCTTCACGATCACCCAGCAATCTTGAGCTGTCTTATGTTTCAGAACCTCTTGTTTGGTGAACTCTTTTTCAGGAATTGAAAATTCTTGATTCGGGGCAGGAGAAGGTGCCGCTGCCGGTGCTGCTGCCGGTTTTGAAGATGCCACAGACGCAGAAGATGCCGCAGGTGCTGCACTTTTCAACTTCTCCTCATTCCCATCACTCCCTGTCCATTCCACTACTATTTTACCAGGGCTATTTGGATCTATATGCAAACTGATCTGCCTCAATCTCTCTGCGGCAGTATCGGTGTGGGCCCTCTCGTTGACCAATTTGCTCAACAAATAATTGGTCGCCAGGTCCCCTGCAACCCTTCCAAACACAACACACAGCAATAAAGAAGACCCTCCCAACCGGTTCTCACCGTGTACACCTCCAGCCAACTCTCCACATGCATACAAGCCTTCGATCGGCCGCTCTTTTGACAAAACCTGTGTCTTGTTGTTGATCTTGACACCACCCATGGTGAAATGGACGATTCTAATGATGTACGATACGTAAAAATACTCGTCGTCGGTGCCGTTGTTCTTGGTCAGCTCGAAAGGCACTGTCGGAAAGAATTTCTTGCCAAAAGGATCTTTTTTCAATCTGGCAGCCTTGTTGTAGGCGTCGAATTGGCTCTGCAACTTCTCCTTCGAGCAGCCAATCTCACGCGCCAACTGTGTCAGACTCAATCGCTTCATCAACCCTCTTTGCACGTAGTGCTTCAAGTGGAACTGCAACTTCTTCTCGCTCTTGCTGTTCAAGACCAAAAAGATCTTGCCCGACTTGGTCAGCTTCTCTGTCTCCACCATCTTGCCGCTTACGTAGTCTCTAGTGCCCAACTCGTCGCAGAACCGCTCGCCCTTGCTGTTCAACATGATCCCGCCTTCACCACGCAACAGTTCTGCACCGAGAAACAAGAACTTGGGTCTCGCATTCTTCTTTTTATAAAAGTCAAAGGGAAGCAAGCCGGTCGGATGCACCTGGATCTTATCCATATCGACGCCAATGCCTCCAGTTTTCAGCTGGAGGATCAATTTCTGGCCATCTCCAGTTGCATGGGTGCCGTTGGATGAGGGCAAGTCCATGATATCGGGACGGTACTTCTTGATCAACGAGTCCTGCGACTGGAAATCCGCCAGATACCCGCCCGTGGCCATGATAACCGGGGCGTTGATCTGGGATTTCTCGCCAGTGTTGAGGTTTTCGTAGATACACCCCACCACCAGCGCGCCGTCCTTGACCACGTCTACGATTTTACTGTTCAACAAGAGTCTATACTTGTCCGGGTGCAGCTGGCACAACTCGTCGTATTTCTCCATCAACGCATAGGTGATCAGCATCCCGGGGAACTTCTTGTCGTGGCCCCTATGGGTTCTTGGGTTGGAGTGGCCACCCAACCGGGACACCACAGACAAGTCGAGCCCGAAATCGTGGATGAGCCAGTCGATCAGTGAGGCCGAGTTGTCGCACAACACGTCGATCAATTCCTGGTTAGCCAATTTCTTTGCACTTTGAATGGTATCCTGCTTGAAAGAGTCCACAGAATCCTTGATGTCGAGTTTCTGTTGCAGATTTGTGTATGCTCCGTTGATCCCGGATGTCAGCTTGGTGCTGTTGCCGCCGATGAACTTCTGTTTGTCGATCAAGACAACGTTCCCGCCGTTTTGAATGATCTGGTGCACCAGGGACAACCCGCTGAGGCCGCCGCCTACGACCACGACGGAGTTTGGAGGGAGCGATTGGTCTGTTTGGATTGACATGGGAGTGGCAGTTTGAGAGTGAAAAAGGGGTCAGATCACAATAGGACGAAAGCGGGGAAAAAATGAAAAATTGGGATGGCAATTAAGTTGTGAGAACAATTAGGAACATATATTGATCGCTAACGGATTGCCCTTGTATAGTAAGTACTCAATTGATGAACTATTGAAGGTAACTAACTACTCACTGATAAACCTCAAGATTATTGGAAAATATAACTGCAAGATACCAATTGCAAAAGCAAATTCATTGTGACAGCGGCTAGTCATTATATATTCAACACTTGGGTGGGCAATTCACGCCCCTGTAGTGGATTGCATCTCTCCACACATGAAAATAGTGCCCTCGCTCCCGCAGCTGATTAGTTATTAGCAGATTATAATAGGCTATTTTTTCTTTTTTGCCCATTGCGTGGGAGTCACGCAGCTCGGCTCAGGGGAAGTGGAGGATTGGGACAAGTATGGGCAGGAGAGAAGGGGATAAGGTGGAAAGGGATAAGCAAGATAAGCAAGAGATGAGAAAGAGATAAGGAAGAAAGGGATAAAGAAGAAAGGGGTGATAGGTTAGGAGGTTAGGATAGGGGTAACGATTGGAATGGATAAGGGAAAATGGGGAAAAAATTGAAATGTTATGGAAAAAAAGGGGTAAAATGGATTGCTAGGGGACGGGGATGAGATGCGATGATTGCGATGATTGCGATAAGAATTCTGAGAATGGTGAAAATTGTGATAAGGTTGGAAAAGAAAGGTGATTGTAGTGTGATGATGTTTAACGATGTTGTTAAAAGATGGGAAATATAAGTAAAAAGAAAGTGAACAAAAAGAAGAAATGACAAAGGAAAAAAGAGGAGATGGAAGAAGGAATTGAAAGGCGATTGAAAAAGAAGAATTAAAGAGAGAGAAAGGGGGTTTTTTGAAAGAACAGAGAAAGAGCGAGATAAGAGCAAAGCAAAAGGAGCTCAATCCATCAAACGAGATAAAACAAATGGAGACCGAGCTAAAAATAATAGGTAGTTTATAGATTGAAGAGGAAGAGGAAGTGACCAAACTCAATGCTGGAGCAATTCGTTGGTCATGAATAAGACGAAGATTAGCTTATTCCCTACCTTCTCTTTCTCCATTCCTCTTTCTTTCCCCTTTTCATTTCTTCTTTCTTTCCCCTTTTTCTCTTCTCCTTTTTTTTCCCTTTTCTCTTCTCCTTTTTTTTCCTCTTTTCTCCCCCTTCTCTTTCCTCTTCTCTCTTTTCTCTTCATTTCTCTATCCCTTTTTTTCCATTCATTCCGTTTTCTCCTATTTCCTTTTCTCCCATTCCCCTTTCTCCCATCCTTATGCCCATCCATTCACCCCATCATTGACTCCATCCAACAGCGGTTCCATAGTCGTGCGACGAAAGCCGGACGAAGCGCACAGAAACCAAAAATCAAAAACCAAAACAAAGCCAGGCAAAAAAACAAACAAAACTTTGTGGCGCCTCATTGTTTTTCTCCTTCTCGCGTTTTTAACTATGGCCAGGGAGCATCTTGACTACTGAAATAAGGAGTGATATCGGCTAGAAATACTCAATAATACCCCGCCAAGGATGGGAAGATTGCCTAACAAACCATACAACGAGCTCGGGACAGGTGCAGGGCTCCCGCCGCTGAAGAGACCGCGCCCAGTGGCAGACGCCTCGCTGCTCTTGACGCAACCCTTCAGGGTCCCCATCGTCAAGAGAGGCCAGAACGGCGCTGGCAGAAACAGTAAATTGCCCGCTAGGGCCGCCCGGATGAAGCTGCCGCAGAGCTACGCGTTGATGGAGCTCGAAGGCGTGCCCAACTCCGTCGCAGACTTGCCTGTCGACGCCAACGGCGACGTGATCTTGTCGCTGCAGAAGCGTGCCAGAAGTCTCTTCCACGCCAATTACAAAGACTCCGTCGAGAAGGAGAACCACAAGTTGTCACAGGGGTTCCTGGTGCCCGTCAAGGTCACCGAGGAGAACCAGTTCCTGTTGCTGAACGGCCAGCCGCCGCCCGTGTTGGGGATGCGTCGTCGCCTGGTGCTCAAGCCGCGGCCCTTGCACGATCCCATGGGCGAGTACGCCATTGTCTTGTACGACCCCACCGTCGATGTGATCCCGGAGGACCGCGAGAAGTTGGAGGAGTTGCGGGTGTTGCAGGAGAAGCGGGAAGAGGAGCGCAGGTTGCGAGAGCTCGAGCTGGAGCGGATGTCCAAGGTGAAAGTCGGTGACTCCACGCTGATCCTTTGCAACTCTCATCGCTCGTTGGCGGAGATCTTGGGCATCGACAAGCAGGGCAACTCCCAAGATGCAGACCTTCAATTCGCCAATGTCCCCGTGGTGATCGACCCGAAGTTGCTGAAGATCTTGCGGCCGCACCAGATCTCCGGGGTCAAGTTCCTCTACCGGTGCACCGCTGGGCTCGTGGACCCGCGTGCCAAAGGTTGCATCATGGCCGACGAGATGGGGCTCGGAAAGACATTGCAGTGCATCCTGTTGATGTGGACGTTGCTCCGGCAAGGGCCCCATGGGAAGAAGACCATCGACAAGCTGATCGTGGTGTGTCCCTCGTCGTTGGTGCGGAACTGGGCCAACGAGTTCGACAAGTGGCTCGGCAAGGGCAGGCTCACGCCGTTGCTGATCGACGGGAAGTCCGTCAAGTCGGAAGATGTGGCCCTGCTGCTCCAGAACTGGGCCTCGCTGAGCGGCCGCAACATCGTGCGGCCCGTCTTGGTGATCAGTTACGAGACTTTGCGGCGGAACGTGGACAAGTTGTCGCACACGGAGGTTGGCTTGATCTTGGCAGACGAGGGACATCGTTTGAAGAACGGTGACTCCTTGACTTTCACGCTGCTCAATGCCTTGCAGTGCCCTAGACGTGTGATCTTGAGTGGTACCCCGATCCAAAACGACTTGACCGAGTATTTCTCGCTCTTGAGCTTCGCCAATCCGGGATTGTTGGGCACGCGGCTGGAGTTTCGCAAGAAGTACGAAAACGACATCTTGCGAAGCCGGGATTTTAACGCCACGGACAAGGAGCGTGAGATCGGCGACGCCAAGTTGCAAGAATTGATCGCGTTCGTGTCCAACTTCATCATCCGACGCACCAATGACATCCTCTCCAAGTACTTGCCCGTGAAGTACGAGTATGTGGTGTTCGTCAAGTTGAGCGACTTGCAATTGCAACTCTACCAGCACATGATCACCTCCCCGGAGATCAAGAAGTTGCTCAAAGGTGCCGGGTCGCAGCCGTTGAAGCTGATCACCATGTTGAAGAAGTTGGTCAACCACCCGAACTTGTTGGACCTCCCAGAGGATATCAGCGGGTCCGAAGATATCTTGCCCGCGGATTACGATGTCTCCGGTGGGTCCACGGGCCGCAACAGGCAGGTCCAGACCTGGTTCAGTGGGAAATTCAGGGTCTTGGAGCGGTTTCTCCACAAATTGCACAATGAAACAGACGACAAGATCGTTATTATCTCGAATTATACGCAGACTTTGGACTTGGTGGAGAAATTGTGTCGTTCAAACCGGTTTGGCTCTTTGAGATTGGACGGATCGATGAATATCAACAAGCGTCAGAAATTGGTGGACAGGTTTAATGACCCGAACGGGGACGAGTTTATATTCTTATTGTCTTCGAAGGCCGGAGGTTGTGGTATCAACTTGATCGGGGGCAACAGATTGATCCTCTTAGACCCGGACTGGAACCCTGCCTCCGACCAGCAGCTGTTGCTGCGTGTCTGGAGAGACGGCCAGACCAAGAACTGTTTCATCTACCGGTTCATCGCCACGGGCACTATCGACGAGAAGATCTTCCAACGTCAAAGTGCCAAATTGCAACTTTCCTCAGCGGTGGTGGACAACAACGAGGATGTAGAACGTACCTTCAGTAAGGATTTGTTGCGGAAGTTATTTGAGTTCAAGGACAACACCTTGAGTGACACCCACGACTCGTATAATTGTACGAAATGTGATCCGGTGACTCGCAAACAGTTGAATAAGAACAAGACCATGTTGTATGGAGACTCCACCAGTTGGAACCATCTCCATCCGGATGACTTGCTGAAGGACGAGGACATCTTGTTGCAAAACGAGGCATCCTTTGACGACATCACGTATCTGTTTCAATATATATCTCATTTATCCTGAAACGGGTGATATTGTATAGTATTAATTTAATAGAATAATGTCATTTCTGTAATTTTCCAGTCTATAAAATCTATGTAATTTGACCACACAGGCTATCCGACGGACTTCATACTCTTCTAGCCCTCTTTACATTGTCATGCTTCTCATTTCCAACCCTCTTCTTGTCGTTTCCGTCTTCTTCCTTTGGAGGAGATGGGAAATACTCTTGTTCCTGCTCCCTCACCATCAGTTTCCAGTCGAATCTCTTACGCTGGTACATGTCAACGGACCAGTTCTTCCACACCATTTTTCCGTAGGTCGAGTTCTTCACCGTGGTGCTGTTGGCGATCAACAAGTTGCTGATCTTCTCTTTGTAATTGTTCAATTTCGTGGTGAAGGCCCACAATTTATCTACAATATGAGACCCGTTCGAGTTGCACAGCAACGAGACAAAGTCCTTATCGGACTCCAAGATCAAGTTCATGAACTTTCGTCTCTTGACTGTTTCGAACTTCTGGAATTGTGCCAAGAGCTGCTCTATCACGTGCGAAAAGACGCCATGTTTGCACATATTGATCAACTTTTCGTTGGAGAAAGTGTCCAAGATGTTGTCCAAGGCCAGATTCAAGATGGTCTCGTCGTATACAAACAAGGACTCCAAGTAGAAAGCATCTCTTCTCTCCTGGGAGGTTGGCCAGTCGTCCCGAGTGTTGCCCAACGTGGAGGTTGGCAACTTCAATATCTGGTCCAAGAACGACTCTTTGGAGTACTGCTCCCCCAAGATGTGGGCCACGATATCGGCACGACGGTAGTTTTTACGCAGCTGCGACACCTGGATGATCAGCTTGACTAACTCCTGGTTCTCAGCCAACTCGGACAAGTTGTCGATCAACAGGTCCAAGGTCTTGAAGAGATGCTCGCCTTTCATTCTCGAGATCAACACCTGCACCACAAAGGCCCCGGTCTGTTGTCTCTTGGCGATCTTCAACACACGGTCCTCGATGTAGAACTCGAAGATCCGCTCCAAACTTCTCAGTCTGGCCTGCTTGAGCACCAGTTGCAAAAAATGGCTTCCTACAGCGTCACTGAGACAGTATTCGACAAACAGTTCCTCCTTGGCGTCCTTTCTGGTGTCCTGAGACTGGAAGACCAAGTCCCAGAAGGGCCGTTCTTTCAAGACGAGCCCTTCAATGGACAATATCAAGCTGTAGGTTGGCGAGGAGACCGCATTGATGCAGGCCTCTCTCAATTTGGAGGTGTCCTGTCCTTTCAATATACTGGACAACATGTCTTTCAACTGGTCGAAGAAACTCAGTTGCGGGATCTTGTAGCTTCTGTTCCCGCTCGAGTTGTCCTTGATCTCGATCATCTTTCTGGCGATCTTGGACTTCTTGGACCGCAACAAGGAGTTCAGCTCGATCGAGGACGGGATCTCACGACCCGACAAGATCAACAAGGTAAGACGCAAGACGTGCGAGGCGTACTGGTGCTTGATCATCTCTTTCAAATACGGCTTGAACTCGCCACACAGATAAAGGAACACGTTCTCTACACTTACAAACACTTCGCCGCTCGCCAGGGCATCGGCCTCCTGCGGATATAATATCTCGTTCTCCACCAACTCTGCAGTTCTCTTGAAAAGCGTCTCGATACAGTGAGAGGCGTATTTGTGGTGGGCCAAGGAGGCGAAATGCCCGTTAAATTTCTCGTACAACAGCTTGATCTGTTCGTCGGAGCCGTTCAAGATCAATCTTTCCATCAACTTGGAGCAGATCTGGTTCGTCACCAACTTCAACTCTTTTCCTTTGCCTTCTTCCAAGACACTATTTATGAACAATGCACGGTCGTCGTCCGAGTCGAACGCATTTATATTCAAAGTGGACTCAGCGTTTTTGAAATAGTCCAACTCCTGCGAGTCCACCAACCCGAAAAATGGAGTCTGGATCTGCTGCTCAATTGGCTTGCCTTCGTCGTCTTCCTCACCACCGCGGTTCTCATCATCGCTGCCCAGATGCTTGCTGAACTCCAGCTTCACCGACTCCCTGAGCTGGGTTTCTTTCCGTTCTTTTTTGGATTCGATATCCTTGGATCTTCTTCCTCTGGATTTGCTCTTATTCATGGTGTTCTAAAGTGCTACTGGCTCTTGGTATCAATCACTTCCTCGAGATGAGATGAAGTAAACTAAGTGAAATATTTAGGAAAAAAAAGAATAAAGAAAAAATAAAAAAAAAAAAAAAAAATAAAAAAAAAATTTTACTGTGCTGAAATTTTTTTTCACCATTTTCATTTTTTGCTCAGCTCATTTGGAAAATTGATAATTTGCTGTGGGGAAGTGGTTAAATTGTGGGGAAAGGAAGGGTTCAGAAGACCAGAAGACAAGGTCAGCGCACCAAAATACCAGAAAATGATAGAGGAGCATTATGGAAGGCTAAGCACAGTTCTACAACAGAAGTACAGCAATTTTTCAAAAGTATAGACCGCATCGTGGATCGTATATGTACTAAATAAAACTAAATAAAATATATCAAAAAAACACTCAAAACTGTCGCAGTCTCTCACCAGTGCTTTAGTGGCCCTCAAAACTTGGCTAAAGCCTTGACAAATTCCTCACCTTGAAGAGTGGCAATCGAAAGTTCGAGCTCGTTTGGAGTTCTGGAGCCATCACCTCCAGCAAAGGTTCCTGCTCCCCAAGGACTGCCACCGTGGATCTCCTCAAAAGAGGTCAACAATGGGAAGGCAGCTCCATAGCCCAATGGGATGTAAATCATACCGTGATGGACAGCAGTGGAAAGCGAGTTTATGGCTGTGGTCTCCTGACCACCTCCCAAGGTACCAGTGCTGACGAAGACCCCGAATCTCTTGTGGTACAATGCACCGGAAGCCCACAAACCTCCAGTTTGGTCCCAAAAGGCCTTCCATTGCAGTGGGAAGTTACCGAATCTCGTTGGAATACCAAACAAGAATTGGTCGTACTCTTTCAAAGTGTCGATTGTAGCAATTGGGTAGTCTGGTTTAGGGGGAGCGTGCAACTTGGTCAACACTTCTTGTGGCAACGTCTCTGGCACCTGGTAGATGGTGGCAGAGCCTCCAGCTTTAGAGACACCGGCCTTGACAGCTTCGGCTGTACCAAAAATTTTATGTCGTTAGTATATGCTGCCATTTGGGAACTTGCAAGAGCAGTCGTACTTACCCAATTTGCCGATATGGCCATACAATGAATAGGTGATAATAGCTACTTTAGGAGAAGACATCGTTAGGGCTGATTAGTATTGGATTGAGTTTGTATTTTGTCGTGTCACCCAGTGCCAATGCTGCACAGCAATACCCAGGCAATCAGCCCGCCTTTTATAGTTTGCTGAAATGTTTTATTTACCCTGCCGATACGAAAAAGGAGACCCCTGGTGCAGTCGGGATAATGAATAATAAGTGAGTAAGGAAAATTGCTCTTTGCACCGATAAAGCTAGTTGAGTTTATTAATAATATGATTAAGCAATTATGTAATGAGGAATAAATTCAATTGATATGTGTAGTGTATACAGTTGGTATAGTGTTATATAATGATGTAGTATTATAAAATGACCTAGTATTAAATATTGTTATGTTTAAAAACTTGATTTATTATGATGTACTTGAGGGTAATATTCAATTGCTATATCAATCAATTGATACATTGTAATTCTATTGATAAATTGTCATTTGATGATATAATATAATATATTGATATATTAGTATATACTTGACATACTGTTATGCAATCAATATATTATATAACTGATATTTGATGTACCTGGTATACTATGGACCTGATATACTATACACCTGATATACTATACACCGTATAAAGATTGTAATTATTATATATAGTCGAACTTAATATCTGATGAGTTTGCCATAGGTAAATAGTTGATACTGAAAGAGATCACAATTTCGAATCAATGATAATTTACTTAAAAAAACAAACTACATTCAGGTCCCATAACCCAGCTGAACTCTTATCTTGTATACGGAAACGTGCAAGATCAAATCTGCACGCACGAACATCGTCACACCAGTCAATATGAGAGGGACTCACATACGCTACTTGTCCGCCTAACTCACATTACTTATCCACGACGGTGACCAGTACAACACAGACCCGTCTTCATCCTGTAAATCGAGCCACAACAACCCATTACTAACCATATCGTTCAAAACACTCTTGCACCTCACCTTGTCCCACTTGAAATTGGCCATCAATATCGCCATCGATACATAGCCTCCTATCAAATTGCAAGTCTCCAAGATGATGTTCTCATCGGTATTCAAATCATGAGGAATGCTCTTCAAGTACTTGTTGGAGCCGATCTGGATCAACTTCAACTCGTCGCCCAACACCGACAACTTCTCTATCAGCCTTATTATGTCTTGCTCAGATATCTTTATCGAATCTGCCAGTGTCTCGTTCTCCACCCCGAGGAACATCTTGGATCGAAGCATCTGCTCGAACTCTTTGTTGATCTTCAACACTCCGCCGTTTTGGTCCTGGGTCTCATGACAAAGTTCGATGATCTTGATGCTCAATTGCACGTAGAATTCTTCATTTTTCAAAGACTCCAGCGAATTGGAGCCTGCACTGGTGTCGCCTGTGCCTGTGGTACTGCTGCCCTTGCTTATCATCAAGGGCTCGACACCGAAACTTGAGCAGATCTTGCTGAACTCAATACGGAACTTGGGATTTTCCATGATCTCTTTGGAGTGCTCTCTCGAGTAGTTGAGAAGCAGGTTCTGGAACACTTGTAGTTGTGTGGAAAGCTCTTGTGACTGCTCCTCGATGATCGAGTTCCCCAAGGCATCGTACTGTTCCTGGGTAGTTTTGAACCTCGAGATATCGGAGATGCCTTTGCTCATGGTGGAAAAGTGGGTCCTGGAGTGGAAATGGGCTCTTTCCTGTGTCTAGTGTATATTAAGTATACCAAGTCAATAATCACCACTACTTCTGCACCGATATGTCTCTTGGTTGCCCTAAGCCAAAGTAACTTCTTGCACTGAGAGACACAAAGACAGAATTTGCTTTTTGATTTTTTAGAGCCCACACAACGTGGTGTCATGATGTTCAGTGTGGGGAAGTGAAAAATTGGGAGACGATTGGAAGTGGATGGGAAGAGAGAATGGCAGTGGCAAGGGCAGTGCAATGGCAGCGGCACTAATAAAGGTAATGGCAAGGTCAATGGCCAGTCGAGTTTGTGGAATGTGCGAGGATCTAAAATTGAGAGAAATCGACCAAAACTGAGTTCAAACGACTCAAGTATCTGAATCTCAAGCAGTTAAGTAAAAGTAGCCAAGAGAGGCCTTCCAATAACGAGAAACTAAAACAGTAAAATAACCCTACAGTACACTAAAACAACACTACACCACTACACCACACGCCGCATTCACAATAATCAATCCATTTCTAAATAAAATCGAAGTCTCCGTCTTGGATCAACTCTATATAATCCTGCTCCCTCTCCTTCTGCTCCAAATCGTTCTTCAAGTCCAACCGGTTGTTGCTCATTGGGAACCGCAACAGCTTGACACTGTCGTTGTGCAACTGCATAGTGAACTTGATCCGCTGGTCGAACTCCTCCTGTGGGTTTTTCGTCGAGTACACATCCAAGATCTCCCTCGACGACATATACCCGTACTCGTGGTTGATCTCTGCGTCGATGACACCGTCCCGAATCAGCTTCGCAACGATGTACTCGGCACTCAACTCACTGTCGAGGTGCAACTTGATGCAGATGTCCTTCAACGAGATCTTCACATACGACAACGAGATGATGCGGATCCCGGTCTTGATCACGTTCTGCCTCAATCTCAACACCAAGTTGTAGTTGGCATCTTTCTTGAACACCTGCTCGTACCGGGCGAGCGTCTCGTTGAAGAGGTTCAAGTCCCCGACACGCACCAGCCTCGTCAAGGCCAAGTAGGGGATCAAGTTGTTCTCCAAGCTGGAAAACTGTCTGAAGATCTTCAATTCCGGGATGTCCCCCATCAACAACTCGATCAATATGTTCAATTTGGTGGCGCTTTCCAAGAAGCCCACGGCGTACCGTGTCTGCGGGGTCTTGCGGATGGCACTGATGGAGTATTCATGGGCATTGGAGTAGTTCAACTCGATGGCGTTGATCCGCAGCAAGTAGTAGCAGTACCGGGCGACCAACGAGTTGGACGCAGAGCCCGAGGGGAACTGCGTCTTTTCCACGAGGTTCGACAGCTGGTTCACGTCGTTGGACAACAAGTAGTTCCGTAACAACAACGTTATCGTGGAGGCACACGTCTCGGTGTCGTGTCTCAAGGTCAGCGTCCTCAACAGCAGAAGCAAATCCGGTCTGATGGCCACCAAGTTGCCCAACACTTCGTTCGTGCGTGCAATGTAGAACCAGTTCTTGGACACAATGAAGTCGAGCGACCTCCTGTTGTAACTTTTCAACAGCAGGATCACCTTGGCGTTGAACTTGTTCAATCTTTTGAAGTCTTTCTTGTCGTGGAGGTAGATTTGGATCAAGAGGTGGAGGAACATGTCGAGTTCGGGCAAGATCTGGTCCGCGTTTGCGGTGGCACTGGCACCGGCATCCTCGCGAGAGTCCTCCGAGCCCACTTCGTACTTCAAGACGTCCAACAAGTACGCCTTGTTGCCGTGGCTCGCTGGATATTTCTCGAAAATGGTCTGGCCCAAGGCGTCCTTGGTCAATTTGCGTCTCAAGGGGCCCAATTCGCGGAACACTCGCAACACGTAGCGCGGGTCGAAGTTGATCGCCGACTTCTCGATCAAAGAACAGGCATTTTGGATCTCTTCTACGATGCTGGAGCTCGATGTCGTGGTGGAGGTGGCTGGCACAGTAGGTTCAGACTCCATTTGGGAGTCGGTTTCGATGGCAGACATGGCGCAAAAAGGGTTCCAGGGGTGGTTAGCGGGGCAATTGGTGCTACTGCTGGCGGTTTTCACTGGGTTTGGTCTAGTCTTGCGATGGTAAGGCCGTCTCTGGGATGGTTTGCCACCAGAAAAAGGAGCTTTTTTCGATTTGAAAATTGAAAATTGGAATTTGTTTTGGGCGGGGAGTTGGATTTGTGTGCACGACTAAATTGGGGGTGTGGGGGTTAGGAGGTTAGGAGGGACAAGGCATAGGTGGAGCGAGTGGAGTGTCAGCAGTTGAAAGCAAAAGATTTTCTGTATATTTCAACCATATCTAGCAGTCCTCTTCCAGCTACAGTTATTTACTTCATTACATAAGTTGTTATATTGATCATTACTTGGCTGAATAGTGATGGTTTACATCTATTCCATCGAGATCTGGTGTATTAAACCTATGACACTGACACATCTTGCACTTTGTAGCTTCGGTCTTTTGTGAGTTCATGTGTGGATCGTGCTTCTCCGGGGGTCTCTAGCATAGCTGGCATAGCTTTATACCTAAATCCAACTCTGGAGTAGCTCTCCCTTCCATCTTCAACTATTTCTAGACAACTTTTATATACTAGCCCCTCTTATACGATAGCCCTGTTGTATCACCTAAACCGTAAACCCCACATTCACCATCGTTCCCAAAACCCAGATCAGAATCATTATCATACCCACATTCCTATCAAATGTCCAGTTGTTACGCGGAATCGCAATCAACAAGAAACACAAGTTCAAGAAAAGACACACCCCGGAAATCACCAACGTTGGGTCGACGTCGAATTCGAACCACTCCAAATTTTTCCCCTTCACCACAAGCACTCCGTTGACGCCGATCCCAAGCAACAAGTTCAACACTGGGCCGCCAAAACAGGCCAGCAACGCCATCAACGGATACCCCATCTTCAGAATGGTGTAATTGGCAATGAAATCCCCTGTAGAGTTGCCTATTGCGTACAAAGTGAGGCCCAAGATCAGATCACTTAGCCCCATGAGATGTCCCAAGAACTTTAATATGCTGATCAACTCTGCTACAATGATGGAGATCCACGACACAGAGGTGACGAACGCATAGAGAGAAAGCAAGAGGTTTGTCAGTTTCCGCAATGTGACTGTCGACCTCACTTCAGGGTCCAGTCTGAAGTGCAGATACTCTGTCAACGCGATGGACGCCAGCAGGATTGGTGCACATTTCACAAGCATCGAAAGCACCGAGAAGTCTTTCAACTCGGGCAACGAGACAATGTACATGATTACAAAACAGAGTCCGGTCTGCCAGAGAATGAGCTTGTTATTGTCGCTGAAGTACGGTTGTTCTACAGTGACTACTGGTATAGTTACTCGCAACAATATATAAATGGGCAGGCAGGTGATCAACAACACCTTCTTGAGCAACGATTTGTTTTGGAAATCGAGGAACAACGGGAAATACTCTGCCCAGTCGTGTGTTTGACCCAGTTCCTCGTAGTCACTGAGCTCTACTGCACCCCTCAGCTCATAATCGTCGTCCTCCTCCTCACTCAAAGAAAGACTCACAGGAATGCTCTGGCTCTTGCGAAGGCTCGCCAACACCGTCTCGAACTCCAAGGCACCCAACAAAGAGGTTCTGGGCAACGACGAGACACTTTCGAAGCGGTCGTTGCCAGTGGAGATGTCTTCCAACTCGAGAGTCAGGATGAAATCGTTCTGGTGATCGAAATTGAAGAGCTCTCTTGCCCGGAGCTCCAAATCCAGCTGCTTGGACGACCACTCCAACACCCAATTCCAGCCCACAATGGTCAGCACATACACTAGGTACAACAGCACCATGTTGAACGACTCCCAAAGCTTGAGTTTGCCATCGGCGAGGAACGCCAAGACACACACGACACTGTGGAGGAAGAACCACACGTCTCGCAAGTAGATGAGACGGTGCTCCCTGGTGGGTGGGATTTTAAAAGGGTGCACGATGCTTATGGTGCCAATTACGAGCGTGGAGATCAAGAAAGCACTTCCGATCAACTCGCCGATCAGCAAGGAGCCACTGTCGCTTTGGAACGACAGGTAGGTGCCGATGATGTCGGGGGACCCGTTGCCGAACAGCAAGAGTGTCAAGCCCGACAAGTTGTCGGGGAGTTGGAAGAAGTGTGCGAGGTAGGACAAGTTGAGGCACAAGAACTCCGAGGAGGTCAAGCCGATGGAGATGAAGCACGAGATGAGTTGTATTACGATGAAGGAGAGGACGAGCCAGGACTCTGTGGAGCTTGTAGAGTGGCAGTAGTATAATTTGAAGTAGTCGATGAAGCCTGAGGATTCTGCTTGGCAGTGCAGGATGACAAATGAGCAGGTGTCGTGTTTCGGTATGGAGGAGATGTCTGAGCAGGTCAAGTTTGTGGTGGGGAGTGAAGTGATGGAAAGCATGGTATGTGCGATGTGTGTATATGTATGGGAGGGAAGTGATAATATAGTGGTATAGTGGATAATATAGTGGTACAGTGGATAATATGGTGGTATAGTGGATACTATAGTGGTGGTATTATTTGAATTGTATTATATGAGTGGTGTTATGTGGTTGGCGCTATATGATTGATGTGCTGTGATTGATATCCTGTGATTGGTATCCTGTGATTGGTACTATATGTTTGGTAATAATTTTTTGTGATGAGTATTATTTGTTTGGTATTTTGAGAGTGGTATTATATGTCTGATAATTTGTGATGTGTATTAAGTGTTTTGTTTGGTATTATATATTTGAGTTATACTATTAGTATTATACAATTATACTATCAATATTGAATAATTGATATTGTATAATTATTTATAGTATTAGTATTGAATAACTGATATTGTAATATTGGAGGTATACTATTAGTGATATATAATTGGTATTATATAATCATCACACTTTTAGTAGTGAATACTTGGTATTGAAATAATAATAATTATTCTAATTATTTTGATACTACTAGTATACTATTAGTATATTGATTGATATTGTACTATTGGTACACTAACAGTTCCAAATAATTGATATGATACTACTAGTATTTCACTATTAGTATTTCACTATTAGTATTTCACTATTAGTATTATCCTATCGATATTATACATTGATATTATACGACCTACTATACTACTATACTCCCATTTCCAAACGTCGTCTCAAACCCAATTCCTGCCAAGCATTCATTGGTCAAAAAATATTTTCTCGCTTCACTCATCACCGACACCAGTAGAGAGCCCCCAGGATCGAGTTCAGGATCGAGCAATGGGGTGGTTTGGTAAGAGCCGCAAGTACGGCAAGAAAGGCGAGCTCCTCGGCGAAGGTGTGTCCGGGTGTGTGAACTTGTACAAGGCCAAAGATGGGCAGCAGACGTACGCTGTCAAGAGTTACAAGTCCAATGGCAAGCACGAGACTCGTCAAGAGTATTTCGAACGGTGTTGTCACGAGTTCCAACTCCTCTCGACGTTGTGCCATCCACGCATTGCCAAGGTGGTGGAATTGCTCGGCGTGAGTGGGTCTTCCAAGGTCAAGATGGTGATGGAGTACTATCCATACTGTGTGCGAGATGTGGTGGTAGGCCAGCGACGGTCGATGACGAGGTTCAAGTTGTACGAGCAGCTCATCGAAGGCGTGCAGTTTTTGCATGGCCACCAGATATGCCATCGGGACTTGAAGATGGACAACTTGTTGTTGGACGAGACCAAGAACTTGAAGATCATCGACTTCAGCGATGCAGTCGTGGGGAAAGATCAGTGTATAGGCATAGTGGGGACGAGGTCGTATGTGGCGCCGGAAGTGTACAAGTCGTTCAAATACAGCCCTTATCGGTCAGACATGTGGTCGATGGGAGTGATCCTATACTATTTCCAGTATGTGAGCTTACCCTGGAGACTGGCCAACATCGATGAGGACGAGGACTTTAAGAGGTTTGTTAAGAGTAGAGACGAGTGGGCAGCTGTAGAGGGCGAGCGTGGGAATGGAATTCTCGAGATTGTGTTGAAATTGTTGGACGTGGATCCGGAGAGTCGATTGCAGGTGGATGAGTTGAAGAAGGAGTTTGCCAGTGTGGAGTTGGCTAGGGACTAGCACGAAGCATGAAGCAGGGAACTAGTATCAACTAACTTTAACTAACATGAACTCGCTTGTACAAGATCAGAGCAGAAAATACGGTGAGTAAAATAGAGTGGGTATACAGTAAGTTAATGAGTATACCGTGTACAGTAACATAATGAGTCTACAATGTACAGATACAGTGTACAAGACAAGGTGTATACCAACGTGTGTATGATGTAATATGTGAGGTACAGTTTACACCGGAAGCAGTAAAGAGCCAGAGCAACAGTCTAGTGCTCAGATAAGGGGTAATGGTGGGTGGAATAAGTGTATAGTTAGATGATGTGAACACGTGGGTATAGACCGTGAATGTATATCGTGAAAATAGACCGAGTGAGAGCAGTGCTGTGTGGTGTATTTGAATAAGATACAAGGGTATGGGAATGAGATACAATTGTTTTGCCGTTTGGAATGTTCTGGAATAGGTAGAGCATACCAGGCGGAGAAGATGCAGTGTAAGTATAATGGGATGAGTACAGTAGTATGCAGGAGAATTCGATATAAGATAGGGTGGTACAGTCATATATGGTGTACACTTATAACATACAGTACCACAAGCTTATTAGTGCTGCAAGCTGATGAGAAACGGTACTATAATCAAAAAACTCATTGCTCAAAACACAGTGTAGCACAGTTATAATATCCACAGAATTGAATTGCTCTAATCATTCTAATACCTTTAGCAGATGTTTCGGTGAATACAAGATATGAAATGATCAAAATAATGTAAGATATATAAATACAAAATATAATTAATATATATTTTGTTCAAGTATGAGATGTGCAGTTGATAATAGTTGACTGCTTGCAAAAAGTTAATGAGAGTGTAAAATGCAATTGCAATTACAATAACAATTACAATTACAATCACTTCACAATCACTTCACAATCACTTCACAATCACTTCACAATCACTTCACAATCACTTCACAATCACTTCACAATCACTTCACAATTACCGCACAATCACCACACAATCACACCCTTACAAGACCCTTGCCAGAACAGGTACTTTCGAGTGTGCTGGTCTTTAAAATAGAGAGCTAAATCGTAAATTGCTGAGGAAAATGAAAAATTCGCGTGTTAAAGATGCTAAAAATACTGAAAAACATTAACAAAAACACAAGGCTTTGGGGACCAAAGAAAAAGTACTTTAAAAACAAAAAATACTCCAAAGCGCTAAAAAATACTCTAAAAAAATCTCCAAATCGCTACAAAAAATACCCCATCACTAACAAAAAATACTCCAAATCTCCAAAAATCTCCAAAAATCTGTACTTTCAAAAAAGTAAAACGCTAACAAAAAGTAAAACACTAAAAAAAACCAAAACACAAAAATCCAAGTTTAAATATTTTAATCCAGTTTATTTAATCCAAGTCCCCTTCAATCCAGTCCCAACTGATAGCATCGCATACCCTGCTATATACATCCACCATGAACGACATCAAACAAGACTCGCTGCTGTTGTTGGACGATCCCAAGATCACCAAGATCTTGAACTCGGACAACTCAGTAGACCTCTTGCTCAGAAGATTGAAACAGAGCATCTTGACCTGTGACGAATTACTGAAGTTCATCAAGAAGAAACTGATCTGTGAAGACGAACATTATAACCAGATGCGCAAGATCGCGCGCCACACAAGAGACTTGTTGAAACACGACCTGAAGAGCTTGAAACAGGACTCCTTCATCGCCAGCTTCGACTCCATCTGCGGGTTTGACGAGAAATTGTTCAACGTGGGTTCCTCCTATGTGAAGCTGTTGACCCAAATGTACGACCAATTGGTCTCTTTGAGCTCCACGGTGTCCAAGTCCCGCAAGAGCATCAAGGAAGAGAGTCGCCGCAAGGAAAAAGAGTGTGTCGATGCCATCGTGGCCCTGGAGAAACTGAGAACCAAATACAACAACCTTTGCAACGAGTTGGAACGGTTGAAAGGCACCGACCCGCAGAAGAAAACCTTCACTTTGAAAGGCTCCAAGACCTCCTCGCAGCAAGAGGAAGACGTAATGCGTAAAATCGAGATCTCGGACCTGGACTACAAGACCAAAGTGGTCACCTGTAAAAAATTAAAAGACGAGATGTTGAAGTTCCATAGGCCTTCCAACACCAAGCTGTTGAAGAACTTGATTTTGGAGATCGACACCGCCATCAGTGCGCAGTTGCAGAAGTACTCCACGTGGAATGAGACCTTGTTCATGAACTCCGGTGTCACCATCTCGCCATTGGTGTCGCAAAAGAACCTGAACGACCCGAAGCTGAAGTCCAGCATGAGAAGCATCCTGAGCAGCGTCGACAACGAGAAGGATTTGTACAACTACTTGACCAAGTCGGGAAACGCCTCGCTGGAGGTCAACAGGGCCTTGGTTCCCGTGGAATACCACGTGCATCCGTCGTTTGGCGGCTTGAAGAAGCCCAAGAGTGCCGCTTTCGCCGGCGGAGCAAGCACAACTTCCAACTCCAACTCCAACTCCAACTCCACCAACTCCAACTCTGCCGCCGCAACGCCGGTGCCTCCGATCACCATATCGTCGCCTAGTTCGAGCTCGACACTGACAAGTCCCTTGGCAATGGCCAGAGACCCGAACTCGACCCCTATGTCGCCCAACACGAACCAGTCGAGCCCGGCAAACGGCTCCAACCTGTTCCCTTCGCTCGACCCGTCGCAACGGCTCGTGGGCCCGCGCCCGCTCTCGTCGATCAGCGACTCCACAGACTCGGCAGTGTTGCCTCCTGGCACCACGATCAACGCCAAGACCTTTGGCGTCCCGATCTCTGCGTTGCTGGTGTCGGAGGACGACCTTGTCCCGACCATTGTCAGCCAGTGCATAGAGACGATCGAGAAGTACGGGCTCACCTTGGAGGGCATCTACCGGACGTCGCTGAACCTGACCAAGTTGAAGGAGTTGCGGGAGTTGATCGACAGCGACCCGCTGAACATCAACAAGATCGACCCCTTGTCGAACGGCTCGAACGTGTTGGACAGCGACATCTACTGCGTGCTGTCGCTCTTGAAGTTGTTCTTTGCCAGCTTACCGGAGCCGCTCTTGTCCAACGAGCTGTACGTGGACTTGATCAATGCGATGAAAATCCAGGACGACAACGAGCGGTACATCACGTTGCACCACATCATCTACAAGTTGTCTGACGAGAGCTACTGGACGTTGCGGAGCTTGATCTTGCACTTGAGCAAGGTGGTCAGTTACAGTGACCAGAACAAGATGAGCCTGAAGAACTTGGGCATCGTATGGGGGCCTACGTTGATGATGTTCAAGGACAATGCCGAGGATTTGCAGTACCAGAGCAAGGTGATCGAAGAGTTGATCTTCAATGCCAATAATTTGTATAGAGATGACTAGAGTGGAGTAGTTGGGGAGGCTGAGAGGGTAAGGGAGTGAGGGTGAGGAAGTGAGGAAGTGAGGGTGAGGGAGTGAGAGAGGGTGTTACTGTACAGTGCCTGATACTGTAGTACTGTTTCACTAGTACTGTTATCAATACTTCTGTAATCCCACTTCACAGTATACTACTCCCCCATGCTCTTCTAGCCCACTATATACGTCTAACTCATAGTCCAGGCATTAGGCAGTCCCGTGCCCTCTCCAACCTACGGGTATGAATTTATGTATCATTAATCTTTTTGGCAACTGTAGTCCGTCCTTCCATGTCTCAGATAACGTCATTACGTCGTGCAGAACCCAAGTATGTGGGCTTTGTGTCTCAGATTTGTTTCTAGCGTCGAATAGCTTCTATTTTTATCGCTGGCCAAGGCTGGGACTAGATCTTTGGGGAGGTGTGCAGAGGTTATACAGTGGATGGGAAAATGATGGGTTGACTAGGGTGATTGGGTAGGAGTAGAGGTGCGATAAAATTCGATTAGGGTTACAAAATTCTAGACTACTTTATTCAACTCAAGTGATCAACTGTGCATTAGTTAACCACAAATACTATCTGCTGTTGTTTATTTGGTCTGTACTTTTGGTGTCTTTAGTCTCTAGATTTAGTCTATACAATATTAATCACTGTTTCGTCTACTTGTAAACTCTGTACATTCTGCCACCTGCACACTAAGTGCATTCTTAGGCATAGGTAGACCATACATTTCCACTCAATACATCATTCTACGATCGACACTCATCTGGGCACTCACTCTGGCGGGCCACACTCGCTTGGGCTTGCACTTTGTGGTGCCTCAAAAGGGGTACATATGTCAGCTGGCGATGCAGAGACGAACGCAAGTCTTAGTGGTGCAGAGGTGATGATTAGGGCTGTTTGGTTGTAGTGAAAGTTGATTTGTTGCTAGCTACACTCAATTACGTCCTCGAATAGAACTGTGGTAACTATGCTATTATTAGTTGTTAGTTATTGGTCACTACTCAATACTTGGTGCAATTTACTACTTATTACTTATTAGTTACGAATTACAATTATTACTTATTACTTATTACTTACGACTTATTACTTACGACTCAATACTTTCTCCCACTAATTACTACTCATTACTTACTACTTACTGCTTACTCTCACTACTTATTACTTACTACATACCCTCACTACTTATATTATTTTTTACTTGTCACTTACTACATACTCTCACTACTTATTACTTTCTACTACTTACCACTCACTACTTGATATTATCATTTATTACTTATTACTTACCACATCACTTACAACTTACCACATCACTTCTCACCACTACCAACACCTCCTTCCTCTGTTTACCTCCAACCCTCCCCATTCTCCTGTCCAACCTTCTCTCGCACAATAAGAACAGATCTGGTTTATCGGATCTACAGAAGGCAAAGGCACAGAAACTCACAATGCGCCAGATTGGAGGCAAAAAACCGCTTGACAAAAGGCAACAAACACAAAACTCTGCAAAAGGCAAGTGCCCTTTTCAACATTTCCCACCTCTGAAAACGACAAATCCAAAAAAAAAAAAATACCACCTTTTGTTTTCCGCTCATGAGATTTTCTTTGATTAAATTGAGAGACAAATCACAGAATCAGGACAAGTGACCAGGAGATACTCTACGAATTGAGAAAGAGGTAGCATCGTTTGTGGAATTGTGAAAAACTTGATTGCACACCGTGTTGATTACTTTGGCATTGGATTAGTAATAGTTTCTGTTTACTTACGTGGTTATATTATTCGTTCGAAGTATTACTTTGGCAGTTGGCACATCACTTTGACTGATTGTTTTTAACTTGTATTCCGAGTTACTGTTAACGTTTCACTGTTTGGTTATAGTTCAAAGTTGATTCTGGTATTAATTGGTATTAATTGGTATTGTTTGATATTTATTGATAGTTTACTTGATATCCATTCTTCATTCATCGCTAAATCATCGTTTATCATCAAAGGGTATCACAAATCATATCACTAATTCATTTATTGTTACCGATTATCGTTGATTTTTCATTATCGTTGACTGTTAATATCATTCCCATTTTGGTTAGTCGCTGTTAATTATCATCAAGTGACATATTCTCGTGGGTTATCAAACATCTATCACTGTTATTCACAAATTGACTAGTTATTAGAAGTGATATCGTTGTTAAATTCCATTAACCAAAGGTGTTTCTCTAAGAATTATCATTGAACCATCGTTTTATCATCGTTATATCATCGTTATATCCCATTTTGGCACCGCTTTGTCACCACTTATCACCACACCCTCCCCACCACCAAAACACACAATGACCACAGAGCAAGACATACAAAACTCCGAGTTGATCGACTGGGTCATCTTCAGCGAGTTATTGCTGATGGACGAGGACGAAGAAGGCTTCAGCAAAGGCTTGATCACCACATTTGTAGAACAACTGTTGGGCATATATACAGAGATGGAGACCATCATAGAGGACAGCAAACTGAAAGGCTCCCCGACAGACGAGGAGTTGGTCAAGTTGTCCTCGTTGGGCCATTACTTGAAAGGTTCTGCTGCCCTGTTGGGATTGCGTAAAGTGCAATCGCAATGCGAGAGGATCCAGAACTACGGTAACAAGAAGTCCAGTGCTGCCGACGAGGAGAGCAGCGACATACTGGGCAAGTCCAGCACCACCACGGGGTCCGCCTCGAGTGCCAGTGCCACTGCAGCCGCTACCAAGGCTCCAACGGAAAACAAGGAGTGGTTGAAGTTGATCGAGGACCTGTTGAATATAAGCAAGACCGAGTTTACAAAGACGAGACTGATCTTGAGTGGATATTTTGGAGAAGAGTTATGATTAGATAGGATAGGTAGAGTATATTGAGTACATACGTTCAATACATTGAGCAAATTGGAGTTGTGGTGTAGACGGCCTGGGTCGTGGCCGGGACTGGGTTGTAAACTGGTTCTGTCAGTGACAAGCTGCTTGTTAAGTTGTAGTTGTCTACGGAGCGACTCTATGGCTCAAAAATGGTGCAGGAAAAGACTCAAATGGGTTTAGAGTGACTGCACGGCCTGGAAGTGGTGTTGTATGCGATTAACTGCACCACCAGTCTTAAGATGGTTCCGTTCGTTGCAGATGAGTTGTATTTTGGTTCTGTAGTGACAACGGACGAGTTCTAAGCTGGTGTCATGAGCACAATTCAATACCTGCTCAGGGTCATTTGTAGTGGTCTGTAAGTCAATGGCACAACTTTAGCCAATATGAGGTTTAACTGATATTAGTTATATACTAATGTGTATTGATAAAACTCATACTTATGAACTTTGAATTATCATCTTAGGTTTATTATTTGAAACTGTTGTGATCGACCTTGACAAGTGCTAGCCCCTCTAACGGTTTCACTCTAGCAGACTACATCTAGAAGAAACCTGTCACTTATGTTATCAGCCTTTTCTTCTTATTGATCATTTTATTCACAATTCAGCTTTCTTGTACTCCTCATCATACATACGCACTATTCGTATATTCTATACACCAGCTCTCTGCTCGTCCAGGTACTATTGCTCATTGAATGTAATTTCCAGCACTAACCCCTCCACTTATTTAATTATTATACATTCTTAATACTAACCCCTCTGCCTATTGAATTTCTTTACCTCTTTCATAGCAACCACTCTGCTCATTTAATTGCTGTTGTTTCTCAACAATAACCCCTCTGTTCACTAGTAGTGATTATGAATACCAACCCCTCTTCTCTTTGAAACTCTAGACTTCTTTTTATACTAACCCCTCTGCTTACTCACTATTTAAATTATCGAAACACTATCATTGGGTTCATTTATCGTCACACCATTATATCCTGGAAATCTCTCTGCTTCCTTCCATGTACCTAGACCCATCTTTCCAATTAGCAGTGCATGTTCGTGGAACTAGAGCTCGTTATTCGGATGTTCTTCGATATTCTTCTGATCATGTAGTATTTCCGTTGAAAGTGCCGAACCCCTCTGATCATTTGACATTAGAATAACTGCATTCCTATAACGAAGTCATTACGGCATTTCTACATTCTATACTACATTCCATACTACATTCCATACTACACTCCATACTACATTCCATTACTTCATTCCATTACTCCATTCCATTACTACAGTCCCTACGTCTTACAGCCACTCTTATACTTCTCTCATTCACTACTTAGTCTAACTCTATCTAATGGGTCAACTCATACAAATCACCCAACTTGTCCGCAACATACAAAGGCTGCTGGGCAGTGTCGTACTTGTCGATGTTGGCCACAGTCTCGATACCGGTCAACACCAACAAGGTGCCCAAGCCACCGTCCAAGCCAAACTTCATGTCGGTGTTCAACCTGTCGCCCACCATGCAGCTGCGGGCAGGGTCGATTTTGTGCTCGGCAATGATGGCCTCCATCATCTTCTGGCTCGGCTTACCGCAGGCCACGGGCGTACGGCCCGAGCAGGTGGCCACGCACTGGATAATAGAGCCTGCTCCCGGCAAGATCATGCCCTTGTTAGGGTATGTGGAGTCGATATTGGTCAGGATGAAGTCGATCTTCGGGTTGAGCAAGTACTGCAAGGTGCAGGCCACTTGCAAGTAGTTGAAACGGGTGGTCAAGCCAACCACGACGGCACCTACTTGTGGGTCCTGCTCTTGCAACAATGGGTGGTCCAAAGTGTAAGGCACGTGCAACAGTGGGTCGGTGCCTCCGATGGTGGAGTAACCCAATTCTTGCAACTCGTGCTCGATCCCCAGCTCGCCAAACACCCACACTTTCTTGTCCTTAGGCAATTTGACGATCTTGTCGATGTAGATGGCACTGGCGTACAGCGAGCCAAAGATCTCGTTCTTGGCGACTTGAATGCCGAATTTCAGGAACTTCTTGACGTACTGCTCGCGGGAATTGGTCGAGTTGTTGGTCACAAATATCAATTTCTTGTTTTGCGACCGCAAATAGTTCAAAGTCTCGACGACACTGGGCAAGAGATGGGTGCCCAACCACAAGACCCCGTCGCAGTCGAAGAGGAAGGTGTCGTAGTTGGCCAAGAAGGTGTCGACGTCTTGTTTGGAGGTGATTTTTTGTGTTCTCATGTGGGCGGGTGTGGGCAGGGGTTGCTCTGGATGGTTATAGCTATTTAGCGGGCGTAAAGCAATAACTAGTACTGAATACTGCTGGATCGATATCTATTAAAAAGCCGCCAGGCACTACTAAATACTCAGCATTTTTCAGTAGTGAGCGAGTGAAAAATCCCAGTGCGCAGCGGGCAGAGCGAAGCGGGCAGAGCGAAAAGCCGTCGGGTGATCTACGATACAAGCAGAGAAGTGGGGGTAGAGGAAGTGGAGGAAGGAGGTTTGGTGAGTTTGGTGAGTTTGATACGTTAGTTTGATACGTTAGTTTGATACGTTAGTTTGATACGTTAGTTTGATAGGTTAGTTGGTTAGTTTAAGGTTGCTTAGTTTTTCAGTTGAGTTGGTTAAGAAAATTAAGAAAATCAAGGTAATTGAGTAATCTGAAAGAATTGAATAAATCGGAAGCTGCATTACATTCACTAACTTGATTGAGTACAGTGATTCACTATTTTCAGTAAATTGAGTAACCTTGTTTAATCCAGTAATTCCACTAGAATTAGTAAATTGAGTGAACTCAATAGGTTGATTAAATTCACTAGTTCACTAAATCAACGAAGTCACTAATTCACTTTACTTGGTAACTTCAGCAAATTCACTGAACCTGATAAAATTCACCGAGTCAGTAGCTCGGTGCAGTAGCTAAGTACTCCAAGCACGCTAAGTACGCTAAGTACGCTAAGTACGCTAAGTATATCGATAAACCTATACCGTGCAAATTACATGGTGACTTGCGCCCCAGCTGAACCATCCAAATACCAGGGCCTACTTTCAGTCTGTCAATCTGCTCTCTCTTCCTACTATTCCTACTATTCCTACTATTCCTACTATTCCTTCTCTTCCTTCTCTTCCTTCTCTTCCTTCTCTTCCTTCTCTTCCTTCTCTTATTTCCCTTTCTCCTCTCTGCCTTTTAATTGGCAGAAATCGGCGCGGGAAAAAATAATCTTGAAAAAGAAAATGGAATAAAACAATTGAATCCAAGTGGCAGTCGGTATCAGTTGAGTATCAGTTGAGCCAGTTGAGCATCAGAAACGCAACAATCAATTGAAATATTTCCTCATTCGTCAGTATTGGATAGCAATAGTGGTTCAGTGACTGTTTGGAATAGATATTATAACGAAGAACTCAATACTCAATCCGCCAATCGATAATCGAATCTTTGTCTAGCAGGTTCCTACCAGAGCACTGATCAATTATCCACTTGGCCTTGCTCATTTGTTGAAATCAATTCCAGAATCATTCCAGGATCATTCACAAAACCATTTACCTCACTTTTCTACAGAATTTCAGCCAGGTATTCCATTTGATCTCATTTGAATTCAATCCAATTCAAACGCAATTCAATTCAGTTCCATCCTAGATCCCATTCTATCCACCCTAACCCCTATATTCTAATCCCTTTTAACCCTTCATTATGGCCCAAGACTTACCTCCAATTGGCGGCTACGAACCGATCCAATGGAAGAGAAACTTGCCTTCCCGTGGCTTCAGCCCTATCGTGTACTTCTTCGGCTTGTGTGGCTTGACCCTGTACGGATTCTACCGAGTCGTGTTGGGCAACAGAGAACAGTACGAGTTGAAAAGAGAGAAGTTGTGGAGCAGGATCCACTTGTTGCCCTTGTTGCAACTGGAACAGGACCGCGACGTGGTCAGACGCACGTTGGCCCATTACAAGCGTGAAGAGGAGATCATGAAGAACGTCCCATGGTGGAAGGTGCAAAGCACTTACCACGACGACAAGGTGTTCCATCCTCCTCAGACCACCTTGTTGGGTTCCAGATTGGACGAAGACCATTTCTTGTACAAGATCAACTCCAAAGAGAGGGTCGAGAAGGAATAGACATGGAGACGTGCACCCCAGTGTCGTGGAGCTTGTCTATATTTATCTATTATTCTTATTATTTATTATTATTTATTGGTATTCGTTACTAGTTCCACTTATTTATTTACCTATTTATTATTTATTGTCTATACAATAGGACTTATTTATTCAATAAAAGAGTTATTTATTAAAGATTTGATAATCAATGAAAGACTATTGAATAAAAGGTTTCAATAAAAGACTATTCAATAAAAGACTATTCAATAAAAGACTATTCAATAAAAGACTATTCAATATATGATTTATCTATTGTTAGTAGAGTGTACGGGAAGTAAGAGCAGATAGTGTGCTGGAAGGACAAGTTATCAGCTGAGATAAAATAGTTGCAAAACTAGTTGAGTTGGAGTAGAAGTGGATAGGACCGAAACTAGAGAAGTGGAAGCAGAGAAGTGGAAGCAGAGAAGAGGAGAGAATTGAATAGAGGTTGACAAATCAAACAGAGGCAGACAGAATGAAACAGAACCAAAGACAAGTAGAAAGAAGTAAAGAGAACAAAGAAAGCCAAAGACAAGTAGCCCAAATACCTCAATGCTTACATATCCTTTACTATCTCACCCCCTGCCTGCTCAGTGCTCTACTAGTAGCCAGATTCCCTACCCAGTGCGGCTCGCCAGACTTGCATTCCAACTTGCTTCCAGGCGATTGAATAGAACAAGTGAGTCGGTTACGCCAATCACTGCGAGCACTGCAAGTGACTGTGATTTAATGTGATTTAATGTGATTTAGTGTGATTTTAATGTGATTTTAATGTGATTTAATGTGATTTTAATGTGATTTTAATGTGATTTAATGTGATTCAAAGTGATTTCCTACGATTTACTGCTACTTCCCACCTAATTGCTACCCAGTTACTCCCAAATATTGCCACTTACTGGGATTCTTCACTCTCCATTTTTCACCCTTCGACTTAATTTTTCACTGCATTTCATTTTTCACTCGCGCATTTTAATTTTTCACTGTGACTAGCGATGATCTGTTGAGTAGGCGTGTTGGCGTGTTGGCGACAATTCAGTAAGATAATTCAGTTATTCAATTCAGTTATATAATTCACTAATTCAATTCACTAATTCACTAATTCACTAATTCACCAATTCACTAGTTTGAATTGCCAATTCCCTACCCAATTCACTACCCAGTTCAATCCCTGACATGTCCCCACTACCCTGTCTCGTCCTCATCCGCTTCTACTTCGCCCTCAATGGCATCATCTCAGACTGCGACGAGACCTTCAACTACTGGGAACCCTTGAACTTGCTCGCGAGAAACTTCGGCAAACAGACCTGGGAATACTCCCCAGAGTACTCCATCCGGTCTTGGTC
The DNA here is from genome assembly GCA_024271865.1 of Nakazawaea ambrosiae. NCBI lineage: Eukaryota > Fungi > Ascomycota > Pichiomycetes > Alaninales > Pachysolenaceae > Nakazawaea > Nakazawaea ambrosiae. The sequence continues at coordinate 304,782 of JANBXG010000014.1, forward strand.
CTTCTTGCTCCCCTTCTGGCTGTTTATCCGTTCCGTTTCTGCTGCTGTCCCCTTGTCGGGCACGCACATGTTCTACCTGGTGAGAACACTTCTCGTCATGTTCAATGTACTGGCTGAGATCCGCCTTTTTAGGGCCTTGAAACTGCTGAAACTGCCCACCACGGCCCAATGGTACCTTGGCTTGACTCTGGTTGCCACGGGAATGTCCCATGCCACCATCCTGTTGTTGCCCTCGTCGCTCGCCATGACCTGTGTCACTTTTGCAATCGCTGACATGGTCAATTTCTTCACTTTCAATAGCCTAAAGAGCGGTCTTGGTGTCGTCTTTTGGATCTCCGTGGGTGGCTTAACGGGCTGGCCGTTTGTCTTGGTCTTGGCGGTGCCATTCTTGCTCCATGTCGCTGTTGTAAACCTCTTCTCCGTAGTGAAACTCGTAAAATTCGTAGCTGCCGCACTGGCCATCTTCACCGGTGTGCTCCTGTGCGTCGTGCTGGTGGACTCCAAACTCTACAACAGGCTCACCGTGGTGCCGCTCAACGCCGTCATATACAACGTGTTCAACAAGGACGACTCCACGGGCCCCAACATCTTCGGTGTCGAACCCGTCTCGTACTATTTGTTGAACTTGGCACTCAATTTCAACGTAATTGCTCCACTGCTGTACCTGGGGAGCTTGCTCTTGCCCTTGCTGAACCTGCTCTTCGAACCCCAGGATAAGAGCTGCCCTGTCTTGAAGCGTACCTCTGTCTTGGCCACTTTGCTCGCCCCGTTGCTCTTGTGGAGCGGCATCTTCTTCGCCCAACCGCACAAGGAGGAGCGCTTCTTGTACCCTGTGTACCCATTTGTGTTGTTGGCCGGGCTGGCCACCATCGATAGACTGTTGGAGGTGCTGAATGCGGTCTTATTTAAGTGGTGCAGATGGCGGAAAGTTGCTAGGGCCCTGGGCAGACTGTGTCTGGTGCTGACACTGACCGTGATCGCTGCTGTCTCCGTCTCCAGATCCTTGTCCTTGGTGTATAACTACTCTTCTCCGTTGAATGTGTATGCACACCTCCCGCAGGAGGACCACCGGCACCACGACCGTGTAGAAAACGTGTGTGTGGGCAGGGAGTGGTACCATTTCCCCGGCTCTTTCTTTCTCCAGGACCACCAACGGCTCCGGTTTGTGAGATCGGGCTTCAACGGGATCTTGCCTGGCGACTTCTTGGAGTCTGGCAGTGTCTTGGACCTGATCTCGGTGGTGCCGGCCAACATGAACAATAGGAACCTCTTTGAGCTGGACAAGGTGGTGGACTTTATAGGATGCGACTATTACATCGACATAGACAAGGAAGTAGCGCTGGACGAGGTGCAGGTGATCGCTAGAGACGCCGACGGCACGCTTGCGGTGGATCCTGAGTGGGAGCTCGTCTTCTGCGATAAATTCATCGATGTCGACCACAGTTATGGGCTTGCCAGAGTGCTCTATGTGCCTGATTTTGTTTCGAAATGGCTTCCAACGGGCCATGTGGAGTACTTTAATTACTGTGTGACGAAGAGAAGGGTGGAGTAGAGTCGACAATTAGTGTTGAGAGATCGTTGGAAATCGTTAGAATGATTTTTGGAGAGATATTGTGACAAATCATGTTATATGAAGACTGTTGAAGTACATATACCAAGGTGATACTATGGTGTCGAGACGCTTGTTTGGTGTCTATTGACGGCAAAACGCGATTGTCTATATTACCTACTGATATATATATGGAAGTGTTACAGATATATAGTTGATAATAGTTGATACCTAATGAAAGCATCTTGTGTAGAGTTCAAAAGCAGAAGAGATATGTCGCCTTGTGATCTTTGTGAATGCTGTAGATGATCTCCTGTAGTGCTGGTTCTAACCATTGGCCAAGATTAGCGATTGCGTAGCATCACCCATATTGACCTCAAACAAGACAGACATTGCCATTGGCATGGTAAGAAGTGCAATATCAAGATTGAATCTTTCAAAGAACTTAAGATTACACTTTGGACCATATCTGGGACTGTAAATCGCACCTAGACTAGTGGAAACCTCAAAAATGTCTACATTTGGCCATAATTATCACTTAAGCTTGCACTCAAAGATCACATTTGAATCAGAAAGAACTTTAGAATTCACAAAGAGCCACTGCTCATAATGAATATTAATTTGGGACCTTACTAGATAACACAATATCAGTCGTTTATCTGTATCTGGTCGTTCACAATAGCATTATACTAGTGAAATTCTCAAAAAGTCCTTAGTTAGTCACAGTTCAGTGATAAAGATCACATTTATACCAGTGAAAACCTCAAAAGTCAATCATTAGGGAATACTCTGCACTTAAAGATCACATTTGGACCACTGTTTCACACCCACCACCACAGTTGGTCTAATACTGTTATATCGATACTACTCTTTCTACGATTACTACCCTTACTACTCTTCCACTCTTACTACTCTTACTACTTTCCCACTCCTACTACTTTTCCACTCCCTACCACTACAGCCACTGCTCATATCAAAATCAAATCTGTTTCGTATATATCCCTCTAGATCTCCTTGACCAACATGCTCTCTCTGCCTGGCCCCGTGCCCACCCACTGGATTGGCACGTGGACAAAGTCCTCGATGAACTTCAAGTACTTCTTGGCATTCTCCGGCAAGTCCTCGTACTTGGTCACCTTGGTGATGTCCTCGTTCCAGCCAGGCAACGTGACGTACTCGACATCCACCTTGCCCAACTTGTACAAGTCCTCCGGGAAGGAGGTCAACTTCTTGCCGTTGTAACTGTAGCTGACTCCGACCTTGATCTCCTTGAACCCGTCCAAGACGTCCAACTTGGTGATGTTTAACGAGGTGTACCCGTTGATCAACGTGGAGTACTTCAACACCACGAGGTCCAACCACCCGCAACGTCTCTTTCTGCCGGTGGTGACCCCAAACTCGGCACCCACGGTCTGCAACTTGTCACCGTCCGCGTTCAACTGCTCCGTTGGGAACGGTCCCTCGCCCACTCTGGTGGTGTACAGCTTCACGACACCGTACACGTTGCGGATCAGTCGTGGCGGAATACCCAACCCGGTCAAGACACCGCCGATGCCCGTGTTGGACGACGTCACGTACGGGTAGGTACCAAAGTCGATGTCCAACATCAAGGCATTGGCACCCTCGACCAAGATCTTCTTGTTTTCCAGAATCAGCTTGTGCATGAATTCGACGGAGTCCACCACAAAAGGCCTGATCTGGTCCCGCAACTTGGCGTATCTCAGCAACTCCAGGTCGTAGTCACAGTCAAAGTCGCCGTATCTCAGCTTTCTGGTGTCGATCAAGCGTCTCAACCGGTTGCCGAACTCGGTCCAGGAGTCTGGCTCCTCAGAGACCAAGTGGTGGACCCGGATTCCGGATCTCGACAGCTTCGTCGAGTAAGTAGGGCCGATTCCCTTTCCCGTGGTGCCGATGGACTTCTTGGACTCGCTCAACTCCAGCTCCTTCAACTTGTCGGTTCTCTGGTGGAAGTCGAACACCAAGTGTGCTCTGGAACTCAAGAACAAACGGTCTCTGCATTGCAAGCCCTTGGCTTCGATGTTCTCCAACTCTTCGAAGAAGGAAGGCAAGTGCACAACGACACCGGAGCCCACCAAGTTCAAGCAGTTAGGGTTCACCAACCCGGAAGGTAACATGTGGAAGTCGTACTTCTTGTTGCCAACCACGATGGTATGGCCTGCGTTGTTCCCACCTTGGCATCTGGCGCACACGTCGATGTCGTCACACAACAAGTCCACCAATTTGCCCTTACCTTCATCTCCCCATTGGGATCCCAATACTACGTCAGCCATTATGTGCTAAAGCTTCTTTTTTTTTTTACTATTGAACGAACTCTTTGCAAGTTGTTAACCAAGCGAAACCGAAAAGGAGAAAAACACAATTTGCAATAAAAGCTCCTTAAAAGGTTTATATATGGCGGAGGAAGCAGTTGGTGGTTCTCCAGCACAGGCTGCAACTGTTGGCTGACGATTGTGTGCAGAATTTTTTTTGATGGAATTGTCCGAAAAAGTTGCGCTGAATTAATTTTCCAGAGTCAAAAAAGCAAATTGGGCGGGAGGGGAGCGGTGGTGAAGGGAGGTGTTGGGGGATGGGACTGGGACTGGGACTGGGACTGCATCGAGGTGGTGGTTAGTCACTGATGTGAGTCATTGTTGACCACGGCGATGGTCAGTATGTCAATGGATGCAAGTAAGCACTATTTGAGTATTTAGGGGTAGATCGAAAGTAGTGGTAAGCAAATAAATTCAGGGGTAAGTGGTAAGTGGTAAGTGCTGAGTAGCCAGTCAGTGCTAAGTAAGTTGATAGGTAAATAAGTAGTAAGTAGTAAGTAGTAAGTAGTAAGTAGTAAGTAAGATTCAGTAGTCAGTCTGAGTAGTGAGTGGTCAGTAATCAAGAGAGTAAATAGTAAGCGGTAAATTAACGCTAGTAAAATTAAGAAGGAGAATTAGGGAGTGAAATAAAATTTGGAGAATTTTTTGTCAGTGGGCTACTTAGGTAATTCGTTACTAGGGAGTAATCAGGATTGTAATAAGTAGATAGTTACAAGATCTAAGTAGTAAGGAAGGAATCAAGTAGTAAATATTAGGTACTGAGTAGTGAATATTGAACAGTAAATAGTGAATAATTAATAGTAATCAGTAACTAGTAACTAGTAAATAGCAAATAGTAACTAGTAACTAGTAAATAGTAAATAGTAACTAGTAACTAGTAAATAGTAAATAGCAAATAGTAACTAGTAAATACTAAACAGTGCATAGTAAGTGATAAGTAGTAAATAGTGCATAGTAAGTGATAAGTAGTAAATAGTAAATAGTAAATAGTAATCAGTAAGCAGTAAGCATTAACTATTGAGTATAACTCTCGATCAAATTTAATTGTTTTATAGCCATTTGCTATGGTTCAGTCCCCAACATTTTGGTCAGAAACGCTATTACATCATTCAAAACTCGTTTTATCTATCTTAGACATTTATGTGCTTTACTGTTTGATAGCCATTGATCAGCACCTATTGCCTCAATCATACTTTCTCATAGACATTTTGTGAATCATATTTATCGAAACATTACTGTCAGTACCTCAATTGATGTGGATCGTGGTTATTTTGTAAAAAGACAACTACATTATGAGTTAGCACTCATTCGGAGGGCAATTGCTATTTAGCCCCTCAATTGTTATTTATCAAGGACGTTTCACTGAAAGCGATTTAGTCGCTATTACATTCAAAATTGCACCTCTTCTTAAATAAAAGCTAAAACTATCATTATTATATAGCGATTGCAAGCTGCAAGCTATTGCAAGCTGCAAGCTATTGCAAGCTATTGCAAGCTATTACGTTAAAATTCATCTCTACTGTTATTATCATAGACATTTGTAAAGTCAAATACTACGAGTAACAAAGCTCAATAATCAATTATAAGTTCCACACCGCAACAGATCAACGACTATCAATCACCGAGTCGAATTGTGTCCGTGATTTAGGCCGTTACGTAATCTGATCAGTGAGACCTGCTCGAGTTGGGCAGAAAGGTGGTCAGCATGTGGGATGGTCGTGGAGAAATTGCAAACAGGATCCTGAGAGACATTGGAGTGAGAGTTTCGAGACACAGAGGATCGTCGAGCGTAGCGAAACAAGAGGATGTGCTGTTAAATGTGAGTGGAATATAAGCAAATGTCAAAAAGTGTCATCAAGTGTTTCGCAAACCATGTTGATTCTCTAATTCATTGAATCCAAGACAAGACAAACAAAGATTTGCTACTGGTCATTTTACTGATTGCATAAAATTTTTCACCTTTTCTCTGTATTTTTCCTCTAAATATTTTCAGTGTATTTTTTCTCCGCTGATTTTTTTCTCCGCTGATCTTTGTATGCTTAGATCTGATTTACTTTAGGTAATCTTAGCTTTTGTCTCCTTTTTCCTTTTCTTCATTTACTTGCACTTGATATTTATCCCTTTTCTTTTCTATCCTTTTATATTGCATCTTCCACTGTCCACTATTATTCACTATTATCCACTACTATTTCTCTACTCATCTATTTCTCCACCATCTCTTCATTATTCTCTCGACTTCTCTACACTTTTCCACTTAACAAACCATAAACATATATTTCATATAATCGCATGCCTATAGAACACTGCCGCCCATGAAAGGGTATCGAGCAACAGCAAAAACACAACTGGCCATCCTAATTCGACACTTAAAGTAAACTAATCTATAATAACAAGAAACGCAGCACGGGTGCGAGCGCAAGAAACAACGAACAACGAGAAGGGGAAAACAAAGACATAACAAAAGAACAAGAAGTTGAAGGAGCAAAGTTCAAGTGAGCGAGTTCGAACAAATATACTTCAAGTGAGCGAACCGTTCGACAAGAACAAGTTATAGGAAAAAGAACAAGTTCAAGTGAGCGAGTTCACGAAGTGAGCGTTCGTGAAGTTCAAGTGAGCGTTCACGAGAAAGCTCAAACAAACTTCATTCAGACTCACTCTAATAGAAAACAAACTTGGCAGTGGAGCCGTCGGAGACAGCAACGGTACATCCGTCAGAACCACTTCCAGTGTAAGAGCCGTCAACGTAAGAACAAGTACCTTGGATAGATCCCTCGTCGGCAACAATCTTGATGTTGTAGTTTGGAGCCTCCTTGTTGTTAGGGTTTGGAATCAAGGACAAGTAGGTGATGCCGTCGGTGTAGCCAGAGCCCAAAACGACTGGGGCCCAGTTTCCGATACCGGAGCCCTCTTCACCCCAGATACAACCGTCTTCGATGGAGACACCGGCGTTGTTGACGTAGTATTGGGCAGAGGTCTGCTTTCCTTGCCATTGGTAGTAGGTGGCCTCGTCGACAACAGACATTGGCTTGCTCTCACCAGCACCGACCCAGGTAGGAACAACCATGTTCTCGGAACCCGGGTAGTCGGTTCTACAGAAGGCAATACCTTCGTCAACCTCGTTCACAGCCTTGGCAGTTTGCTTGCCCCACTCACACAAGTAGTCGCTGTCGGATGACTTGTACAAGTAGCCGTCCTTACAGTACAAACCACCGACGGAGATACCGTTGGCTGGTTGTTCAGAAGGCCACTGGGTCTTGGACATACCGGCTTGGCAGGCGTACGAGCAGTAGTACCCGTCCTGACACGACGAGGCGGTGTTTCCGCTCTGGTCCATGACAGAGGCCCAACCTCCGAAGGACAACCAGTCCAAGGAGACGACACCTTGGCCAGATGGGAAGTCAGAACACTTGATGGTGCCGTCTTCGAATTTTTCAGATGGGTCCTCGAAGTCACTCAAGTCTCCGGAGATACCAGAGGAACCAGAGGAAGAGGAGGACGAGGAGCTCTTGGCCTTGGAGGTGGCAGTGGCAGAAGCCGAGGTGGAGGTGGAAGAGGCCGAGGTGGAGGTGGTCTCGTCGGCAGTGGTGGTTGGGGCCGAGGTGGAGGTGGTCTCGTCGGCAGTGGTGGAGGTGGTGGCACCGGTGGCAGCAGCGTCGGAGGTGCTGGTGCTGGTGCTCTGGGTGATAGGGTTACCGTTCTGGTCGACGTAAACTACCTCGGTGACAATCTTCACGGCTGCTTCTCTCTTGTGGAAGTGGTGGGCATGGTCTAAAGGAGCGGACATCACCACGGTGGCCAAGGCCAAGGAGGATAAAACAGTGGAGGTTCTCATGGCTATTGATTGAGGTTTCTTTCTTTTGAGTTAAAGCTGTAAAAAATGAGCGGACTTTGTCTAAAAATTTGCTTCAAGGAGTGACTATTAGTTAGATTGGATCAGAACTAAAAAAAGGAAAGACAAATTCGGGTTGGTCAAATGAATGAATGAATGTATAATCAGTTAGTTGATACTTGTATAAACCAGCTCAGGCTCTCGAAGCCATAGGATTCGATTATATATTTATATTTGACTGTTTGAGGAAAAAGAAAAATTCAGTGAAAAAAGTGGAAAAAGAAAAGACAAAAATTACGTCGTTTTTTTTTTCTTTTTTGCTTATTTTGAGGGAAGGTGCATAAATAACTTGCATGATTCATATTTGCATATTCACCTTGTATGCGAAAATATGTCCGTTTTCCTCGCCAGCTCCAAAGATCTAGACTTCGGCTCAAAGCGAAGGACAAAAACGAGAAAATTTTTATCTGATCCAAAAGCAGCACCTGTTTTAGGGCGGTCATATTTTTTGGTTCACCATGGCCAATCTTAAATTTTTGAGGTGGTCTCCTTGGGGTTGCTCTGACCTTGTTTTGGAACACACTCACTCGACTTTCTAAAACATCGCCTGTCCCTTTTGTTTCCACTGGCAACACCTTTCATCTTTCCTTCACTACTGCAATCGTCTACGTTGTTATTACAACTGGCCCCTTTCCCTCCCTTCCTATTTGTTTACCTATTTACCTATTGAATCATTCCTCTCAGGCTTATTGTTCCCACCACACAAACATATGACTGCTCACTGTTCCACTCAATTCCTTGACCTTTGCTGAGGATCTGCTATTTGTTTATTTACTTAGCGAATTACTACAGATGCCAAATCAGAACTGCCTAACTAGGAAAGATATACACTGCTTACAGCTCACAAAAAATTTCGCTTAACAATAACAAGGCAGTGGGACAAATTGGCTATTTGCGGACGACCTTTCCACCTCACTCGTTTCCACGTGGTTACACTTTCCTATACGGGCTACACGGTCACCATACCAGCTGGCTTGACTCACTCATAATTCAAGTCATATCCTTAGGAGCGGTGCGTTGTAATCAGCTGCTCAAACTCCTCTTGCAACTCCATATTCCGCGGACTTAACTTTAAACTCCACACACTCTTTTCAATTCAACTCACTCGGCAGACCGATCACTCAAAAGGTCGTATGCTCAAAAAAAAAAGTCTGCTCAGACTATGGACTAACCCGAATCTCAAATCTAGACTTTCACAGGCAAAGGCTATATAACAATAGTCTTTCTTTTTTCATAGCCAACGGCATGTGTACACAGCTAGGGGGACCGAGCCCAAGTCCGTACATTTTTTTACGATTACTGTGAAACCCTGTTCGCGTATTTTAAAACACATTAACATCGAGGACAACAACTATATCACTCCGTACACAGTAGGCGCCTATTTGCATGACGACGACGAGCTTTTCAACTAAGCTGAGATTCCCTTCGCTTCTGCGAGAAACGAATGACGTATATTACTGTCTGCTACTGTAAGGACAGTTTCAAAGCTCCTTTGATTAACACTTCGTTCTCTTGAAAAAAAAAAAAAATTATAGCCTCCAATGAAGTGCATGTAACAAGTCTAATCAAGTACGATCATTGTGGAAACCACTTTGATTGTCTGAAGGCAGAATAATGTTGCAAACAGTCACCCGGGATTCACTTTGAAGCCATAGGACATGAGAGTAACCCAATAATTTTTCAAATTTCTTGGACTTCATCCAAATTGGGAAAAGTAATTGCAAAGGCGAATGCAATTAATTAATGTGACTGATCATTCTTCAACGTACAGTGTATCCTTCACTATGTGAAAATCCATGTATGTAAAAGTTGAAAAAAAAATTTTCAAGTACTGTCGCATGAAAGAAAAAAAGTCTTGGGTGATCTCTTTGATGTACGGCTCAATTACAGATCACCTGTTTAAGAAAATATTGAATAAGAGTGCAGCAGTTGGCTCCACTGTCAGTGCTGCTTCAGTGTAGGTGGGCCAATCCCGATATGTCTGCTGCTTTTAAAATTGTACTGCCTGCAGGTTTTATTGACACATACTTGAGGCTCCCTCAATTTGGCAGAAACTGGAAATTTTGAGGCCAATCAAGAAAAAAATAAAAATAATATGTTCGAGACCCAATTTTTTTTCGCTTTTCAAGAAAAAAGTGAAAAAAAAAAATTTTAGCTTTCAGATCTCGCACATAATAACATATTTCTCTTTTCTTTTTCTAGGTCGTTTCTGAATCAATTGCCAGATCGGGTTAAAATTGATATGATGATGTAGTTACCTATCTTACTTTGCTTAACAACCTAAGGGGGAACTATCTAATGAACCTGCAATGTCCCTAATTTAACGTAGATCAAACCGTTGGCTATCGTGCTGATAATGTAAGCACTTGAAGCCTAATCAAGTTGATTTTACGCACTTTATTTGGAGCATGTTCTTTGTGGCATTGCTGTTACACCCGAAACTTTTCTCGGATACACATCATCAGTTGGACTTTGTGATATGTCCGTCTTTAACCTGTGGTAACTACTGAGAAATGATCTGCGCTTTCTGTGTTACCCTCGGAGCCATCTGATGGAGGACTTTGTCTCTATGAAAGTCCCGGATTCCGGATTTCCTTTGATTTTTCACTCGTTGATTTACACCGGTTCACCTTTTTTTGATTTTAAATCCCATTAGTTGATCGCTTAACGGTTTCAGCAACAGATCGTCTCTCTCTATCTCTCTTCACTCTCGGCTATTGGTATACGGTATCCTTATTACCGACAACTTGCTCTACTTGAGTACCATTTTGAAACTCATCTTTCCTCATCCAAATTCTTAGGATTGTATTTTTTATACGTTTCGAAGCATAGTAAAATACCTATATGAGTCAACATATATCAGCATTCACACCCTTTAGTTGAACACCATTTTGCTCAAAACTTAGCATCACAATCCAACAGCTTGCAACAATTTTGTTCAGAACCTCTTTGAGGGATTACATCTTTACCGATACAAGTGACCCCCTCAGGGCTGATATATTAGTCGTGCAGATCTTTCAAAAATGGTCCCCCAAAATATTTGGATATTTGAGGAAAGAAACAAAAACATCAACGACATTGATTCGAATGAACATCGATCTGTGAGGTTAGGGCAGATGGGTGTCATGATTCCAAACCAATGAATCATGCTTCCACACTCCCAATATTACCTTAGTCATTTAATACTCGAGAATGTGCCCGTTCAGTACTTAAAACCAAGATGGAGTAAAACTTACTTAAAACTACTTTGATATCTTTTTTAACCTTTACTTTACAGATCCTTGTGCCCTTCACTTCTGAGTCATTTTCATCCTCACCGAACCCATACTAGATCTCTGAATTTTTGTTATAACCAGTCTGTTCGTCGTTCTATGCAGATGCACCAGACAGAAGTACAACATCGACTCGTTCAGCCAGCCGCCCTCAACCACTAATATCGGTATGTGCACAAGGTGGGATACATAATTCTTGGAGGAAAGCAATAAATCAGCATATCTATAGTTCATGAAGGCATAATAATTTGCTCTCACTGTTGCCCTACAGAAGAAATAAACTTACACTTGGATCTTATGAGCATGCTAGACGAATCCCTTCTTCACGTTCATCTGGAAAACTTTGTATGGTTATTTCTTTCATCTCAGATATCTTTTTACTTCTGTTTTCATAAATTGCTCAGTGGAATTTTGTAGTATGCTCCCGTGCTTCTTTGCTTTTCGACCAACTCTTGGTGTATGAAGAAGGAATCTGAACGTCGGATCTTTTTGATCCTGGCACAATAAGATGAGTAAGAGCCTTCAAAGGACCTCTCCACTCCCACAAAAACTCTCTCTTCTCTATCTTTTCTCTCCGTCATTTCTTCTTATCTTAATCTCATTAATCCAATTTAATACTTATATAACGATATCTTTTCTTGAACAATGTTGAGAGATCCCACATATTATACAATAGTGTAAATGTTTTTGCGCTTGACCTCTAAAAGTTCAGTCATCCATACAGTGTTGTTGTACTTAGCACTATTATAGGTCACTTCTAGTCATTCTCCTGCAAGCGCTAAGCGCCAAATCTCCAAGATAGACTGCTACATGGATGCAGAGTCCCAAAGTAGTGCAAGAAAAATTTCAACAGAGTTTTTTTCTTGATTATGTTTTCAGCTTTTTGCTTCCTTTTTTCCTCTAAACTGGTGAATAGCAGACAAGGATTCATCTGATCGATCGCTTATAGGTCTTTGAGTCTTCAAAGCGTCATATGATATGGAATGTATGCTTATGGTATTCTCTCAATATAACCCTCTCTTATAGTTGCTTTCTTGAGCACTCACCTTTCAATAATAGAATCTCGGTTCTCTAGGTGTTGATTGGAGCAGAATCACAAGATGTAGTTCCAGTTATTGAAGTAAGAAAAGTGATAACGATTCCTCGCTTGAACTGGAAATTTCATCATAATGAATCTGACGTTTAGCGCTGTTTTCAATGCTTCCTTCAGCTCTGTCTTAGGCGCTGTTTAAAGGAGTGCTTCCCCTCTTTATTGGAACCTTGTCTTTATATTCTTACCCTGGGAGATCAACATATACAATGGAGGCTCCTCCTTCAACGGACCAGCGAAATCTTTTGATACACTGATTACCGAAAGAGCGATTGCTTCTTCGAAAGATAAAAAGTATATTTGAACTTCGTATCCTCTGTTTAAGAGTATAATCAACCGTCAAGGATAAGTTTGACTACGTAATGCCGAAGTCACCTGGAAACTCTAGATCCTCATGAATATTTCAGTACCACCGCATGAACCACTAATTTTTCCTTTTCCGGCTATCCAATGTGCCACACTGCCAGTAGTTTCTTTTTCTATTCGACAGACCCGAATTTTCGTAAAAGAAAAACCATGCAGCTACCACCTAAAAAAAATTGGAGATGAAAAAAAAAATAGGGGTAATTTTTGGGGATACTCTTGCCTTAATAAGAACTTCCGATGAAGTAGTGAAAATGTTTGCTGTTAAAGAGGAATAATAAAAATGGGAACGGTAATCACAATGTCAATGATGAAATCAAAAATCAAAGCAAGCTTGATACGTATCCTTTTGGTAGGTCTCGATTTGGGGATATTTAGATTTGAAACATCAACTTCTATAGCAGCTCTGGCTATGCGACAGGAAAGAGCTGTTCATTAATCAGCTACAGGGAAATTTCACTTGAGAGAGTACTCAGAAATACTCATAGAGACTTGATATTTGCCTGCTTTGGGTGTTTGTTGTTGCTTGGAGCCTCTTTTGTACCAATGTCCGTTTGTGCACTATTTCATCTTTGTGATCTCTTGTCTCTTTGTCAATCGTTTCATCTTTGTGTTCCATTACTTGTTTTGTACCTTTGTTTACCATCTCATCTCAGTAATACGTTACTTGTTTTGTATCTTTGTGGCTCCATTTCCCTTTTTATACCTAAGTTCCTTTATGATCTCTTGGTTTATTGGTTGGTATTGTGCCTTTAATGCTGTTTCGTCTTTGTGGTCCCGTACCTTTGTGGTCCCTCGTACCTTTGCGGACTTTGGATTCTGAAACGATATAAAACGACCACTGGAAGCTCATTATTTCTAATCATCTATTCGTTCTCTTTTCTACAACAAGAAACAGCCAGTGAAAGCATTGGCATTAAGAACAAAAACAAAAGCAACAACTTCATTCAACAAGTAGTGAAGACTATACTATCAAACCATCCCGAATCTTTCGCAAGGATGCAGGGCTTGTTCTCACCGGAATATTTTCCGATGGGAAGCAAAAGGTCCCGCTTCTTCCAAAGATTCTTTCTGAATGATCCACGTTTGGTCAAAAATGCCAAATTGGATGATTCAATTGCAACTGATGAACCAACAACCGTGTTTGTGACTGCTAGGGAACCATCTGTGAAACTCTCTCCAAAATTGGTCGAAACCCATTCAAGACCAGAGAACGAAAACGATGAAGAGACCAAAACTTATCGTTCTTGGAGAGCTTATCAGTATTACAGAAAGTGTGTACCAGCAAAGAGAGCAGCTCCCGAGAGAGCACCCGTGGCACCATCTGTGCCACGGAAGGAAGTTCCTGTTGCACTGAGCCCAATTGCTCCACGGAAGGAAGCACCTGTTGCACGGAAGGAAGCACCTGTTGCACTGAAACCATTTGTGCCACCAAAGGAAGCACCTGTTGCATTGAAACCGTTTGTAACATGGACTGCAGTTCCTGTTGCTCAGAAACCACCTGTCCCATCGAAGGAAGTACCTGTTGCACTGAAGGAAGCACCTGTTGCTTTGGAACCATTTGCAAGATGGACTAAGACATTGAGTGAGGTACCTGTTGCATTGAAACCATTTGTAACATGGACTAAGACATTGAGCGAGGCACTTGTTGCTCCCAAAGCTCCTGTTCAACTGAAGGAAGCACCTGTTGCATTGAAACAATTTGT